>JAUPFN010000025.1:18582119-19114619 GCA_036924255.1 Apodemia mormo
GCACTTTTTGCCTCGCACTACTCCATTGTGGAATCAATTACCCTCGGGGATGTTTCCGAACGAATACGACTTAGGAACCTTCAAGAAACAAGCTAATTCATTGTTAAAAGGCCGGCAACGCAGTTGCAACACCCCCGGTATTGCAGTTGTCCATGGGCGGCGGTGATTACTTATCAGGTGCACCACCTGCTCGTTTGCCCCCTCTGCTTTAAAAAAAAAAAATTATCTGACACATTATACTTGGTTTTATTGACACATAAGCAGCTGTGCTTTTGGCAGAATTAACATAAAACAGAGTAGATTGCTTTATTCAGGTGTAAAAGGTTAACCAGTAAGGTTTTTGTTTCATAAAAAATGGGAAGTTCTGTGTTAGTTTAAATCCAATATACATATGTATAATCTGAAAATATAATGAAATTACATACTTCTTGCCATGTTTTTCTAAGTTACCTGATTGAAAGTGGCAGTGAAGTCTATGAATACAGTTATTTGTTTTGCCATTACCTACTTTTAAGTTGATTAGTTTAAAATGACATATTGACAGTATAATTAAAATTTTAAAAAAAAAAGGAAAAGTATAGCAAAATATTTTTAAGTTTTTCTGCAAAATAATGGCAAATTTGTCGATAAGTTACTTTGCTACATAAGTTTCATATAATACTTATTTTTTGTAATATATTTTAAAATGTTGGCTGCCAGATACAAGTCTTTCAAAGTCATTTTTTTGTAATCTGGTAATTCAATGAAGATAGAATGTCATTTTATTATTTCCTGAAAATAAATTTAAAAAAAAAAGTTATCAGGGGAATGTGCGTTCCATCCATGTCAATCATAACAATCTTTTGAATCTTGGAATTTCAAAGAATCCAATTATTTCTATTAAAGCAAAATAATAGTCAAAATTGACGTATAAAAGTCAAAGGAAGAAATCAAATAAAAAAAAACAAATTTCTACATAAGTTAAAGCAAAATAATAAAATTTATAAAAAAGGTTTTTGTAGGTAAAAATAAGAATGAAAGTTTTTTTAAGTTAAACTTTTTTCATTCATATTATTAAAGGGCGGTATCTGTTTGTATACACTAGAAAAAATGTACACATCATTTCTTTCTTGTCTGACACATATATGTAAAGGCAGCTGGGATAATTACTTAAAAAGATGGCACATTTTTCTCAACATAATTTTATGTTTTTTTTTGTCGAATGTTTGTATTATGCAGTTAAAATTGCATTAATTGTACTGCACCTCTTGTGCGTTGGACTGGAAAAGCTTCATAAGTGATACTTGCACATGGTGAGATTTTTAATAACTCATTCAGAGATAATATTTGGTGCCATATAAATCTTATTTTTTCCTACATTTTATTATTTACATGTTATAAAAATGATATTTAATTTTGTATATAATTAAAAACCGTTATTTTTGTCAATTTATTTATTTTACGAGTCACACATATACATTGAACATGTTTCAAAGATAATTTAATAATTTGTGATCTTTTTAATCTACACATTTATTTAAAAGTGTACTTTTTAAACATGCTGTCTATTTTTATAATCAAAACTTATTTAATACTTAGACATATTTTCATTTTGTAATGAAAGTTGTTCTTTAAAATCTATTTCGTATTTAAGAAAATACATATTATCCATAAAGTTTAAGTAAACAATTTTTGTTATATTATTAAAATTTAATACATTAGTATTTAATATTTAAGATTTATGCAGTTTGGGTAAATACCAAATTTGAAGTACAATTAAATCTATTTTACGTGATTTTCCATGGTTTATGCTTCATTTAATTGTTTTTCTTCATTATTTTACCAGTGGATTAGTTGATATTTTGTTATGTCTTTTTTATATACTTACCCAATTACTGTGAGCGCTTCTTTTGAGCTTGTCTGTAAAATATAAAATACAAATCATTAATATCCTTAATATTGATTGCTCCTTGGAGATAAGTAGTAACAAGTTTTATTATAATATTGTTATAATTCTTTTATATTACATATTAATATTAGCTTTTTTAATTGAATGACCAAATCTCAGTTGACTGTTAACAATTTCATATTTATTGATAAATTATTTTATGTGTCAAGTCACTGGCAAGTATTATAAAAATAATAATAATAATGAAAATGTAAACTGAATAAATTTATTGATTTATTTAAAGGTACTCCTTGAAATTGCAATGATTATTTTTTTAAGACTTAGATTTTTAAATACAAACTTGTTACTTTTAGTCCTCTCAAGTCATAATAGACATGAATAGCAACACAAGTATAAAAACTAACTACTTTGGTGCTTCATGAAAAAATAAAATTTTGCATACTTTAATTAATTATACTGTACACATTCAGATGGAACATTCCTAAACAATGTCACAATTTATTTTAATAAGATAGCAAACAAGCAGATGGCTTCCTGATATAAAAAGTGGCAACGTCTATAACAACAAACAGTCAATGTTGTTATTGAACTGGAATATGAATGACAAACACTCTATTGCAGCGTGGAATAAAAAAATCAATTTTTTATGTCATAGGATATCAAACAAGATAATGACTCTTCTTATGCTTAGCGACTACCAACGCCTATAGATACCAAAGATGTTAATGGTTAGATGATAGACAGACTGGTCAATATAAATTCCACCACATGTGGTTCCACAACATTTATAAGTTTACCGGATACCTTACTCTTTAAAACAGGAAGCAACAGTGACAAGCATTGACATTATTGCAGCAGGAATAGGGAGATGATACCAAAACCTGGCTAGACGTCGCGGAATTATATATCAGCTAGCAGTCACCATGATAGTAGTAACATGTTTGTGCGACGGTTTCCCTTTTAGAATTGCATGACAGGCCGATAAACCCTTTTGTAAAATATACCTTAGTTTTTGAATTCTTAATAGCATTGTCATAATAATAATAAATATTCAGGGGACAAATTACACTGACTGATATAACCCTAAAGTAAGCAAATTATTTGCTTATGTTATGGGTGTTAGTCAACGATACTAATACATAGAAATACATGTATAAATACTAGGATATATTAAAAAAAACCACCTAATCTCGGAAATACAAACGTTTATGCTCATCACACAAATGCTTTTCCCCGTCGGGGATCGAACCCGAGCCCCGTCGACTGCGTAGTCAGGGTCGCTAACCGCTCGACCAACGGAGCGGTCATGGATGACTATTAATATTGTGATTTGTCCAGAAATGTAACATTATGGCAGAATCCAAAGAATCTAAGGTCTTATCTACAGTGTGATATTGTTAGGAAGGTTCCCAAAAGTAAAATATTGCAAATTAACAATCGAAAGCAAGGAGCAAAGAAAATTCGTGCATTGATATATTTGTACAGAAAAATTTTTTGTGAGCAGGAATGTAAAATCACCGGCACAAGTTAACTAAAGACAGAATAAGATAAAGTGGCAGGAATAGCCGAGGTGGCACTGTACCCAGACGGGTCGTCACTAGAGGTGTGGTGTATTGTCCAAACAAACTATTTTATGATAGTGAGTTATAGACTATATTTTTCTACGCTTTACGTTGAGTACAAAGTGTGCTGTTATTATAACGCTATGCATGATATTAACCACCACAACTCTAGTCGTCACAGAACTTGTTACAATTGTAGTGACAGTCTTAAGAGTTCTTTGACAACTGACAGCTGTTGCTCAAATTTCAAATATTACCCAGCGAGATGTCAGATATTATGATCAATTTTATTATTTTATATCAAAATTAAACACACAGACCACTCTTGAGATAAAAAAAATATTAATCACTATTAGACATTAACATTAATAGTTGCATTGTCATCCATTTGGCTACAATATAATGATATATGCCTCCAATTACTGCCCACCCTACCCGTAACTGTAACAAGATACTATCATGCACAGCCGAGTTCTAGTCGAAAAAATTAAAGTATTACCAAAAGTGGATGAGATGTTTCAACACATTTTTTAAATAAAAGATCAGGTAAACGAACAGGAAGCTCACTTAATGGTAAGTGGTTACCGTCGCCTATAGACAATCACACTACCAGAGGTCTTTGCAGTTGCGTTGCTGTACTTTTAAAAATGAGTAAGCTCTTTTTCTAAAGGTCACTAAGTTGTATCCGTTCAGAAAAATCACTGCCTGTGTAATTAGTAACTCCTACCATTTGCTAGTCAGAATGGTAATGACATATTTGGCTTTCATTCGCTTTACTGTTAACCGGCTAACAGAAATATAGATGGTCTTTCTTCAAAAGGACAACACACACAGAAACTAACTATATCCATCGTGAATATTTTTAAAGTTATCATCATACATAATTATAAGTTAACCAAGAATTTTATAAACACTACTCCATAACTAACACAAAATACTTATTTGCATTAAAAAATAACAACTAGACAGTATATATCCCTAATACGGCACATTGTTACAAGCAATATTGGTAAATTGATTCAATATTTAAAAATAATAAGATATTAAACTAGCCAATTAGATTAGTCCGTTTGGTTGCACATGACAAAATTTGGTTAGACATGACAAGTCTTAACATATTCCCGATTTTAGTAACCATAAGCAACACAGAGGGCCTATGCAATGGGTCCTTATAGTAGTAGTATTTAGTAATGTTTATATTTTAAATAATTATTATTTTAATGGGCCTAATGGTAATTAATGGTAATTAGGCCCATATTTCTAAAAAAATAAGACAGTGATGCCATTTATGTACTTAACATTAGGCAATGGTGTCAAAACCTAATAATAATAATAATACTCTCCGTGTTGGTTCTAGGCTCCTTTGAAGAATAGACTAACTGCCGTTCTGCCAGGCAGGTCGTAAAAGATGATCGATTGGCAATGCGAGTCACTAACATTGTGGCTACTAGGTGGTAGAGTTCTGCATTGTCTCCCCCGGGTCTGGTGCCACTGCCTTACCTATTCCTGTCGCAATAGCGTCAGTGCTTGTCGCTGTCGTGTTCCGGCTTGGAGGGTAAAGTAGCCAGTAAACTTATGCATGTGGCATTAGACCTCGCCACAAGATAGCAATGCACCATTAACATCTTCGGTGTCTATAGGCGATGGTTGACTATTTCCATCAGGAGACCCATCTGCTTGTTTCTATCTTATAAAATAAAAAAGTTCTACAATTCTAATGGTGTTTAGTCTCATTAATATAACACAAATATTTAATTTAATACATAATAAAGTTGCGTTTGATCTAGACTTTGAATGTACATATGATTCTTGTGTTAATACTAAAGCTGACCAATCGTGAACCCTTTATTTATATTTCATCATTCTTAAACATATGCGATATGGTTTCGTGATATGGGGGTGTTTAAAATAAATAATATATAGGTAATAATATGATTGCCGAAGTAAGAGGTCAATATTGTTAACAGTTTGTGCCTTATTGCAAGATAAATTACAATAACTACATGTTACACAATAAGGTGGAGCAAAAATAAATTTAAAAATCTGTCTTTGAGTGTACTTTTCAATTATAAAAAAAAAGAAAATTTTTGAAGGTATAATTTCTTTTTTCAATATTTTTAGGTGAAAATAATAAATAAAAGATTTTCGTTGTTTTTTCTACATTGTTCTATAACCTGTAAGAAACCAACTTACGAATTTAAAAATAACAGTTATCAGTATGGTATTGTAACTTAAGTCCAAAAAATGACATGTTTTTCTGGTATTGGGCAAGTATTGCCACAAAGAAAATGTTATTGCGACACTACCACTATATATATTTTTCCTTCAAAACTTTTTTTCAGTTACAAAATACACCCCCAGACTTTTAAAAAAATATTTCGCTCCATTCTACCACACATTTGTCTACTCAAAAACATTTTCTACAAAAACATGAAATATTTTGTAAAACCACAACAGAATTACATGCATGTTGTACCCATCTGTTTAGTTGTGAACTGGGAAATTAATGTTTGCACAGAAATTAAATATTAAATGTGGATATGGAAAAAACAGAAAACCAAATATATATAGAAAACCAAATAATAGTTAATAAGAGGAACGTTGTGAATTGAAGTCATTGTCTGTTTAAATTAAACAATGCTCAAGTCCAAAATGAACCGAAGTCAACGGAGTTTCTTTTTAATTAGTAATGTACAAGTACGTTATATATTATTAATTATGTCCAATTATGTAGTACTTTTATCATACATACTTTGGTTGTTTTGATGCTGACATTTATTTCAGAATGACTAGCAACTAGCCTACTATGTAAAGTGACAATGAGTTTGCGGAGGAGCTGAGTATAATTAGTTAAGTCTCGGTAAGGAAGGCTTTCTGTAAGAGGGCATCATCTTAGTGCACTGTTCCGATTAAATTATAAAAAGGAGCAGCATGACCATTTATGGTTCACTTCTGCATAACTAGCGGTAAATAATAAATACAAAAATATGTATTGTATTAAAAAAAAGTGTTTATTTTCTCTCATTATGTTTAGTTATTTCATAACATACAATTTTTTTGATGAATAAGTTGCGTATTTGTTTTGTGAGACTGGCGCGCTTGTTATATGTATTATTATGGATATGAATTTATTATTAAAGTTTGTTATGCGTGTAGTTTGTTATACGTGGAGATTAACAAAAAGGCTTTGCCTTAGTCAAATCCAGACCTAAAACCAGTAACCTCATGTGGAGTTGGACCCCTCCTGCAGTTAATTATGAATATATTTTCCAGCTAAAGAGAAGGCTGTTTTCTATACTGTTGTATTCTTTTTGTATACTTCCTGTTTGATCCCATAGAAATTTGATTCAAGATTGCAGACATATTACTTTTATAATTCTCTACTCTATTATTTGTGAAAGCCTGTTAAGTATAACTATTTGAGGTCTCACATCGTCTATAAGAATCATTTTGCCTAGGTAAGTTGATCTAAACTATCACCGAATTCAATATTGAGAGTTTTATAACAGTTTAATATTGCGAGTCAGTTCCTAGTATCTTCATTCTAACAAATATTTATAAAAAAATCACTAAAAATTGATTTGATTGTCATTGTGTTTTTTCTTCAATCTCATAATTTCAATTGTTTATATTAAAAACATTACAAAAGTTTAAACATTAACTATTTATACTAAAATGTCTAAGATAAAATTATTAAAAATCATATTTTTTCCAGTTACATTTTTTTTTGCAGAATTTAAAATTTTTATTCATTTAATTAAAATTTTTATTCATTTATTTCATATCTTTACAAAACTATTAGCCTAATCTGTCTAAAATTTACTAAGTTTACTTTCTGTTTAAAATTGACTAAGTTGACTATTTCTGAACCATGGATTATTTAGAAAACGTATTTTAATTTTATGATGAAAGTATATGGGAGAGGATGAGGGAAGGGATCTAATTGGTATATCTATACCGTATAAAGCCCTACTTGGGCGGGCGTGCGTAGGGCGAAGCACGGTACGGGGCCCGGTGCGGTCCACCAGCTACATGGGGCCGCCTCGTCCCAACATCTCGAACTGTTGACTTGTAATCCGACTGATCATCCTTGTAGTATGGCTCATCTTCGTAGAAACGGTCTTGACGTCTCTCATAGTAAAAGTCTGGTTCCGGGGCTGCCCGTGGTGGGGGACCACGTACCTGAAGTTTTTATGGCTATGTTAACTCCTATGTGCACCAATATGTTACAAGACATCAAATGAACATGATAGCAACAATAATTATAATAATTCTTTATTTACTGCTCACAAGGAAAATATACCATCAGAAGTATGACAGTTTTTAATAACAAATTAATCAAGGTGTGATTAGTACACACTTAAAAAATGAGAAGTTTCCTTGTGAGCATCTGGAGTCTGAACTGTACTACAGAACAGACCTGTACTACAGAGCTCCAGGCATTCTCATATATATATATATATATATATATATATATATATATATATATATATATATATATATATATATATATATATATATATATATAAGGTAAGTAATACAATTATTGACAACTAGCTGTTGCCAGCGACTTCGTTCACGCGGAGTTCGTTTACTCTGCACAGCACCTCACCACCATTTGCCCGTCCTATTAGTGATATTTGTACAAAATTTGAAGTAAATCCATGCAGTACTATTTGAGTTTATCCTGGACATACATACAAACAGACAAAAATTCTAAAAACTATATTTTTGGTTTCGATATTGATTGTAGATCACGCCCCAAGTATTCTTTTAAAAAAATATTCAATGTACAGTTTTGACTTTCCTACGATTTTATTATATGTATAGATATTGCAAATAGTTGAAGCTGTAGTAGGTACTATACCTTTGCGCAATGGCCCTTAGGGTGGCTAAGCGCTTTGATATAGATAGCCGTGATAAGTGTCAGAGTAACAATGTCTCGCCTGCATATATGTTACTACCGACTAACCAATTTTTGACAACTATTATCTTGTTCCAGTTTGGAGGGTTAGGCAACTGGTAGACTTATGCTTGCGGTATTATCATCCCAACACACAGATAACAAGTCACTATAAACAACTTTAGTGTGTATAGGTTACGGTTTCTCTTTACATTAGGAGAGTGATCCGCATTTTTACTAACTTGATATAAAAAACATATGTTTCATAAAATAAACTTACAGGTGGTTCAGGAACACCATAAGGGTCATCGTATCCATAAGATGATTCCATAGCTGATCTAGCTCTGTCCAGGATGCTAAACACCTTAGATTTGCCGGGCATTGGGCGCTGTGCAGGTGGTGCACGTGGTGGCATAGGCCTCGGAGGCATTGGTGGCATTGGCCCTGTTAAAGATAAGATTTTATTAAATCATAATCAATTCCCACACAAGAAAATCTAATGCTTGTATAAAAAATGGTTTACAAAGCTTTAGCTGTAAAGCACAATCATTATGTTTTGGGTAAGTAATAAAACAGTGGAAAACCCTTGTTCTAAAGTTACATAGTCTATGTAACTCTCGCAATTAAGACACATCTAATTACACATTTCAAGCTTAAATTTATCAAGCCATATAGGATATAGAGCTTAAAAAAGCAATATACATACATACAGTCTAAAAACCCAACCCTCTGTTTTTTTTATGCAACTGTACTACATTTGGATAACAATTCTTTTTATAGCATTAAATAACAAATGATTATTCGGAAGCAAACAGAAATCACTGGCTTTAGATACCAAAGATTTAGATCCATGTGGTGCTGAAATGCCACATGCAGTCCACTGGTTACATTACCCTCTAAACAGGAACAGGGCATTGACAATAGTGTGGCATTCTGCCCGTATAGCGTTACAAGTAACGCAGTGGTACTATTGGCCCGGGTGAGAAGTTGCGGAACCTTACCACCGAGTGGTCACAAGGGTGACATGATTAGCAAGTATTTTTAAAATAAATGTCAAGAATTATTAATATAGTATATATTTTAACAGAAGTTCAAAAAAAGTATTTATTTTGTTTCAAATTAAATGACATTATGAAGGCTGGCTTCGTTGTAGATGGAAGAACAGGTAATGCTAAGATTCTGTCTTGATGAAATTGTGTTATTTGTATTTTTTTGATTATTTCATATTTTACATACCTCTCTCCATAATATCCCGCATCTGGTTTTGTCTCATCATGTCGGAAGCATCCGGAATAAGATATTTCTTAACTTCAGCAAGTGCATATGCAATCCTTGCATGAGCTTCTGCTGGTGGAGCAAGAGCTGATACTTCAACATGCAGCTCATCCGATAAATGAGCATATTTAGGGTCCAGTGAGTTTCTTAATTCTTCTTCCTTTTGCCTAATAAACAAATTTTTAAGATTGTACATAAAATTTTTTAAAATTTTTGCAAATTAATAAATATTTATATGCAAAAATATGGACGACGGCCTCATGGTCTAGGGATTAGCCTATTCAGCTCAGATCATGAGGTACCAGGTTCGATCCCCATGTAGTGCAGTGTTGCTGAGGTTTTTCACAAATATCCAAAATCTCTCAAAATCTTTACTAGGTTGTAGAGTTCTGCATTGTCTCACCCAGGTCAGGTACCACCACCTTAACTATTCCTGCCGCAATAGTGTCAGTGCTTGTCGCTGTCGTGTTCCGGTTTGGAGGGTAAGTTAGCCAGTAAACTTATGCATGTGGCATTAGACCACGCCACGAGATAGCAACGCACTATTAACATCTTTGGTGTCTATAGGCAATGGTTGACTCTTTCCATCAGGAGACAGGAGAGAAAATGTAAAAATAGTATGGTAAAATGTTAGAATATAAGATTTGATTCACCCTGAGTCTTTTGTCATGTTTTGAGTTAGACGAAATGATGTAAGATTAATTTTAATATTACAAACTAGCTGTTGCCCGCAACTTCGTGCGGACGTCGTTTTCTCTGCACAGCTCCTCCCATGTAGTTGATAGCGTGATAATTACATATTATATATTGACCCAACCTGTTAGTAATATTCATGCAAAATTTGAAGTAAATCAATGCAGTACTTTTTGAGTTTACCCTGGACATACATTGACTTTCTTACGATTTTATTATATGTATATAGATAGTACTAGTAAAATGATGGGAGGTGAGACATGTCAGGTTCCTTTTGTTATATATTACATAATATTTAATATCAAACAAAATGAAGGAATATATAATAATGGTAATAAAATCTATATATATAAAAGAAAGTCATGTTAGTTACTCCACTTATAACTCAAGAACGGCTGAACCGATTTAGCTGAAAATTGGCAGGGAAGTAGTTTAGAGCCAGGAGAAGGACATAGGATACTTTTTTTTTGTATTTTTTCCAATTAAAAAATAAATCTGCTTATTTATTGCCATTAAGGCGGAACAAAGTTTGCCGGGTCAGCTAGTATTACATAATATTTAATATCAAACAAAATGAAGGAATATATAATAATGGTAATAAAATTGCATAATGTTGCTCACACAGTTTACCAAAAACATACCCTTCTACACCTACAAAAAACTAAGTGTCGGTCAAAAACCTTTTTTCATGTAACTCTCATCCGCCAAGAGTTAGAAGTTTTTTTTCAAATGATTCTTTCAATTTATTTTTTTCTTTGCAAAGAAAAGTATTGCCATACATTCTATTAACTGTTGAACTCGATACAATAAACATTTTATATGCTTTTTGGTCTATGATTGTTTAAAGCTTTAAACAAATATTAAGTATATTTCAGATAGGTAACTCCTCATAGCAAATCATCAAGCAATTTACCAAAATTTATGTTTCATTTGTGGCATTACACCACCAACAACACTCACCTGTTACTAAATTTTCGTTTTTGGACTAACTACTGACACTGACTAATCATGACTATTTTACTAGCAAGTCACATACCTGTCTCTCATCGAGCCTCTGCCAAGGATGGCCATTTTGCACATAGTCTCTTCTTGCAGTTGTTTCATGGTGTTACCCTTTGGCCCAAGCAGTTTGCCGATGAAGTTAACCTAAGAACAAAAGCTCAAATTAATTTATCTGGCATACCGAGCCACATTTATATTTTATGTACAATTTTGTTGTATAGGCCAGATTTTAAAATAATTTATATATGCGGGCAAAGCAGACGCATGTCAGAATGTATGCAAAAAATAGCCGGCCACATCTGCATTTGTGTTATTGCACGAAGCTTTGTGGCGATAGATGCAAGTGTGGCTCCAACTTAAGAAATAAACATTGCTTATAATACAAACATTGATGCAGCCTTAGCCTTGCCTTCCGTAAAGTAAGAAAACATTTATTTTTAGGAATGTATTTAATACTGTATGCCTACAACTGCATGTTTCAACTGTATCATAAAAAATAATTGAGTATTGATGATCCATGGACGTACCTCAGCACACCAATCTAATATTGGAACAGCACTAAAAGACAAATAATGTGGTACAATAAAAAGTGTAGAAGATAATGTGGTGTTCGCACAAGATCTTCCGGGTGGTATTGCAATGACTGCAGTATGTATCTTTGTAACTTCTAGTTTCACAGAAGATCTCGGGTAAACATGATTTTTTCAGTAAATTATATTAACATTTTTTCTATTAATCAATGGAAGTCATGATATTTTAATTTTAAAATTAAAAACAGCATGTAAGTAATGGTCTACAGAAAGTCGAAACAATGGATTTGGATCATCATTCTAAAATGTATAATCTGTTTATTTCATGTCGGAAATTTGTGAGATTTTTTTCATTAATAACAACTTTAAATCCCTTTTACTCGAGAATCGTTTTTTAACTTGTGACACTATTTGAGCGGATGTGCGATATGTATGTACTTACTTTTGGGTGCTCCTTAACAGGGACAAGCACCTTAACAATAACTTTGACTGGTTTCTCTTTATACACATCTAAATATTTAAAATCCTTGGGGGGAATTCTTCCCGATGCCTGCACTTTTGCCACCTCTAAAAATAAAGACATTGAGTTAGTAAACATCCATTTTAGTTTATTAAAAATAAGTGTATCATTAGTTTTGTATCATACATGTGAAAAAAAAAAAGAAACAATATAAGATGTAACATTATTAAATATTTAAACTGACTTCATATATCAACTATACCCATATCTCAGAAACTACTGAACCAATTTTGAAGTAACTTTAACTGTTCCCTAAGTTGGAATAAATCTGATTTCAATCATGAATCAATTATCTCAATTTGGCATTTAATTCCCGAAAAAATCGTGGAGATTTTTATTTATTTCCACACAAAAAAAATACAATGAAAATATACATACAAGGGTGTAAACATAAATTCTTATGAATTTTACTGAACATTCTACATCGTCAACTATAATTAAGACATAATATCAATAACGCACAGCTAATACAAAAAAATATTAAAGAGTTGTGTGATTATACCAAACACAAGATATGAATATAAAATGGTAGTAAAAGAAATCTTACAATAGAATGTTGCCGGACCAAATTCACAGTTATTTTGTTTGCTTATACAGCATTGTAAAAAGTTAAAATTATAATTCTTTACATAGTATAAAAAGATGTGTGTGTGTGTGTGTGTGTTTGTTTTGATTAATGAGCTTATTATGATGACATGTAGTTATTTATTGTTAATCAGATGTCATTTTAATATTTTTTTCTGTTTTTTCTGTTTGTTTAACGGCGCTTCTGTTTTGACTTGCCCTGATACACATTAAGTACCAGCTTGTTTTTTTTAACATTGAGTATCAATCCGACGTCATGTGACCACTTTGCCAGTATATTGAAATCATTTTATAATTTTATTTTAATTATATATCACATCGTTTTCAAATCATTAGTATGGGCTTCCTCTACATTGAGCCCTATGGCAACTAAGCAGGTGTATATACATATGAAATTTAGTACACATCTTTGGATATGTACTAAATTTCATGTACATTTTGTTTCAATATATAATATTATCGAATTCCTACTGATAACTACACCTTTTTGGCAGTTGAAAATGGTTAATACTACTAAAACAAGCAATTTGTGTAAATATATAAAATAATAACTAGCAATTCCCTGAGTTTATTCACATTACTTTCTTTTACTCAGTCATGTAAAAATATAGCCTGTGACACTCAGAGATAAAGTTGCAGATAAATATTGCTAACAGAATTTTAAAAAATTAGTCCATTAGTTATTTAGTTTATCAGTTACAAACAAACAAATACCTCTCTATTTTAAGTCTTTACAAACCATTTTTGAGGAAAATTACAAGTTTGAGATACAGAAATCAATTACCACTTAATTTGTATTTCTGACAGTTTCAATTAACATTAATATGCTGAAGTGTGAATGTGTCATATTAGGTATTAATTAGAGATGGGCCGAAATTCGTTTTACATTCGGTTTAAATGCCGAACATTCGGAAGTAGAAAAAAGTACCTACTTGCACTATTTTGACTGAAATCTACACTAATATTACAAACAAGAAAGATTTGTATTTTTATATGAATTGAATAGTCAAAAACTACTAGACCGATTGGAAAAAATCTTTCATAATAATTAGAAAGATAAAATCATTCCCAAGTAAGATAGGCTATATTATATATATTTTTATGACCCTGAAGTTAGCGGACAGCAGACAAAATAAAATTTCAGATAGGGATATCTACAAGCGAAATTAAGTTTTTCGAGTTTACAAAATTATAAATGGTTTGTCGTTGACTTACCTACAGATGATAATAAACATTTTTTTTTTGCTAATAAAAAATTTTTTACATTAAAAATTAAATTTTGGGAAACTCTCACCGTGTTTCCTATCGTTTCATAAATATGAAATTTTCAAATTTAGTTTATTTTTAGATCCAAAAAAGATGATTTCAGTTAGTTTTTTAAATTTTGGCTTAGGTCATTCTGGGACGTATTTTCGTCTTTGAAAAATCTAAAGATGATATTTTTTTGATTTTAAATTTGTTAGTTGGATCGTTAGATATCCTAATTTTTTATTTTTTTGAAAATTTTGGTGCCGGATGTCAAAGTAAAAAATAATCAAAATCAAAATTAAAAAACTGTCATGTTTTCATTTTTCACGAATCTAAAGATGATTGATCTCGGATTTTTTATTTTCTTATTTATTTCTTGAATATTCTTATTTTCTGATTTTTTTTTTAAATTTTGGTCCGGAATATTAAAATCAAAAATGATGAGAAAGACAAAAAAAAAAGTTTTTCATTTTCATTTTTAAAAAATCTGAAGATGATTTTTTTCAGATCTTTTTTTTTTCATTTGTTCATTAAATATTTATATTTTTCAATTTTTTACAATTATTTTGATGGAGAATATCAGGTAAAGGATGAATAAAATTTTTTTTTTTAATTTAATAAACATATGATGAAGACAATTCAACTGAAAATAATTAGCTGACTGAGGTAAGTACGGGGCGTGTTTAAATGTCGCGCCAAAAAATTTTCTATCTGACAGGTGGCGTTATTTTTTCTTTTGAATTATTTTAATAACGAATCAAAAAACATAAATATTTTTTAGTTGTAAATACGTAACTATGTTCAAGTTTTTTTTTTGTGTTTCTCATCATTTTTGATTTTAATATTCCGGACCAAAATTTTAAAAAAATCAAAAAATAAGAATATTCAAGAAATAAATAAGAAAATAAAAAATCCGAGATCAATCTTTAGATTCGTGAAAAATGAAAACATGACAGTTTTTTAATTTTGATTTTGATTATTTTTTACTTTGATATCCCGCACCAAAATTTTCAAAAAAATAAAAAATTAAGGATATCTAACGATCCGACTAACAAATTTAAAATCAAAAAAATATCATCTTTAGATTTTTTAAAGATGAAAAGGTGACTTTTTTTTTAAATAATAATCATTTTACTCGCAGATATACGTCCCAGAATGACCTAAGCCAAAATTTAAAAAACTAACTGAAATCATCTTTTTTGGATCTAAAAATAAACTAAATTTGAAAATTTCATATTTATGAAACGATAGGAAACACGGTGAGAGTTTCCCAAAATTTAATTTTTAGTGTAAAAAATTTTTTATTAGCAAAAAAAAAAATTGCTTATTATCATCTGTAGGTAAGTCAACGACAAACCATTTATAATTTGGTAAACTCGAAAAACTTAATTTCGCTTGTAGATATCCCTATCTGAAATTTTATTTTGTCTGCTGTCCGCTAACTTCAGGGTCATATATTTCTTTAATTAGAGATCCCTACCTAAACTGGAACAATGTACCCCAACCTATCAAAATTTTGCTAATAATAGCGATAGGAAAGCGTGCCTTGAACCAAAGTTCGGCCGAAATTTTCATTTTCACCGAATGTTTAGCCAAAGTTTGAATTCAGTTCAAACCACATTCGGTCCATCTCTAGTATTAATCTTATTGTGGTACATACACAGTATGCTTTTGTATAAGATATATTTTGTATGCTTTTGTATATGTATAAGATAACAAGACGTACACACTACGTTGTGATTTTAAGAATATATATACATACTAGACAAGGCATGCACCATGCCACATGTGCTCCACTAAAGTGGTCCATGGACTGCACCTACGCCAGAGCTCATTGAATGAAAAGCACAAGCATCATGAAATTCATGGTTGTTACGACCTTTTGATCGTTCATATATATTACACTATTATATGCTACAGTGCTGCTTAATTTTAACTTTGGTTGGATGAGTTACAGCACTGCAGCGAGTTTTAACCAAGTGGAACACAACTTCTACTGGAGAGGCTTATGCTATAGTCTCTCCAGTACACAGTATATTAAACTCTCTGTTTTGTTCTGACTAATTTTGGTTATAAGGTTGATATTTGCTTCATAATTTGTATTTTTTAATCTTAAAGTAGGCTTCTCATCTAAATTTAAAAAAAATATCTTCTTTAATCTTAAAATAGTAAATGATTAAGATAAAACTAAACACAACAATGCTTTTTTGAGGACCGCACCCCATGGCAATGACGCACTTATACTGGTAATCTGTATTTCATGCTTTTATATTACTCTAAAACCCCATCTAAATTCCACCATTTTCAGGTAGCTAAAATAGTTTTACCAACGGAGGATGGCAGAAACTTGGCAGAAAATACAGTGCCGTCACGAAGTTCCCAAATATATTTCTCATGGTGAAAGGATATAATGGAGAAATTTTTGACAACTACAAATACAAAAGCCTTGTAAAGTTCACGTGGGAAATAAAATCTTATGGTTACATGAATAACCACAAATCATAAATGGTATGTGCGCATTTAAATTTGTTGATTTGTAAATTTGAAGGTTACTTATGATTCACTAGTATTTTTAATGTAAGTAGACGATATTTATCGTTGATTGCAAAACTGAATAAATAAATCTGAATTTGGTAATAACATATAGGTATTTTAGCGTTAGGTTAAATTGTGTTATATCTCTAGCAAAATTGCCTTCCGATTATTATCATGATTCGAAAAAGTTAGTATAAAAATATTACCTTGATCAATAAGACTTGCCGAAATAGGAAATTTTTCATTATTTAACTTTATCTTCTCGCTTAGAAGCTCCCGCATGTATTCGCCGGCTTTTTCATTAAGTTTTGCGCCTTCGCCATCTTGTTCATGATCATCATGGGAGTCTGATTTATCTTGAGGGTTTCTCTTAAAATCACCACTGTTGTATCCGTTTTTATCGAACTTATTAGCCATTTTTAATTACTTACTAAGTATTCAAGAAATATTAAACTTGACAAACAATTCTTCAAACACTAAACGAAGCGTCCTGCGTCTGGCGTCATAAAAGATCCATAGACAAGAAATTAATTTTAAAATTGAATGAAATTGAGTTGAGCGAACAAAGAGAAAACCCGACATGAGAAAGAAGCGTCTTTGTTTATGGAATTCCTAGAAAATGTGTGTGTTCAGCGGAACTGTTTAAGTTAAAAATCTGAGTTAGTCAAAATTCTGAGCTAATAATATTTTCACCGGGACACTTTATAGATACATAGAAACATTTCAATGCCATCATTTTACGTAGTATGTACGCAGACATTGTACAGTTCTGGCACTTCTTCTACAGATTTTGTATGTACTCTTTATATTTTAATGTACCTTTATATTATTTGTATTTGGTTTACTAATGAAAATGTAACACATTTCTATTCCTTTTCCGAAATCACTCCCACAAAAAATATCCAACAACCGAGAGGAAATGTGTCACACATCAATAAAAAACCAATTAATTTAAATCTCTTGGATATTTCATATTCTGCTGCTTAACTTTAACTAACAACGCGCGGTTCTTTTAGAAAATAATATCTTCGTTACAATCTACCAAACGTGTAAGTAGATACCATTGGGTCAGTACTACGTGGTAGAGTGCTGGAACATCAATTACGGGTATTGGTATCATCACAGGTATCATCGCCTTAATATCCTGCCGCATAGCGTCAGTTTTTATCACTGTCTCGTTCGGAGAGCAAGGTAAGGAATTGGTAAGCTTATACATATTACATTACATTCTGTTACATGAACGGAAAGAACTATGTTTGGTGCCTGTAGGTGTGATATTTTTTTATCAAGATCTGCCTGCTATAATATACAAGTGAAACTCTCATTCCTTTAATAACATGAAAGCGGAGTCACTTTACATTATTTTGAGGGATTTATATGAAAATTTTAACAATATTAATTGTACTGTTCTCAAGAGCTTTAGGAAGTTGTTAGATCAATCACCATTAGCATTGAAATAAGTAGCACTGGTATTAATATTAATGTCATAGGAGGCAGCTGGTATCAGGTTAAAAATTATGATAACTCTATACTACTAATGGTCGCGACGGTCCGCTCCGAACTGTAAACCCGCGATGGCATAGTTTTAATATTAGATTTATAGACCCTCTTTTTCAACCCCCATAATAGTTTTGGTCACACCTTGACTTTTTTTGGCTCAGGTTCAAAGTTATGTAGGTAGGTAGTCTTTGTTATTTAATATGTTTGTCTCAAGTGCTACGGGTAGACCTTCGTAAAGCTGGCCCCCTGATTTAATTATTTTAAAATTTCGTTAATGCTCATCGTTAGAGGATAAGAGAGAAAAGAAAAAATGTTAGAGGGTAATTAGCTTTTATGTAAAAACGATTTTAATTGATAGTGTGAAGTTGGCCCCCTGATGCCGTAAAAATTGGACTTGGATATTAATTTTTTTATTCGTTAGAGAATCGTTAGAGAAAGAGTAAAAGTGAAAAGAAAAATTGTAAGAATAATTATTTCAATTAATATTAAATAATTACATACAGCGTGAATGATTCTAGGAACCCTAGTGCTGAAGCACTTCCGGTGTGCGCAGCGCACTTGCGCAGAAGAAGAAGATAGTTATGATAGACTTAGAAGTTGCAGTTGCTCAGCAGGACATATGTAGGTCTTCTCAAGAACAAGAGCAGCTGTTTTTGCTTTGGCAGATCGTATGAGTGGACCACCTTTGATCGCTTCCTTAGCTCTTTCTCTCGTCGGAAATTCGCCTGGAATATTAGCCGATTCGTCCAAATAAGTGGCAATGTGGTATCTACTCTTGTTTACGATGTTGCTTTATGATGTTACAAAAATCGTTGGATTAGTCAAGTAGACTCAAGTAGACTCTAAATACGTCACTCGCTTCGTTCACTCGTTCAAATAATTTAACGGAACCTGTCTTTACCTTATAAGTCTGATTTTTAACATACACACTTGGTTAGCCTTAATTGATAGAACTGTTTCCGAACGTCCACAGACGCATCGCTTTACCTCAATTTGCAAACCTTAAATTTACTCATGTGGTTAGATTCTTGCAGTAGCTGAAGCAAAAGATTTTACGTGCTCATTCGAGTCGCAGAGTTTCAAGACCCAAAAAATGGTTTCCGTGCTATGAGTGATGATCCGTGATATGCAAAAAGATGTTTGAAATAATTTTTGCTGAATTCAGGAGTAGAACTCAGGATTTTATATCTTTATGAGTAAACTTCTTCAAAATTTGTTGAAACAAACTGGATATATTTAGACCAAGGCCTAAAGGCCAGAATTCAACTAAATTCTTCTGGTGGCTTTAAAGTGAAGAACTAAGGGCTTCCTATCTTTTGAATAGAAACCTAGTCAGTGGCGTAGCTACTGTTGGGCTAGTTGGGGCAGTACACCAGACCCTCAGACTCAAGGGGCCCTCGCAGCCTCAAGGGGCCTTTAGCATCAAGAGGCCCTCAAAGCCTTCATGCTACATTTACAATAAATACCTATTAGATCCTGTCCTTACCTGTCCAAGTTGAATACAAAATATTTGACTTCTATTTCACTTTGGTAACTAATGAGACCTCTGAGAAAATTCCGTTAATACGCTATGGTTTCTATAGGGACCAACGCTAACTTCATCCAAAAAACAATATTTTCACTATTTACTAGTTCTAATACAATACTCTATGGTATTTTATCGTTTTCGAACGAAACATTGTACAGAATAACATCAAATTGGCATTCTTTTTTCAAATACGCTCTTGGGGAAAAATAAAAGAACTTATAGTGATGTGCCAACTCGGGATAAACACGACTCGAGTTAACTCAAGTTAATATTCACCTAACTCGAGTTGAACTCGAGTTACCGAACTCGAGTTAGCAGGACAAGGTTTTTTGAATATGATAATTGTTTGTGACCGCTTAATTTTTAAATAATTATTAATTCATCTAATTATGTTTTGACAGTTATCGTATTACATTGAATAGGTAGTAAAAAGGTTATTTTTAGTAATTGTTATAAACTTCTGTATTTGTGTTTACTTCTTATAGCTTTTTAGAATATGCGCTTAAGTTTAGCGGCCAAGCGCCAAAGAGTTTGCTTTATTTTGTTTTGAAAAGGCTCTTCCAATTTAGATGGTTCAACGAAAATATTATTTCCACTCACTAATGATGGCCAAGTTAAAATATATATTTTTTTGAACAATAAGTTATTACATTTATTATAAATTAATTTTAATATATAGATGAAATAACTTTGTCGTATTGCCAATATATTTGAACAACTTTGAACATTTTTTACAATTTATGCGTCCACTATCTGGCTAATGAAACTCGTTTAATCGTGATTTTACAAGTTATTTTGACACATCAACATATTTTTTTAAAACTACTAGCGGATCGGAAATGCGGCCACACACTGAGTATATCCGGCGGAAGAGACTCAGTGGGCTTGTCTTTTTTTCATATCATCTATTTTTTTACAATACCACAATATTACAAAAAATATATATAAGATCGGTATGAGGAACAATAATTAATCCCAGGCTTTTTTATCTTCTAAATAATCTACGATTTTATAATATCCTTTTTTATATAGTGTTAAACACATTTTTTAAATTTATTGACTGGTAGATCTCTTAAAGTTTCGGAAAGTTTATTATTATTATTATTATTATTAATAATAATCATTTAATTCAGGCAACATGACCCATATTATAAATACCTTATAGATTAACATACATATTAATATAATATACTTAAAAACTACACTTTGTCACGTATTGAAGGTGACGTAACACGCACTTCATTCCGGAGTCTCCCCCGGAACCTTCGGTAAACTACACCAGTCGGCCAGAATTCCCCCACCTCAAAGGCCGACAGGAGATGCGTCGGTACTCTAACCACAAAAGAACTAAAGTTGACCTTGTGGCGAGACTGCAGACGCTCGACCCTCGAGTGGAGTTATTGTAAAAGCGTATACATTGTTCCATAAAAGAGCTACTTATTCTGTGGAGACGAGATGCATCTTGTTGTACAACAAGATTGTTTTCGTTCCTTGTATTTAGTGAGTGTACGTCACTTTTTTTTAATAAAGCATAAATTTTTTCGTACGTACATCTAGTTCTTAAATATATATCAGGATATAACAGTTGAAATATTGATTTCTTTGAATTTTCTTCAATTCTTCTATATACAAACACCCTGATTGCGAAGACTCTTGCTATCACTTTCGAACAGTACTCGATCAATCTGATCATGGCACGTCAGTCTCGATCTTCTCCGGTACCTACATCTAAGGTGACTAACAAATAAATGAATATGTCAGTCTTGGTCTTCCCTGGTACTCACATTTACAATGACTAATAAACAAACGAATAGGGTCTTAGATGATCAACAAATCGCGCTAACGTACAATGACTTGCTTTCCTCGTTTCTTTGCGCACAGCAAAATTTCAGAGTGGTTCAGAGTTTGCAAATCTAACCCGAGTTAAGGAGAATCTAACCCGAGTAAACTCGATTTAAGCACAACTCGAGTTAACTTGAGTTAGTAAATCGAGTTGACCATCACTAAGAACTTAGTCCGCCATTTTGACTCATGCTGTTTGTTATGTGCTGGTTGCAGTTTATGATACAGGTTAATTTAAAAGTGTTTTGGCATAATAATCAACAAGTAAACTTTATTTATAATCAAGATTAGTTCAAGATCTAACAGTTTAGATAATATTTTTTTCAAAAAACCATAAATATCAATTAATAAAACATATATTTCGTTAACGACCAACTTGATGATACCAGCGCTTTGGGTATGACGGTATCTATTTTTATTTATTTTCGTAAATTTTAGTGTTGACATCTATGATATAAAAAAATCATATAATGTGAATGTGAAATATCCTAAACAATATTTAAAAAAAGACAGCTATAAAATTGAAAAAAAAAATATTTAAAAATTACGAAAAAGACTAAGTATTAATTATGAAAAAAATATATTAATATTATATAAATAAATATTTTTGTACTATAATATATGTTGCTTATTTTTTCCGTATATATATGTTTACCAATTATATAAAAAAATATAAAAAGCATAGGTAAAAAATATAAAAAGCATCAATTTACTTTTTGAATTAAAAATCCTCGACTAACAAGTAGTCATATTTTTCTCAAACTATCGTGTTACACCTGAATTATTTTGTAGCTTAAACCATTTAAATTAAACAATTCTCACACCAATGTATTGCAGTGCTCAAGACCTCTTAAAAATATACGCTTTACAGCATCAGATTCAATCCAAACAACTCACAAACCATTTTTGTGACCATGGTCCACCGGAATGAACTCAGAACGTGTGCGCGTAAGGGTTCGTGTTTTTTAGAAAAAAATGCGATAATGGCTGGTGGTATGAGCGGTTAATCATGCTTTGTAGTCAACAATCAGAAGCTAATGGTGAAATAGTTTTGCACTTTCAGATTACTAAGTTTATTATACATAGGTTCTAAATTTAATTTTTGTGTCAGCGCTCTTGCTTGCATAGTTTCGCCACTGAGACTAGTTAAACTTAATGTATGTACACTATTACTTCTGTTTCACAATTTTTGTAAAGAACTTTCTTAATCACGCATTTGAATCTAAATCTGAAAGTAATGGAAGCAGCGCGGCATATATTACTTAATAATATACTTTTGTGATTTGTGTAAGGCTAACGCACAGAAGAAATTGTTAAAACATTTTTGTGTGGATAAATCGCATGTCTGTAGTTATCACACTCGCATCAAATAACTTCACATTTAATTCATAAAAACATGACAAAATATAAATATATTTTATTTAGTAACATAAGTTATAAAGTAACTATCTATACAATATTAACATGTTTAGTTTATTTTTTTCTCCTTCTTTTGTGTTCTGGCTTGTTTAATCTGGTTTCGAGATCTTGTGTGCTGCATAACTATAATATTAAATTCATGATGTGGGACTACTAGTATTTCAAACTTTTTTGTCTTTAATCTTAGTACAAAAGCTTCATCAAATAGGTCCTGAAAACATAATTCTTAATGCGATTGTGTGTAGATACTGCATAAAATTTATAGTCTACTGCGGCTAACATCTCATATAATAAATTTTCAGCCTTAGTCTAGAAAAAAATAATCGTATCATTAAGTCTTAGTTATATCAGGGGGTATCATTCCGCAGTTTAGGTATATTTGACCGTGCGCGCCGCGTATGATAGTGGGCGGCGCGGCGTATGGCAGCGGGCTGTCACTAGTCTTGGGTTATAACAGGTCGAATCAGATATCTGTTGATCCTGTTACTGTTACTGAAAAATAACAGATGTCAATATCTGTTACTAAAGAACAGCCTGTTATTTTTCCAAGCACGGTCGGTCTCAGTATATAATTCACGTACAGTACAAAATATGTGAGTAGCATATTACAAAGTACTCTGTGGTGAGTAGAGAGTAGTGAGTACTAAGGCCATTTTAGTAGACGACATTTGGCAGATGCCAGACACGTACAAGTTTATATGGAGCTACTGCGTTTTAGATCCCATTTCACATTCTTAGATTTAAGATCTGACAAATATGACCTTTTAAATTAGCCCTACTTTAGTTGATTATTGTTTGATATAATCTTAAAAAATGTGTAAACGGTTAACCCTGCAGTCCATACCCCGAAACTTCCCGCTAATATGAGGTATTTTAAGCTAAAATGAGTAAAAACTATAAGCATAATAATATATTTTTTTAGTTCAAACATCTACATAGATAGTTAGTTAAAAATCACAGTAGGCTATATTGATTTTTTAAAAGCCGGGTAGGTATTTTGGAAACGATGATCAATTTTGAATTTTCAAATGGCATTCAATTTAATTTTTGTGATCTAAAGTTCTATTTTAGCTACATAATTGATAGCCGATGGGTTGAAAAATGTCGAAGCAATATAAAAAAACATTATAATAAATATAACTAGGTACCAGTTCTGCTAATCACCCGAACCGTGGGATGCTTTTTATTCATATTTTTTTGCAAATACGGATGATCAAAAGATAATTAAGCCTTACATAGATATATTGCAGCTCGCATAGTGGTCACCTACATCTACAAAATGGTCCCACACACACACAACACTGTCATCTCTTATTTACATTTGCCATTTTGCTGAACTAATATTAAAAAAACTTTTATACAACTTCAACCTAAATTATTTAAATTTAATAGATAAGTATATCCTATCAGAACTGCTTAATTTATTACCTATATATACAAAAAGAATATGAATACCTACTAAGTATTTTTATTCGCACTAGTAAACCTTTTGTTTACAAAACAATTTTTGTTTTCGCTAAGTAAATTCAAAGCGAAATCGAAAGAATATAATCCGAAAAACGGGATAGAAAACAAATTACCAAAGAAACGTTATGACCTGGGTGTCTAATTAATATCACCTTTATGGTTAAGTCATAAAGTCGTAGTTACGTTGAACATTTTGTAGCCAATGGCGTCAATGCCAACAAAGACGTTCGGAAACGCGCCATTATATAAACGTTTCGAACTTTCAAATAATTTCTGTTGTAATTTTACTACGAAGAAAAAAATATTTTACCGTTATTTAAATTTTGTACGAGTACCTATATTGATGATTTTATGCAAATAATTGAGATCGACCTTTTTGTTTTTACATACCTACAAAAGGACGTAATATCTCAACATATCGTTAGAAGTATTCTTGCAGTGTTTCCGAATTGAAAATTAGGAACAGGAACAGATAACAGATTATACGACTAGAAACAGTTGTCACTATTCTAGGAAGATATTTTGTTATAAAAGATTACTATTTGAATTTTCGGATAATAAATACTAGGTGCTTCTCGTTTTAGCAGATTCAATTAAGCGGGTGTGAGCGAGAGAGACTAATACATACGAAGAACAGGTAACACGAATATCTGTTATTGAGTAGGTACCTAGTATCTAGTACCTACTGTGACTGAAGAACGTAGTGCAGATTGTGATTCAGTATTGTGACTGATATTTTTCAACAGATATTTGATATTGTAGGAACAATTGTTATCTAGTATTTACGAATACCTGTGACTTGTATCTGTTACGATAAATACGCCTCACTACTAGCTGTCACTCGGCTTACACAACAGTTGCGATCACAACGCGCTTTCGCATACTACAACTACATCAACTAGGTACGAAAACTTCTTAAGTGATAACCCCGTGCCAACGTTCGCAGCTCGGCCATAAAACTGAGGCGCGCAAAGAAAATTCACAGTTCGCGCGCAATTATATGTTTCAATTTCGCTTGCAGGTGGGCAGCTCTGGCGAGTCTAGGTTATATTTTTATACCTAAACCTGATTTTTGTTAGGTACTGAATCTTCTGTTCGGTAGTACTATTAGGTATTATGTACTTGGTTATACAGTGTGTGCATAAAGTGAGATATAACGTAGGTATATGTTTCATATGATTAACCTGAGTGTTACCTCCACCTTTACCAACTTCATGACTCCCACTATGCAATTCGCACATAGCGAATATGAATGTAGAACAAATCATAGATTTTTATCATAACTAGCCTAGCGATCGCCTGTGGCCGAAATTCGACAATTGACTAATAAATAAAATCTCTTTTATGTTTGACAACTGCCTTTAGACGTAAAGAAAATAGTATTTCTGTAATATACATAAATACTATTTTCTTGTATCGTATATGTTATGTGAATGTAGTGTGTGTTGTGTTAATTTTTATTAATTTAATGTACTTCTAATGCATTTTATTTAAAAATATTAGATTTCTGCAGTCCTCCGCAACGTAATCTTTGATTGTGCCAGATTTCACATTCCAATGTTCACCCAATTGGTTTAAAAAGGGATCCAAAGATTTTCCTTCACGTATTAATATATAGATAACGTGGAACCTTAGATAAATAATTGGTCTCGCTGTGCTTGACTAGATACCGCCGACGTACTTGTCAAATGCGGCAACAAATACTATGCCGAAACTGGCGTACCCGATTCAGTCAGACCAATCACAATGCAAGCTCTAAGAGCACACTACTCACTGTTATCCATTTGCACATTGTCATGTCACACACACTACAATATTGAGTTGCCGCATTCGCGGAGTTGTTGTCTTTAGATAGTGCGGCATCTTGTCTAGCGCCGGGAGACCAATTATTATTTATCTATGCGTGGAACAAATGAATGAAACTACCATTTCGGTGACACTGTGTTGTGCCATGATGCCCAGGCGTTGCATCGCTCCACCGTAATTTGTTGCTGCCGTGTGATTCATATTCGTGAAAATTGGTGCACCTATAAGTAAATAATTATGAGCAGATTATAATTAAACCACACATATCTAATTAAAAATAAATTCCGTATCTTGTTTTGTAAAAGTTAAGGAATAAGGTTACTTTCAAACTGTCTCCAAACTGTTTTTGAACGAAGTTTCCAATCGCACAGTACGCCGTACTACTTAGCGGATGGGGGCTAGACGAATAAAATTTAAAGGTATTCTGCCACTAGTTTCCGTCATGAGTCTTGCTATTGCCGAGTTGCCGAGCCACCAAGTCGAATTCTTTAGAGTATTTAAAAGAATTTTAAACTATGGCTATGCAAGTCACTACCATCGTGGCTACTAGGAGAGTTCTGCATCGTGTCGCCCGGGTCTGGTAACACCGCCTTACGTATTCCTGCCGTGATAGCGTCAGTGACTGTTATTATTATTAACTAGAATACCTACGTGCTTAATCTACAACTACAAGTATTAAGCATAGAAAGGATTCATTTCTATTGAATTAAAACATTAACAGCAGCAGCATACTACTATTTTACTAGGTGGTAGAGTTCTGCATCGGCTCGACCGGATTTGGTACCACCGCCTTACCTATTCCTGCCGCAATAGCGTCAGTGCTGGACACTGTCGTGTTTCGGTTTGGAGGGTAAGGTAGCCGGTAAACTTATGCATGTGGCATTAGACCACGCTACAAGATAGCAACGCACCATTCACACCTTTGGTGTCTATAAGCGATGGTTGACTCTTTCCATCAGGAGACCCATCTGCTTGTTTACTATCTTATGATATACTAGCTGTTGCCCACGACTTCGTCCGCGCGGACTTCGTTTACTCCGCACAGCTCCTCCCCTTTAGGTGATAGCGTGATGATATTGTAATGATTTAACTTGTTTGTAATGGTTTTATTCATCAAAAGAATATGTTTCAATTGTGTTATATTAGAATAAGTGACAAAATATGGCAACACTAGGCGTCATCTTCCTATTCGTTAAAGTTGTAAAAGCTAAACGGCGGGACAGAACGCGGCAAGATGGCGCGTAGTGGGACTTACGATATGAGAGACCTCATTTTCAGCGACAGACGGTTCTGAGCCATGTTTATTTTATTACCATAATTGTAATGTTAAAATAGTCTGCAAGAAGTACATTAAAGAAATATCAAGCTTGTATTATATTTTATTCACGAAAATATGTAGCCTGTATGTTGACTCGACCTGTTAGTAATATTCATGCAAAATTTGAAGTAAATCCATACAGTACTTTTTGAGTTTACCCCGGACATACATACAGACAAACAGACAAATAGACAAACAGACATACAGACAAACAGATAAACAGACAAAGAGACAAACAGACAGACGAAAATTCTAAAAACTATATTTTTGGCTTCTATATCGATTGTAGATTACGCCTCAAGTATTTTTTTAAAAAAATATTCAATGTACCTACAGTTTTGACTTTCCTACGATTTTATTATATGTATAGATAAAAAAAGCATTCAACTGTATGTTTTTAGATCCTCCTACTTTTGGAAAGCCGGTTGAAAAAGGATTTTGCTGAGTCATCTTAAATAGGTTGCTTATTTTAAAACTCTATTGTTGCGGAGGCCTCGGGGCAGTAACCCCTAAATCCGGCCCTTATTACGTACCTTCTTTATTGGTCATTATAACACCTTCGACGGAATCATCTTCCATAATTCTATCCACTATTGGGTTGACATGGTTAAGGGACGCTGTCTGCAAATAAATTTGTAAGAAAAATAATTTGAAAAGTAGTATACATAATAATAATAGTAAAAAATAATAATTATAAATATTCACGGGACAAATTACACTTATTGATCTAACCCCAAAGTAAGCAAATTATTTGCTTGTGTTATGGGTGTTAGTCAACTATACTAATACATAGAAATACATATATAAATACTTTTACATACATAATAAACACACAAATCCGGAAATACAAACATCACAGAAAGTGCTTGTCCTCGTCGGGGATCGAAACCGAGCCCTGTCGATTGCGTAGTCATGGTCGCTAACCACTCGACCAACGGGGCGGCCAAAATAAATTAAAGCTGAAATAACCGACATATACTTCTTATGCTGTATTTTTTGAACCTATATCTCGGCATGTCTGTCTGTATAAAGATACTCACGCAATTCTCTTTGCCTATCCCGGGCGTCATATAACTTGCAGATATATATATATATATATATATATATATATATATATATATATATATATATATATATATATATATATATATATATATATAAGTATACACTCAATTATTTAATTTTATCGACCGGTTTCGCTTTTTAAAGCATCTTCAGGACGAAAAGAATATTACGTCCTGAAGATGCTTTAAATATGTATATAAGTATATGTGTGTATCTGTGTGTGTATGTGTATCCTTCTAAAAACTCGTCAGAATATCCATCGAATGTGTATATGGGCGCTGGAATATTTTTGTTGCAAGAAGTAAACTGAAATTGATTTAAATTGTGACTATAATTAAAATCTGTATAGATGAAGTAGTTATTTAAATTGGTTAATTTATAGATAAATAAATAACTTGCAAATAAATTAAATAAATGTAATATTTAATTGATTTCTTGTTGTATTTAAAATGTTAAGTTACAATTATTATTCTAAATTCATATCACGTGTTGATGTGACGTCATGGTGTCGTTTCATATCAGATGTTTATAAAAGGGCAGCTTTTGTAAGCGGGGAGCATTCTATCGTTGTCTTTCATTGTGTTTGTATCAATATTCTAAAATAAAAGTAATTATTGTTAAAAGTGGTGTGGTTTTAACTTGGATTTTATATTACAAATTACAAATATAACCTAATAAAATATAAGTTATGAGTGACGAATATCCAAGCGGTGATGCTACGCCGACATGTACTACAAAAGTTTCATCGTGTTTTTCATAAAAAAAGTCGAAAAATAATTACTGTTATTAATAAATATTTTTCTTACACCGAATCAAAATGTTTAAAGCCTTGACTTTATTAGTTACCCGATTCGAGATTTTTCGAAAATAGAAAAGGTGGTTGTCTTGTCAAAACGAAGGTGTTCATAAAAATTCAGCTTGTTATTAATCAAAAAAAATTTGCTCGTGGGTTTACGGTCTATTCTGTCTGTTACGCTTTCACGGCTAAACCACTGAACCGATTTTAATTAAATTTGGCATCGAGATAGTTAAAAACCCAGGATCAAATATACGCCTTATTTTTTTTTAAATTTAAGCTCCTTACCTATTCCTGCCGCAATAGCGTCAGTGCTTGCCGCTGTCGTGTTCCGGTTTGGAGGACAAGTTAGCCGTTAAGCTTATGCATAAGGCTTTAAACTTTGCCCCAAGAATAGTAATGTACCATTAACTTAACATTTTTGGTGTCTATAGGCAATAGTTGTCTCTTTCCATCAGAGAGCCATCTGCTTGTTTGCTATCTTATGATAAAAAAATGTAAATTTTAATAGAAATGAAACTTGTTTAGAATCGTTGTGGTTTTAAACTCGATGTAATGGAAATTCGTCACGATAGAGAAACACGTAAATGCAAGCAAGAGAATCAGATAGGATTTAGTCAAAGTAGAATTATTGTTAGATATAATTTTTAAAACATAGAACATAACACAAACTATATCACTACATAGTATAAAACAAAGTCGCTTTCCGTGTCTGTCTCTATGTATGCTAAAATCTTTAAAACTACGCAACGGATTTTGATGCGGTTTTTGAAACAGATAGATTGACTCTTGAGGAAGGTTTTAGTATATAAACCTTTCCGATATTCCCAAGGGAACAAAAGTTACGCGGGTGAAACCTCGGGCACGTCGCTAGTTACTACATAGTATAAAACAAAGTCGCTTTCTCTGTCTGTGCCTATGTACGCTTAAATCTTTAAAACTGCGCAATGGATTTTGATGCGGTTTTTTAATAGATAGATTGATTCTTGAGGAAGGTTTTAGTATATAAACCTTTCCGATATTACAAAAGCTACGCGGGTGAAACCACGGGCACGTCGCTAGTTAATATTAGATGTTTAGATGGATGGATGTTTGTTGCTCAATCACGCAATAACTAACAAACGGATTTGAATGAAATTCAGTATGCAGGTAAATGATCTGGGATAGCACATAGGCTACTTTTTATCCTGGAAAAATTGGGTAATCCCGCGGGATTTGCCAGAAACTTCTACAATGAAGCGGGCTGCACGCTGCATCTAGTATTTGATATTTTTAGAAATTTTACTTTCACTTAAATTTTACTTCTACCGCGTATGAGCTCACATTCGATGTTTTTTTTATTTTAGTGTTTAATAATAAAAGGTAGAAATACTAACAGTTCTGACCAGCCATTCGTCGCGAGCGTCCTTCAATAAGTTGGTAACTATCTTCATTATGTTCTCTTACACTTTCAATTTGATTAAATCTTATTCTATACTAATTTATCTAAATTATATTAAAAAATCTGCTGTGGTTTCTTATTTTGATTCTATTTGATTTTCTAATTTCTTATCGTCAATATTATAATTTTGATAATTAGTCTGGAACGCTGCAAAAACAACTTTTATGATTCTCAAATGTACGTACAAAATACAATACGTTACAACAATACCTATGTTGTAAAAAAGAGATGTATTCGCCAGGGTTGGATTTTGGGAGGACACACGGAGCAACAGCGGCGTGGAGGGGTCATATTTTGAAACTTTCGCAACTTTCGAAATCTTTTTTGCATTTTTAGATAACTATTACACTTGTGCATATTATCACGCTATCACCTACGGGGGACGAGCTGTGCGGAGTAAACGAAGTCCGCGCGGACGAAGTTGCGGGCAACAGCTAGTAAGATAATAAACGAGCAGATGGATCTTTTGATGGAAACAGTCACCCATCGCCTATAGACATCAAAGATGTTAATGGTGCTTTGCTAACTAACGCTCCAAACCGGAACACGACAGCGACAAGCACTAACGCTATTGCGGCAGGAATAGGTAAGGCGGTGACACCAGACCCGGGCGAGACAATGCAGAACTCTACCACCTAGTAGCCACGATGTTAGTGACGCATAGCCACTGGGTCGCCTTTTACGACCTGCCTGGTAGAACAGCAGTTGGTCTATTCTTCAAATAGACCGGAACCCAACACGGCATATTATTATTAGCTTTTTATCAGTAAGTATAGTTGTCCGCCGCCATGATGCTAAACGAAAACAAAACTATAGAGATGAAAAACTATATTGATACAAAGAAAAACGGTTACATATACCTCAGAATATTGAAAATTACCTTTTTCAGTTCTTATTTTTATTCCTTTTCTTTGGTAATCTCTGCACAACACAAGCTGTGAAGTCCGTGTCCGTTGCCACCACGATTTCACTGTGACGAGTTACGATTCTAAACGCAATCAAGTCGTCCTGTATATCCTGTTGGCCATGATATTGAAGATTAATTAGACCCGAATTCACCTGAACTGAATGAGAGTATCATCGAGTAACGTAATGAAATGAATATTTTTAAATATTTATAAATGAATATTTTTATAATAAAGCAAATAAACTATTATCAATATACTCAAATTGCAAAATCCACTGCAAAAATAAAATTAGAGCATGGTTACTAACATTAAGTTATGACCAACCTGAGAACTTGATGGCTATTATTCGATAACCTTCATTAACACTTAATAAGCAAATTAATCCTTTTTGGCTCAGTTCATTTATTTTTAAAATAACTTTTATTCTATTACTATGCTGATGCTTGTATACTAGATAGATGCGTACATTTACAAACTGACTAGTGTAAAAAAGAACACTATATTTTAATAATTTATTACACACAAAAAGACAAAATTATAAATATATACTCTCACTATATATATAATATCCACACATTAGGTCCAAGAGAGTGCCTGGAGCTCTGTAGTACAGGTTTAGACCTAGTTCAGACTCCAGACGCTCACAAGGAAACTTCTCATTTTTTAAGTGTGTACTTATCACACCTTGATTAAAGTGTTATTAAATAACTGTCATACTTTCCTCTGTATATTTTCCTCGTGAGCAGTAAATAAAGAATTATTATTATTATTATTATTTTTAACTTCCCGCTACGTAGTATGTAATGTACGTAGATAGGAAGTTACTGAATTTGCCCCGATTTTCGAAAATCGAGTTTTCACCGGATCTCCACGTTTTGAGGTCCTAGGAATCTTTTCCGACTATTTTCGCGATGAAGTCAGTCTGTGTGTATGTATGTATGTGTGTGTGTGTGTGTGTATGTAAACATCTCATAACTTTTGAATGGCTGGATCGATCGAAACGCGGTTAATAGCATTCGATTGGATTCTGCTCAACTTGGACTTCCTGAATTATTTTTTATATCATATCTAAGATACCAAGAAACCAGACAGTCCTGATAGCAACATAATATTACAATCGTCTATAAACACTAATACTATTTTTGTAAAATCACCATATTTCTTTCCATCAGAACCATCTGCTTGTTTGCTATCCTTTAGAATAAAATAAAAACAGTAATAACAATTCTTTGGAATACTTACAATTTCCGTAATAGCTCGGTGAAATGCTGCAGTTAAAGTTGGAAGCTTGCTGCTGAGAGACTGGGTCATGTTTTCGTGAATCGTACATAGTTGCAGCATATCTATAATTTAAAAGCAGTTTGCAACGTCTACTTTAAGTCTTCTGTATCCCAAAAATGCGGGGTCACATCTTCACCAAAATTATATGGAATTAAATAGGAAGTTCCTCCCAAATAAAAGATTTTTCCACATTGATCCAAACTTCTTTGAATCATCGGAGAACATACATAAAAAGATTCAAACGAATCGTCGCTCCTATGGTCTAGTGGTTCGGTGTCGGCGTGGACCGCATGAGGTCCCGGGTTCGATTCCCGGGTCGGGCAATCAAAATGTATTTTTCCAGTTTTCTGATAAAAACATATTGCCCGGGATTGGATAAGTGCTCCATTGGCGATAGGCTCGCCACCATTAAGGGATATTATGTTACTAGGTATCTTCGGTTAATCGTAGGCGCATTTGTTGTGCCTCTGATCGGGGATACAGGTGTGAAGATAGTACTTCGAACTTCTATTTGAAGTTAAAAGAATTATCCCACTGATCCCAATACCTAATAAAAATAAACATATAACTCGACTATGTCATCCTTGGTCTTAGTGACGAAAACTTCATTACGCCCAGCACATCCGTTGGCCAAATAAAAAACTGCGATGCGCGCTTGATTGGACGCAGCGCAAGAACTTGCAAATCGATTTGTTGTTTGAATTTTTCTTATATCTTGTGCTCAGCAGCAGTGTATAACAGTGTTTACGATCCATGCCGCTAGTTAGTAGGTACAAACTACCTTCAGAACGGTTTATGGTCGTCGAAGGAATGGATCCCCGAATTATGTAAGGGAGACGGTTTGCCGAACCAAACTATGGAGTGTGAGAAGCGTGAGTACAATGTTATACGGCTTTTTACTAAAATAATGACCACCACATAGTATTCAAAATGGAAACCAGATGGATATAGCATGAATATACCTCATGTTGGTTCGAGCACCTTTAAAGAATAGATCAACTGCCGTTCGTAAGATAGGTCGTAAAAATCGACGGATTGGCTTCATGTGTTACTACTCTCGTGACTACTAGGTGATAGAGTTCCGAAACGTCTTGTCCGTGTCTGGACTCTGGTACCACCGCTTTACCTATTCTTGTCGCAATAGCGTCAGTGCTTGTCACTGCCGTATTCCCCCCAATACCACAAGTGTGAAATTAGTAATGTCAGCAAAAAAATATTTCTTCAAAAAATATTGCTGGTTTATTGAATAACTAATAACGTTTTAATAATATTATTTTCATCAATAAAAAAATAGTAAAAAACATCAGTCTAGCTATTCATCTGTATATAAAAAAGTCGTGTTATTTACGCTACAAAAACGCCGGGGCCAATTTTGTTGCGATTTTTGTGGGTTTGGGTTGTCTTTGTCCGAAATAGGCTAAAAAGTAATAACATATAATATTCATCAATAAAAAATAGTAAAATATATCAGTCTAGCCGCTCATCTATGTATATGTATATATAAAAGTCGTGTTAGTTATTTTACACCTTATTTTAATACATGGTAACATGATCTAATGGGAATCTAAATAAAAATTATACCAATTAAATTGAAAATATTTTTTTAAAGTATTTCTTTGTTGAATTTTTTTTGCATATATCATCCAGACAGTCCTATTCTCAATTGGAACGCATCTTAGAGTAACCGTGAAGCTATAATCTATCATTAGTACTCATTGATATATTATTTTATATCAATGTTAGTACTTCATGAGAGTAACTATGCATAATATAATATTTTCTTTACGGCTTAAGTCAGTTGTCAAATTTAAAAGTGATTTTACGGTTTAGTCTATGGTCATAGTTTGGCTACAGGCGATCGCTAGTATAAGAAAAAAACTCTAACTTAATTTATTGAGGACTTAGTTTACATGTAAGAAACATCGTACTTTTTTTAAAATACATAACACCGATCACGTATGGGCTGTCTTCTATTCTGTTTATTATTTTTACGACGTTGGGAGAGAAATCCTGGAAATAAATATGCTAGTTTATTAATTAAGTTGGTCAAACATCCTATCCGATCCTGATGATCTCTCATCAAAGCTTCACACACACGTCAGCAATCGCCACGGGCGGCGAAGCGGTACACTATTTCAAATAGTCGAGATACTGGTAAGAGTCATTAGCGAGGCGAAATCCTGATGCCACTTACTCTCCCACTCATCGTCAGAATACTGCCCATAACTGAGGTTCAGTCTCACAGGAGATACCTTTAGCGTGGGGTCTAAGCCCACTTAACTCTGCTCTGCTCGCTCAAAAAGTCCGGTTTCGGAGCAACAGTCATTCGGACCAGCTGCTTATGTTCATTTCGAAAAAAGTTATTGGCTTATGCTAGGGCGGGCCGCAATTGAGTATCGTCCCGAGGATGTATGCGCGCTAGGGCACACGCAGTTCTGAATGTATGCGAAAATAGCCGATAATAGCTGGTCACATCTGCATATATCGTGTTATTGCACGAAGCTTTGTGACGATAGACGCAAGCGAGGCTGAGCCATTACAGATCAAAAAGTCCTAGATTTTAGTTCAGGTTCAGATAAAAATGTTATTAGGGTTTTTTGTATCTAGGACAAGCTAAGTACCAGTTGCTGGTGGCGTTTTTTATGTCATTAGAAGTTAAACGAGCAGATGGCTTTCCTGATAGAAATAGATACCATCACCTATAGACATTAAAGATGTTAATGGTGTGATATTATCCATATGGCTGGATCATAATGCCACATGCATAAGTTTACAGGCTTCTTTATCCTCCAAACCGGAATACGACAATGACAAGCGTCTATGCTATTATTGTGCCAGAAATAGGTGAAACGGTGGTGGAACCATGCACCCAGGCATATATTGATATATATTATATATTGACATATATTGATGAGCAGTCTACAATCATTTATTATTGGACTGGGTCTCTTTTGAAAATTAAATCTTTTCCAAAAATTGGCCTTCCTGCTAGGCAGTTCGTAAAAGACGGATTGGTCAAACGTGTTAGTACTATCGTTAACAGTAGGTGGTAGAGATCTGTATCTTGGGTATAGTACCACCGCCTTATTCTGCCTTATATGTCGCAATAGCGGCAATGCTTATCACTGTCGCGTTCTAGTTTGGATGGTAAGGTAAGGTAGAAGGTAACCGATAAATTTATGCGACATCTTGTCCCATCGTTAGTGGTTATCCCTTTTCATCAGAAGAGCTGTTTGCTTGTTTGCATATTATTTATATTTCATATATTAATACGTATTTTTCCCCGTATTGGTCCCGGGCTCCTTTGAACAATAGACCAACTGCTGTTCTGTAAGGCAGGTCGTGAAAGGCGACCGATTGGCTATATGAGCCACTACCATCGTAGCTACTTGGTGGTAGAGTTATGCATTGTCTCGCCCGCGTCTGGTGTCACCGCCTTATCTATTCCTGCCGCAATAACGTTAGTGCTTGTCACTGTCGTGTTCCGGTGTGGAGGGTAAGGTAGCTGGTAAACTTATGCAAGTGGCATTATTCGCCACACGAGAGCAACGCACCATTAACATCTTTGGTATCTATAGGCGATGGTTGACTCTTACCATCAGGAGACCCATCTGCATGTTTGCTATCTTATGATATAAAAAAACGTAAAGCGAAAACTTTGTACTCCTTTTAAAAATTACGGGAACTGAGGAGAATGAAATGTGGTACAGTCAAAATTTATATGGAGAAGAAGTGCAGAAAGCTAATATTTTTATATAATTTTCATTAGAAGTATCTTCACGCCCATAGCCTCGAAGAGGTATGCAGAGGTAGCACCTTTGTTTGTACTAGTAGTAACTAGTACGAACAAAGTCACAATTACCCGAAAATTGTACCTCAAGGACTTATGTCCCACAATGTGATAGGTAGTAAGCCTATTGCCAACCGGACACTTTCTAATCCCGGGCAACCTTGTTTTTATTATAATTTTGCCACCCCCTATATTTTGCTGCCCTAGGGTTGGACCTATTCGATATCGTAATAACAAATGTAGTAAACCATGGGCGTACTGAGGGGCGAGGGCAGGGAGGGGCAGCTGCCCCCCCTGGAATTTGTTTACCTCTCTACTAACTTTGTACTGTTGTAGATAAAAATATAATCAGATAAAAATATAGTCTTAAAATGTTACGGGTGCCTTTCCCTGGCCCAAAACCTGGGTACGCCCATGTAGTAAACCAAGATTCCAGGACCCCTGGTATCATGGTCTAGTACGCTTGTTTGAAGCCAACGAGTTGTTCAGACGAGACACTGTATTTGTAGCTCACTGTTGGTGTTTTGTATAAGCATAATAATTTTTTCCCTGTTATGGTGAGGTCCCGTTCAAAATTAGACTACTTCCATCAGGCAGTTCGTTAAACATGGGCAACTCGCTAAAATGCTCACTAGGTATCTTTATACTACAAAAGCACTCAATTTTTAACAAATATTACACAAAGTACAAATATTACATTTAAATAGTACAATCCTACCTCAGGAACATCTGTTAGTGATATTTTCTTTTTAAAAGTATTCATCTTTACGAAAATATGAAATATAAATTAAAGATGATCGAAATTATATTTTTTATACAAATAAAAATTATATATGTTTATAAAAGTTTTAAGTGATATATGAAAATCAGGTTGGCTTCAAATATGTGTCAATATTGGATTGCTAGAACAAAGGCACCTTGGTTAATGTAATGTGGAAAATATATAATTTTTTAACGCAGTAAAACAGTAGCAACCGACTTTTCATTTCCGAAAGTCTGTATCAGATCTTCTCTTAATCAAAACGGGACACGGGAAGCTATATGTACTTTCTCAAACAAAAAATAATTTTCAAAATCGGTTCATAAACGACCGAGTTATCGTAATTTGGATGTTTATTCTAATACTAAATTGTGAAGGTTCATGAGATACAGTCTGGTGACTGACGGACAGATGGAAGGACAGCCGGGTTTTAATAATAGGATTCCGATTGTAACTAAAGGGTGCAGAACCTTAAAAACAACGTGTATATGTAATACTTTTACTGTTCAACATTATAATTACATAAAAAACAGAACCTTCATTTAATAGCAGTTAAAAAATATCCTTTATTTCCTGATTAAGTTGCAAGTACCACTCGGGTTGGTGAAATTTAATTACTTTTTCAATTTATAATTGAGCTGTGATTAAAATTGCTATCGTGTTAAGTCGGGCGTTGTTTGCGGTTCTCAATCAAAATTAAATGTTTCCCAGAAGCTTTTTAATTGGACCTGTGTCCTTTTACCCGGCTGCATACAAAAAATTGTGATATTTTAATTTAAAAAGGAATTATAAATTTGTTTCATAAATGTTAATTTTATTTGATTTTCTACAAAGGAGGTTTCACTTCGGCTGTAATACATTTTTGTTATCGAAGAAGATCTTTATTTAAAGAAGGAAACTTTTGAACCCAGTTGTAAAATTCTTTTTTTGTTAGAGAGGGCGTAATATTCCTTTGATATTCCATACTGGGACCAAAGTCCAGGAGAAATTTAATGAAGATTTCATTCAGAATTACAGGAAGTTAAAAGAAATTTTTTGTAGTTGGTTAATTTAAATAACTTCAGTTGTGTTGTGTGTGTGTTTGTTTTACATCATAAGATTGCAAAGAAGCAGATGGTTCTCCTGATGGAAAGAGACAACTATCGTACAACACCAAAGATGTTAATGGTGCATTACTATCCGCATGGCGCGGGCGTGTTGTTAATGCCACTTGTGTAAGTTTACCGACTATCTTATCCTCCAAACCGGTACACGACAATGACAAGCACTGACGCCGCTGCGACAGGAATAGGTAAGGTAGAGGTACCAGACCCGGGTGAGACAATGCAGAACTCTACCACCTAGTAACCACGATATTTGTGCCTTGCATAGCAAATTTTTCGCCTCTTAGGAACTGCCTGGCGTTATGCCAGGCAGTTCCTAAGAGACGAAAAATTTGCTAATCGACAGACGATCTAATCTTCGAAGGGAGTCCATACCTATTCAATGTCGTATGTCATGTTGATCTAGGCCCGTTTTGTAATTTGAAATAACTTCAATAAACATATTATTAGAATAATTATAGGAACTAGCGATTGCCTGTGGCCATAATTCGACCACAGATTAAAAAATAAAATGCCATCAAAAATATAACTTATAAAAAACCTAAGTCGCGCACATTGATATAAAAACCCCAAGATACACAATCAGTGTGTCAAAAACGTCCTCCAAAAATGAGCGCACAATTTGAAATTGTGCGCTCATTTCAAATAGAATCGCGTCGGCCGCGATACTGTCAATTTTATTTCTTTTCGTACATTGCTTTGTAAAAACAACTATAAATCTTGCACTTAAGGTTGGATATGCAAAGACATATGTTTTTGCCATATCTATAACTACTTAAATGAAATTAGGGACACTTTTGAGTGTCAGTTTTGTTAGGGATTGTGCATCTAGAGTTTTTTATATCAATGGTCGCGCAATTCAGTTTTTCTACCGTAAAAAGTTGTGAGATTCATGTTTTACCAAGTCGGTTAATTTTGTTAGTCAAGACAGAAGGTTATTATTTTAAGTTATTACCATATCAATATTAAAAATCTTTTACGTTTTAAATAAATAGATTGACTTGGCAATCGCACTAAACAATTTGATATATAATAATACTAGCTGACCCTGCAAATGTTGTTCTGCCAACTTTGTGTCTATTTTTCGATATTTCTTTTCTAAATTTTTTCACTTTTCAAACCTAACCTGAACCTCCATGAAAAACCAAAGTTAGCCAAAATCTCTCCAGGCGTTCTCGAGTTTTAGCTTGTGAGGTATATTGTATTTTCATGCGATGGCCAAGTCATACTATTCGACTATACTATAAAAACTTCAGGACGATTGATGCAAGTGTGGCGACAGCATTATCCTTACGTTTTGTTTTTCACGTTCATTCAATCACAATGGCTGCGACGTAGCAGTACTACGATAGAGCACTACAAGGGAGAATGAGCGTAGACTTGCGCACACGACCAAACTGATGATTAAAGATGCATCACACTGGGATGGGCTGCAACAGGCCGGGGCGGAATGCATTGTAACGAAAAATACTAGCATATTACGGGCGGAGCGTGCCGCGAGTTCCTCCGTTTTTTTAGTAGTAATTCATAAAATCACGTAATTGTTGATGAATAACGTTTAATATACTCAGTTCAAAACTACAAAGAGCTATATGATTTGCAAGATTTACGTTATGATGATCAACAGAATTGAAACATTATTTGGAAAGTATTACGGAAACGTGTTACGTAGCGATGCAGCCCGCAGGCATATCACCTAACGTTTGCAATCCGCCAGCGATCAGTGGTGACTTAAACGTAAAGAAAAAATCATCAAAAACGTCGCCAATTGCTTGGTGGCCTCAAGATGCACTTTTTGCAATGTTACAGCATCAAAACTAATCAAGCGGCAACAACTGCCACTAATAAACAAGGCTGTAATGTGTCTAACAATAGTTAAACAATTACGATAATTTCGCATTGCGAGTTACGTGATAGCCCCGCCGATCCGCCTCGTTGCGGCCCGTCGCAAAGTGCCAAGCTAGTTTTTTTGCGTTGTGATTCGGGCCGCCCTGGCCTGTTGCAGTCCGTCCCTGTGTGGTCAATCTTTAAATGTTTGGTTTTATTTAAAACTTCAAATAACATGTTTAGTCATCATGTGTATAAGTCAATGAGCGTTGCGAATGAGCGTCTAAAAATTCTGTATTTACATAAATATTTCATTATCTCTTGTATAAAACAAATAAACAGTTTTAAAAACAATTAACTAACATTTCTATGTTAATATGGTGTCATACTCCGGGAAAGTAATTTGCCTTTTCATAGAAACTTGGGCCATTAAGATGGCAGTCGTAACTTGTTCTCGGGACGTCAGTTTCGGAACTCGGAAATAAGTACTTTTGCGGAGGAATTGTCAATGTAATGCTGATGTATGGTCACGGTTTGTGAAATGGAAAATTTTCGTACATTTTGTGTCAAAAGACTAATTTTATAGAAAAAAATAGCAAAATATATTTATAGCGTTTTATTTGTGTAATTGTACATTTGAACTTAAAATATATTTAAAAATGTAAGTAAACTGAATAACTTTTAATGCTTAATTCTTATTTAACATAATATATCTGACATTTTAATTTTGTAGTTAATTATTAATATATATACATTTTTAATTTAAATTTTTGACATGGATTTTATCTCTGATTATACATAATAATTGACTTTAACATGTAGGTTAGTAAGTAGGTATATTAAGTTTGAGTATTTAATAAGTTTGTCACCTATTCATAATCAATAGGTGAATAAGGGTTGAGAAGTAATGTATTTTAAATGGAGCTTCTAAGCAGAATATCTTATAAAATTGCTTAATCTTAATCTAAAATTAATTTTAAATAACAATATTATCCCCTTGACTTATTGAGTATAATTTGTTACAATTATATATAACTACCATAATGTTTTGGTTAAAATTTGCATGTCAATACTTTGACTAAATGTGTAGAACGTTTTACTTTTTAATACCTATTATTGTACACACATTTTAGGCAAATAAATATTATTATTATTATTATTATAACTTTATTTTTAATTTTATAGATTCTATAATTATTTTTCTATATACTAATATAACAAACAAGTAGATCGCACTCCTCACTAAACATTTTTATTGAATAATTAATTTAATTATCTATTTTTTACATATTCGATCTATCTATATTCGTCAAGTACTAAGCACCCGCCCAGTCAAACTACATATTTGAACAAGGATTTAAAACGTTATGATTTCGATATATTTGCGCCGTTGTGATTGGTTATGGTATATGATATTATGACGTTGTGTTCTAGCGCTAGTTGGGGAACCAATTACGAAACAGCATGAAACGCAGGGAACCAATCACGAAACAGCAAAAATATCGAAATTATATCGTTATAAATCCTTGTATTTGAACAAAACTGTTATAGTAGAGGAGCCTAAGATCCTAAATGTGCAGTTACTCGAGCGTCGCCGCGTCGTAGGGACCTATTCGATTTTGTAGATTAAAATTGTAAGAAAAATAAAAGGTCATAATATTGTTTTTCATTTCAATGATGGCGAAAAGATCTGAAGTTAAAAAATGTGAAAAAAATATTGACATGGAAACACAGAAGCACATTATTCAGATTAAGATATGGTGGGTTAATTTCCAACTAAAATTTTGAAAATCTAACTACTGCCGTCCTAACCCGTACTGTCGTCACATGGCCTTCACATATAAAGTTGCGTCTGCGTCAGCACATTCAAAATATGTCTCCACAAAAGTTAAATTAATATCGGTAATAAAGCGGTAAGGGAACATACCCATACTACGTGACCTATTTTTTAAGATTTTTCGACCCCTCCCTCCCCTCGGTGACCACTCGTAGTATATGCCAAGACCCCCCCCCCCCCTCCTTTAGTTTTCACGTAGTAATTCATAATTATGATTTTTAATAATTTCACAGGCAAAAATTGAAAAAAAAAAATAATTTGGCTCATACTCGTCTTTATTGTATAAGACTGCATGCATATTTAAATTACTAGTGAATTATGTATTATGAAAAAGAACAACATTCGTGAAAACATATTGCTATACAGTATGGAACTTACAGTAACTTAATTTACGAACACAACAATTATTTTCATTCATTAAATTTCTCTCATTAAAATCGACTACGTGACAAAAATCTGAGCCACCCCCCCGCTCCTGTGACTGACCGTAGTATTTTAAAGACCCCCCCCCCCCTAAACGGGTCACGTAGTATGGGTACGTTCCCTAACTACTTACAAAACAGTGAAAGAAAAATCTTTTCTTGTAACTGGTTAGGTAATTTTAGTTACCAACGTGGACGAAGTGCACAGAGGCGACTAATTTCAGCAATATTGCTATATATATATATATATATATATATATATATATATATATATATATATATATATATATATATATATGTGTGTGTGTGTGTGTGTCATGGTACATAGTACATGTCAAATTGATAACTTTTTTCGTCAGTTAATAATATAGCCCTAAGTTATATTTCGTTCTGAAAATCCACGACAGCAATTAGATTATATTATATAGGAGTTTTAAAGATAGAAAACTCTAAAGATAAGAAGTCCGAGCCTTCACTCGAAAGTTTTTCTTTATCTGTGCTTTACAGACTGAAGTCTAAGAAAGGACTTATATTGAATTTTGTATTCGATCACAAGATGGAGTCATGCCATCTATAAATAAAATCGATGCATAATCAAGAAGCCACCGTATCTAATGCCCGAATTCCGATTCACCGAAGTGGAACACTTGAATTTTTTAGTTTCAATCCTCAAAGTTCTCGGTACTTTAAAATTCTAGATTCCGACATTCTACGTAGCAGTTCTAAGTTTTGTTATGTATTTATGCTGAAATTGTATCAAACTTCTAACTCACGTACGTGTCTCTCTTTGCGGGCTTAAAATATATTCGTAAACTTCGAAGAAAAGGGAAGTTCACACAGCAAAATTCTTAGTTCACACAAATAGTACAATATAATGTTTTTGACATGAAGTTAAAAGGTTATTAAGCATTTTTATTTTCTGAGGGAAACGGTTGCCTTTTATAAAATACTAGCAGTCACTCGCGACTTCGTCCGCGTGACCAAAAAACATTTCTCCGTTTTCTCAATGTCACTCCGGGATAATATAGCTTTATTAAAGTGAAAGGACTTTGAAAATCAGTTAAGTAGTGAGTTAAATCGTTACAAATAATCAAATCTTTCCTCTTTATTATATACTAGCTGACCCGCGCAGCTTCGCCTGCGAGTATATTAGTAAGTCGTCCAAATAGCTTTTAATAAAAATTTCATCCCCTATTTCAGCCCTCCAGGGACTGATTTTTGAAAAAAAAAATTAGCCTATGTTTGACCCCGGATCTTCAACTATATCCATGCCAAATTTCATGAAAATCGGTCCAGCGGTTTAGCCGTGAAAGAGTAACAGACAGACAGACAGACAGACAGGCAGGCAGACAGACAGACAGACTTTCGCATTTATAATATTAGTATGGAAGTATGGATAGTATGGATAAAAATATAAGACTTATTTTAGACATCTTAACATAATTTTAGACGAATATATAAAAAAGCAAAGCAGCAGAAATTCTTATAAACCGTAGTCCCAGGAACAAACATTTTTTTTGATTAATAACAATCTGAATTTTTGTGAACAGCTTCGTTTTGATTCCGTTTTCTGCGGTACCAATTGGTGATAAGTTTTAACCTTGGTTTGGTCACTATTGCAAAACTTATTTGCTTGTGTTACGAGTGTCAGCCAACGATACTAATACATAGAAATACACATATAAATACTGTTACATACACAATAAACACCCAAACCCAGAAATACAAAACATCTATGCTCATCACATAAATCCTTGTCCCTGTCGGGAATTGAACCCGAGCACCCTCGATTCGTAGTTAGGTTCGCTAACCACTCGATCAACGGGACGATTAGAGATGTAAATGGTTCGTTGTAATTTTGTGGCGAGGTTTAATTTCACATTTCAATTTACCGGCTAAGCTTACCTACCCTCCAAACCAGAACATGACGATGACAAGCGCTGACGCTATTGCGGCAGGAATAGGTAAGGCGGTGGTACCAGACCCGGGCGAGGCAATGCAGAACTCTACCACCTAGTAGCCACGATGGTAGTGACACGCATAGCCAATCCGTCACCTTTTACGACCTGACTATTTATTGTTTTTTCTGTTTTGGTTGTCTTGATATGGAGAGAGATAAGAATGTGGACGAAGCAAAATAAATCTGCATGAATGAGTGATTCTGTTAGTGGCATATGACGCTTAGTTCTACCTGCCTACCTATATCTTCTTAGATCCCTTACAAGTATTTTGCGTGACGATATATAGTTTTGATGAGTATAATTTTAATTTCAATAATTTTATATAGGTTGTAAAAATACAAACACGAGATTGTAAATTTATTAATACTTAACACTACAATTGGACGTAGTTAAACAAAAAGGATCCAATCCACAATATGGTCAAAATGAGTTAAGTGCACCTAACTGATGATAAACCTCAATGCAATTGGCCAGTAAAAAACATCTAAGCAAAAATAGCTCTCTATTACTTTATTTAACGTCAGAACTAGTCCCCATGTATGGCACGTTAAAAAATTAAAAAATATCCAACTTCAAACTTCAATATTTCGAAACTGATTTTGTGTGCATTGGATCCTTTTCGTGTAAATACGTCCAATTGTAACTTAAAAAATTGTAAAAACACTTTATTTGATATTCTATATTTTCATTATTGAGCACCAAGTTTGCTTTCAAGCCTACTTAAAAATTGCTTGATATCTTCAATCTCTAAAGCAAGTTGGTCAACTTTAATATTTATCTGCTCGACAGGATTTTTAGCCTCTTCAATATAATTTGTTACTTGATCTTGCACTTTAGTAACACTTTCATCTAAACTATTTAGACGTTTCATTACTTCCATGATTTTAAGTTTTTGAATTTCTTGTTTGTCTTCAACTATAGTTTCTTTGTCAGGTTCATTGGTCTTTTTAGTTAATATCTCATGCATCTCATTTATTATTTTATTAAAAGATTCAAATTTCACTTCCTCTACCCTTTGTCTTCTTTGTGCTTGGGCTTTATCTAAAATAGCATTACGAATTCTACTAGGAATTATCTTAAAATATCTCCATCTTGGTCTACCAGGACAAAGTACAATAGTGCAATGTACCCTTTTCTTATTCTTAATACTATTATTAAGCTTCTTGGGTATGACTAAGTTAAAAAATTTATTATAAACTAGATTATCTAAAGTAGCAAGGAACTCAACTTGTTTAGCCAGCCTTCTTATATTACCTAAGACTTCCAAATCATTTATATCGTTTACAGCCACACCAACTAATAAATTCATTAGAACGATGGCAGCTAATACAAGAAATATAAGGAATATTAACCGCACTATTATCAATGAAGTAGCTAGTTGCTCTGAATGACTTTTATCAAATAATGCTTCATAGTCGAATTCAGATGTCATCATCACCATAGTTTTAACTATGGCCGCCCATGGACTTTCAAATGGTATTTCAGAATGAAACTGTATCATAAAACTAAGGGAAAATCCTATAACCAGAAACCCAAATGTCAGCAGAATCTGAAATTAAACGTTTGATTATGTTTAATTAATATTTAGTTACAAAAAAGCAGTGTCAACAGATATACATATAAAATAGAAAGTAGCAATTTTTTTCAAAAAAAGCAAAAAGGTGTGGTTCTATTAATGTGAACAAACTATCACACATAGACACCAAATATGTTAATAGTGCGTTGTTATCCGCTAGACAGGGATGTTGTGGCAATCATTTTTTTTATTAAATATATTTATTTATTTGACCAGAGTATACTATTACTGCCATCTATGATAGTGATAATATTAACTAAAAATGTTAATGTATATAGGTAATATTAAGTTCTAATGTTACAGTGAACAGAATATTTTTGATATTATCATCAATTAAGTTGTCATAACCTTAAATGTTATCCCATTTCGTATGACTCGTAAAAAAAAAAAAACAATTTTTACCTTTATTACGTTAGTAGCAACTTTTCCAAACATCAGTACATAATATCCCCAATTTGGGAATCTAGAAAGTAAAAACATTAACTCTATCCAGGATAGAAGCAATGCGCAAGTAGCCACATGCCTGGGCCACTGTGCGTCGCCGTCAGTTATTAAAATAGTATGAGGAAGTACTGATGCTAATATTACAGAAGAAAGTTTCACCCATGTTTCTAGTTGTGAAAAATATCTTTTGCTTTTAATATTCATATAGAGGCATTCCTGTAATCATAAAAATATGGCAAGACTTCAACATTTTACATAAATACACTAATTCTTAAAAACTAATTATTTTATTTATGAACTAGAGATCCATCACATACTCCAACTTCGTGATTAAGATGTTTTTGAAATCCTATATGTTGTCTCCATATTATGGACTGCAAACTTTACATAAATCCGTCCAGCTGTTTAAATAGGCACTTACAAATTTGTCCTTTTAATTATTTCTAAATTTTATTTTATAAGGTATTAAACAGTACTAAAGAAAAACGCAATAACCTTACCAAAATCTAACGCTACGGATTCTATATAATTATATATGTTTTAGACGGTCTATACTTTTTTTAACCTTAGTTATATTAAGAAAAATATAATATCGAGACAAAAGAAGTAGTTCAGATTAAAAAGAAAATGTTACAGATGCCAATAATTTGACAATGAAATAATATTTTAGAAAACAATTAACTTCTTTAAAAACAATATGCTCTTCAACAATGTTCAGATGAATTATATTGTATTAAAACTTGCAATATACAATTCTTTATTTCATTATTTCTCATTTATAACTATTTATTTTATAGCATACAAAAGAAAACATGCAAATGGTTATATACTGATGAAAAGGTATAACCATTGTTTATAATTTTTTTTAATGTGTAAGTGGTGCGTCGATATCTGTGTAGTAGTAGTAATGCATTAAATAGTTTAAAATTTATTTAAAGACTAAAGAAAATATACAACTTAAGATCTTACCTGTAAAACAGTTAGAAAAACTGTAAAGTATATGCTGTTAGCCCAAAAAAATGGGCTTAAAATCTTTGGTGGTTTTTGATGCGTATCAGAGTAAAAAAATACAGCAAAGCTGAACAAAGTTAATGACGCAACAAAAAGCGAGTATACCGCTATTATCGTATAGAAAAATGGCAACAGTGCTTTCCATTTCAGATAGAGGAAACTTTCTACAAGTGGGTGAAGAAGTAATCGTTTTTGTCCACTTCTATTCCCAGTTTTAAGAAGAGCCTTTATGACTTTCATTTGCTCCATTTCACATGTTGTTGGCATAAGTATTCTATAATCTATAGTGATTTCACATGTTGAATCTTGCAAGTTTTCTGAATTAGAAGAAATATAAGAATCAAATACTTCCTCCATGAATTCTGTTGGTTTTGATAAATTATTCACTATCATATCTATAGCGGTTCTTCTATATTTCTTTGGTCCATCGGTATAACCAGATAAATCGGCTCCTTCTTGTAATAAAAGTGTTATGACATCTCTACAACCGTGATGGCTTGCTGAATGTAATGGATACCAGCCCATGCTATCTACTTCAAAAATTGTAGTTTTATCATAATTAATAATTACTTTGGCTACTTCTAAAAAGTTTTTAATTGCAGCAATGTGAAGTGGCGTTGCAGATCTGTGTGGATTTGAAGTAGTTCTTAGTCTAACATCTGCATTCTTAGATAGTAATAGCTTAACACTTTCTACATTATTGCTTAAGACTGCTAAATGTATTGGTCCCAAGCCTCTTTTTTCATGTGAAGTTAAAGAGTTTATCATGCCTTGTGTTATACCATCTTGGTATTCTAGTAAAAATTTTAAAATATCTACATGTTGTCGTTCAGTTGCAAGATGTAAAATATTAACATCTCCCGGTAATGTGATTTTAATAGATGCTCCCTCATTAAGTATTGCCTCTACACATTCTAGGTGACCATGTTTAATGGCTTTAAATAACGGTGTTTCTCCGTCTTTGTTTTGACAATCAATTAGATGTTTGTGTTTACAAACGCTGAGGATTTCGTTCAAAACATCAATATTTCCTAGAGCTGCAGCGGAATGAATTGGCGTTTCGCCATCGTTTGCCTGTAAAAACAAAATATTTATTAAATATGTCAAATTAAAACTTTTACAACATTAATAAATAAATATAACACTGTTTAATAAACTATATTATGTTGCTTTATATATGAAAGAATGTAGCCTCCTTGATTAAGCAAAAGAGGTGCCAGGAATTAGTGTAAATAAAGGAATTTTTAGAATTTTGAATTGAGTTACTTATTTTTGGGAAGTCAGTTAAATAAAAATTATAAAATTTACATACCCTCATAGTAACATCAGCACCAGCCTCTAATGCGATGCATACACCAGGTACCCAAGAAGCTTCAACAGATGCTTGCAGCACGGTGTGACCATCCCAGTCCTTCACATCAACCATGGCAGAAAGTGGATCTGCTTCTTTGTATGTGTGATTGGCTAAGATCTACAAGTAAATTATAATATAGCTTCCAATCTATACCAACGTACCATTTACATCTTTGTTTTCTATGAACGATGGTTATCTCGTTCCACCAAGAGAATTTACTTGTGTGTCAGTATGACAATCACCTATATGATATCCGAAGTTGCCAGTGCAGTAGGTGTTTCAGACATAGCGCTCTTCATGAGAATACTTTTCGTAGAAAAGGCTAGTGTCAAGTGATAACTGTCACCCATGAAAAAATTTTCCCTTTAATTATGCCGCCTCAACCCAGGGTTCAGGGGCCTATTAGTGTATCCGCCACTTTAGAAGTTCTATGCTCTTTAAAACTTTGCAACTACTTGCCCTGGCTTGTAGTGTACGCCAGTGTAAAGCGCATGCGTAGTAAAATATTGTACATACTGAAGGAGTGTGTTCAGCATTTGATTGTTAGGCGGCCCCTAGACCTACAATAATATTGCCCAATACTTTTATTGTGTAATAATATTGAATATCCCCTTGCTTTCAAACGTTCAATAAATTCACTCAATAAAATTGACAAACTAGTCTGATCAATATTTTCGTGCGAGAAACATGTCTGACGACGAAGTTTTGGCGGCAACCATGCTGGTGATTTTGTTAAATAAATCTATACAATTCTATACACTCAAGTAAAAACTCCCGTTCTTCATCTTTTATTGATTGGTTTTGTTTCGATCAACACTTATATTGATTAGTGAATTGGCCTGAATGTCGAATTTCGGCCGAATGTTAAGTTTTGGCCGAAAGTTGAATTTCGATCGAATGTCGAGTTTTGGCCGAATGTTGAAATTTGGCGGAATGACGTATTTCGGTCACATGTTCAATTTCGACCAAGTGTCGAATTTCGGCCAGTGGTCGAAATTTTGGCCCATTCTAGTAATGAACTACTAGATTAACAAGATGAATAAAATTACCGCGAAATGACGAAAATTTCTTGCTATCCATTTTGCTTAAATTTACGACACGACCATACATTAAACACCGCGACTGACCGACCGCGACCGATCCAAGCTCTGAAGTGAAAAATATTGTGTATATATGTATACTCTTACAATATAGTCTTTTTGTTATATTTTTATTGATTACGTGGTTACATACTTACATATGACCATATACCATGGTCTTATACCTTTAATTATTGTGTCCGTGTCCAATATGTACTGTATTTTACCAGCCAATCTGTATATGTGTTCTAGAACTGATTCCGTACTAGGGAGCAATAAAAAAATTCTTAAACAAGGAAAAATTTAGACAGGATTAGTCTTTTCATGTAGACAATCTCAGTGCAAAACCACTTTACATATACGCCACAAACAATTAACTACATTATACTGTTAGTATCTAAACTAGGCCAGGCCTGTGTTTAAGACACTAACTACTTCCCGGTGCATAAGTCAATAAGAGGTACAGTACAATACAAAAAAGTTAAGAAAATATTTTAAATTACTTAATAAGCTATGCTATTATTGTGACAAGAGTTGGTAAGCCATATCCGGGGGAAACGTTGCTGAACTGTATCACCATGACGAACTATGGGAGTGATATATTTAGCTAATCTTTTTTTTTGCTTCAACATTTTCTTAAATTTTTTTTAGTTGAAAAATTACTCATCCTGGCCTTGAAACAAGAACACCTTTTTCGGCTCCACTTTAATACACACGTTAAATTTACAACATTCCTCGTTTTTGCACCGAGGGTTAAAAAACATTTATTGCAATGATATGTTAGCAAATATATAGGGTTACTTTTAAAGGTCCCGCCTAATTTTTAGAGGCTGGTCAGAATCGATAATATGCTCGATTCATAAATCTTATCATTAATCGAACATATTATCGATGATTTTTTTAATTATATTTTTATTATATATAATAAAAAAATTTATTAAAATTTCATTTTTATCCGACACAAAAAACGAAACGCATGGATATAATTTCAATGACGCAAAATTCGAACTAAAAGTATTTTAGTGCCTTTAACCAAATTAAAAGTGATCGGAAAAAATGTTTTAAGAGCGACAGATTACACAATAGTTACTATCGTAATCATAGGGTAATATAAAATGACACACTGCCAGCTTTACAGAGTTCATTCACAAGTCTCGGTGCATCGAATTCAATAATTTAGTGGGATATTATTAATCGGATAATTTATAGTGTAATAATTTTAAATTAATAATTAAAAACGCACTTTCAATTCATATTTAGTTCCTAATTTTTAAATTTGACCGGACTTTTAAAAGTAACCTTGTATTTAAACTTTAAATGTATATATGTAAAGAAATTCGTACCAATAATGGTTCCTCTAACTCTTTATTTACACAAACATGTAAAGGAGTCTGACCAGCAGAATTTAGACAGGAGATAGAAGCTCCAATCTCCAACAGCGCATTGATAGCAGGAATATTCTCCAGCTCAACAGCAGTATGGAGCGGCGTGTCCATATTGAGGCCAAGTAGCTTCATGCTGTTCTGTCTGCCATCAGCTTCGATTAAGAGTTTTATGACATCCGTAAAACTGGAAGAATATCATTAATAGCACATGTGCAACTATTTGTATTTTTAATGTATTTCAAATGCTTAAAGTATTTAAAATATTAGTATTTTAAATTTCTGCGCTTTTTCGTAATGTAAATTTTAACTGTCAAATTTCTTAATCTACCGTTTACGTTATTATCTTAAAAGGGTACAAGGTTTTTGGCTCACGCATTAATATATAGAATAGCACGCATTAATATATATTATATTTTGAACGAAGAAAAATGTAACAAAAACATTCAAATATATTTTTCGAGGTGGGAACACTCAAATGGCCGGGCGCCATTTTGTGTTTAAAACAAACACTCTGTCTGTCTATCTCTCGCTCTGAAAATCTGTCACTCGCAACAACACGGTCATGAATAGTCACATTTCTGTTCACTGAGTTTTTTCACATTATCCATACGTTACGCTGAGTATTTTGTGTTCCTTCTTGTTGATTGCTGCCCAGCTGTCAAATATCCAAATGCTGAAAGTATCTGTTTTCCAGTCGAGAGAAATGGTGATCAAGGTAACTACTTTGAAGCAGAGAATCAAAATGGTGGCCCGCTTTTACCACTGTTGCAAGTGCGAAAGCGTGTTGCGTCCGCATTAGGAATTAGTGGACCTACTGTTTCAAAAATTACTACCGAAGCTTACGGTACAAGCGGCATGCAGGAAATAAGTTTCGTACGCCGATGAAAAAACACCAACCACGTCGTGTGACATCGGTTTACAACTTCGACGCTGCCTGATGCTATTCGCCGTCATATTTTTACTTGCGCAAAGAAATTCAAACACTTGAAAAACTTGTTGTTTCTTTATGTGAATGGAATTTGTTTCATGGCCAAAAATCGTCATTAAGCTTGGTTTTGAAAAAATTGGATTTTCATACAAGAAATCAGACAAACGTAAAATATTGATGGATCGTCACGATGTTGCTATGGCTCGCTGCGAATTTTTGAACGAAGCCAAAAAAATATCAGAGTGCTAAGTGTGAGTTTTTCTTTTCGCATTCCATCGTGAGCGCGTTTGGAGTTTACTAGGAATTTGTATGTGATTTGTACAGCGCCACCTAGTGGTAAACGTGAGAAACCAGTTTACCACTAGGTGGCGCTGTACAAATCACATACAAATTCCTAGTAAACTCCAAACGCGTTCACGATCGAACGCAAAAAGAAAAACTCACACTTAGCACTCAGATAGGTCAAATGTTATTTTTACTGACGAGACTTGGTTGAATGCAAACCACACAGTATTTAAGAACTAGACTGACGACACCACCGCTTCCACTAGTTCAATGCCACTGGGAAAAGGTGAACGCCTTATCATATGTCATACAGGGTCTATATGTGGATTTGTGTCAGATGCTTTACTGGCCTTTAACTCCAAGAAAACATTGGACTATCACGGAGAAATGAACGTGGAGATTTACGAAGGGTGGTTTAAAGAAATGGTGCAATCTCTGGAAGAACCGTCCGTAATTATTATGGACAACGCTACATATCACTCCAGACAAATCGATAAAATACCTACGCAGGTTAATAAAAAACAAGAGATAATTTGACTGGCTCCAACGTCATGGCAGAAATGTGGATAGTACTTTATTAAAAATAAAAATAGTGTATATTTTAAAATCGAAAAAGTCTTTCTAAAAGATATGTTATCGACGAAATAGCTGCCGAATGTGGTCATTAGGTTCTTCGACTTCCGCTGTATCATTGCCGGTATAATGCTATAGAACTAATATGGGCAGAAATCAAAGGACACGCCGCTCGAAACAATACCCATCTCCCTTTTACGGCAAACAAGATGTTAAATTAATTAAAAAATGCTTGTGTGGAAGTAGCTGCCGAAAACTGGGAAAAATTTGTGAAAAGAACGCAAAACATTACAGCATCGGATTGGGAAATTCATGTGGCATTCGATAATATACAAGAACAGGAACTTATAATAAATGTTGGGAAGAGCTCATCGAGTGACAGTGACGATTCATCAGATTTTGATTAAAATAAATAAATAAAGATTACCTGTCGTTATAATTATTTCGTTTCATTGTCGAGTATCTACCTTTACTTACTTATTTTACAACAGCTCCGAAAATTTTAAAGAAGTAGGCATTATCAATCAAGAATTTATACGTGTAACATTTTGTAATGAAATATAATATTATACTTATATGTAATATAATATTATAGTTCATTCTAGTACAAAAGTTTCCGGCAGTAGTTTAGTTTTTTACATTTTGTAAAAAATAAAACGGATCTGTTATTGTGTTACGTTTATCGATCTAGCTCCTATAGTAATCATTATGTGTAGCACCCATTGTGTGTAGACCCGTCCATGAAGAACAGTATTATTTGTGAGACATTTTAACATAAACAACACAAAATTACATGAACGTCGATTTGTCATCGAGAAAATAAAGAAATAGAAATAGAATACACATATATATATATATGGAGGTATATAAGAAAAAAGTTTCTAGTTTGCTAATATAAGCACAGATATGAATATCAATAAGTCTTACTTTTTGTTATTAATTCCATGTCCATAATAGTAACCTGAGCCTGCTACATCCAGAACAGTCCTCCCTAAAAGATCTACAACATTGGGGTTTGCTCCAGCTGCCAGCAGTAAGCGTACGCAGTGGTTTCTGGCACAGGATGATGCAACATGTAGAGGAGTCCAACCAGGCTGAAGTAATGGCAACTGTGAAAGAAATAATTTGAAGGGAAACTTACTTTGCCAGAGTTAAACGATTTTTGGTTCGTGTGAATGTCACACTATTGACGCAGGTAAGCCAATGTCATACTGACGCGAGGCGCGCCAAAAGCCTCGTATATAACTTGAGCACGAGCGCATGTGTCTGTGTTTCGAGACATGACCTCAATATTATTACAATACTTTTTGGACATGATAGATAAAATTACTAGCAAAAAGCAGAGCTTTGTAGGGGCTCGCAAAGTTATACTATCTAGTAATATTGTTAGAAAAGTATTTTTAAGTATTTTTATAATAAAGTCTATAATCTTTTAATGTATAGAAAAATAAATAATAAAGTATTTCATCTCTCGCATTGTATATCTGTTTTGTTAATCTTTCACCTACCATTCTTTGTACATGTCCGAACCAACGGAGCATGCCCTTTCTCATCTTTACACCAACACTTTCTTTCAAGCATAACTTCTCTCTCACTTCAACATTACGAACCTGGTCCTGCGTTGATTATACTTTCATGCACTTCTAACATACCCACCTCTCACTTTCATACAATATCGTTGGGATAGGCATAGGCAGGCATAGGAATGATTATGCAGGGCAAGAGGGGCACCCTGACTTAAAACTAACGCTCTATTCACTCTGTTCCCCGCCAGCCAGCCACCCCCCCCCTCCCCCTCTCCCTATCCCTCTCCCCCTCCCCTTTCCTTCTCCCTCTCCCTATCCCTATCCCCCTCCCCCTCTCCCCTCTCCCTAACCCTCTTCCCCTCCCCCTCTCCTCCTCTCCCTAATCCTCTCCCCTCCCCTCCCACTCCCCCTCCCACTCCCCCTCCCCCCTCTCCCCCTCTCCCTATCCCTCTCCCCTATCCCTCTCCCCCCTCCCCCCTCCCTACCCCTCTTCCTCTACCTCCCTCTTTCTCTCCCTCTCTCCCTCTTCCTCCCCCTCTCCCTCTCCTTCTTCCTCCCCCTCTCCCTCTCCTTCTTCCTCCCCCTCCCTCTCCCTCTCCCTCTCTCTATTTTTATGGTAGATAACATATCTAGACATGAATTGAAATTGCTACATCGAAGCACAAACCTAAAAGTCCGATAATTTTTGAGTAAAATGTACCACAAAAGTGCATAGAAAGTGGCCTAGTGTAGGGCTCGCTTCGCTCGCCCTAATTAAAACTATCGTGAGACATTGTTAACTATTAATTAAAATCGGCTACGCTCACGTTTATTCGGTGTAGGTTTCGACTAGTTTCGGACCTACATGAGGTTCTTCCTCAGGGTGAGTTAGACGTTCGCTCGGTAGCGTCTCGTCTGGAACTGCGGGCGGTATCTCGTCGTGTGCGGTCCGTTGGGATTTTGTTATCACACTATTGTCACGTCACTTGTTTACTACGTTTTTTATTCTTTACGCCGCGAACCATTTCACTCGCGCTTGCCACACTTTGCCGTATTGGTTAGCAATAAAATTATTAAAACTATCGTGAGACATTATTAACTATTAATTAAAATCGGCTACACTCACGTTTTTGCCGATTGAACGTGAGTGTAGTCGATTTTAATGACAGATATTGGCTGGCCGACTTTTGACTTATAAACACGCAAATAGTGCCCTGAACGCGTATATATCTGTACACTTGTTTAACTACACATTTACGCGTTTTCGACATACCTAGAACACTCATATATATATATATATATATATATATATATATATATATATATATATATATATATATATATTAAACTTTAAGATAATAATTAATAACTAAAGAAAACAAAGTATGGAGTCCCGCCTATGTTCTTTACTGCGTATTGTACTTAATTAATTTATCGACTTTTGCAGTTTTAGGTTGTGCTGTGACTGCTGTTGGAGATTACATTGCGCATGTACCATGGAGCGCCGTTTGTCAGGCGTATGAATTTATTTTAATCAACCTGTAACTGATGTAGTTTGCTGGGGGTGACGTGAACAAACGATACGCTTGCATACGTCATTATTGGTCTTCAAGTTTTGTAAAGTGTCACTTTGTTCCATACTAATATGTGGTAACTTTTTTAATATTTGACATGTTGTTCTCATGGAATCGCACTGTCGTACATGGTGACTGTGCCCAGTCTGCGAAAACCGGTGAAAGTACACTGTCCTACTTTCACTGGATTTTCTTCAATACGCCATTTCATGAACAATTCGCCTAGGGCAGTGGCGACTCGTTGTAACCTAGCTTTGAGGTGGGACCTATTTTAGTAGGACGTATCGTCCGCGAAAAGTGGCAATTGGACGTACGGTGTCCATGGCGGGTCATTAGTATAGAGGGTGTATAGGAGAGGTGAGAATGCCGAGCCTTGCGGTACTCCGGCCTCCAATAGATGAACTGAGAAGAAGGTTCCTTTTACTCTGAATCGGAAGCGACGATTTAACAAAGAGGTACGAGTCTGTCTGGCACACCCAGTGTCTGTAGGGACTGCTTTGAAGGATTTTTTTTTCTATATGCTAGCCATCATTACACCCAGTAAATTTCGGTCTTATTATTTTTATACTCCTTGTCTCGGACTCCTAAGTACTATAATTAAATTACCGATCCCTTAATGTCCATGCAGTTGTGATCAATGTTGTCTTTCCAGTTTTTGGGTAAAGATGAGTCGACACTGCCTAGGTTACACTGAACGTTCACTAGTTTCTGCGTTTTCGGACACATTTTCTTTACTTCTTCCTCTGCGTCAGATGACATATCATCGCTTTCCACCCTACGTTGCATATCTGTAACATACATATATAACTATTTATTAAATTTTATGTTATGATTATTTTTGTGTTTACCAAAGTGAAATTTCTTAGGAATTGTTGTTATTACGTCGACTAAATGACAGTCACACATCGGTTAATAAATGTGTTTATTAAACTGTAATTAAACTGGGTTTTACATTAATCTTATATAGTAGAGTTTCACGTGTATGCTGCGTGATAATATCTGATAACGATATTGCGATAAGATTCCGATGGTATCTGTGCGCGATTAGTGTGAGCGTGTTCTATTCCGCCCTCGTTACAGTTGTGAATTGTATCTCAATAACATTTATAAGATTTAGCCTGTGAAAACATAAAATAGAATACACAGAGAAAAGGCATTGATTAGGTATTATAGTACCCGTACTACATAATACTTACTCTAGTCCAAGTGTTATAGGTGTATATATTTATTATCTTACTATTAGCAAGTAAGTACTCTGCATTTCACCGCCCCGTTAGTCGAGTGGTTAACAACCCTGACAACGCAATCAACGGGTTTGGGTTCGAGTCCAGATAGGGCCAGGCATTTGTGTGATGAGCATAAATTGTTGTATTTCTGGGATTGGGTGTTTATTAAATATGTTCTAGTATTATAATTTAGTGTCATAAATTATATGAAATGGCAAGCTGAGCCCATCATACTGTGTCCTAAAAATGTGAATAACAAAAAAAAAACATTTTATTAATTAATTGTTAGCACATAGTTAAAAGTAAAGATAGTCGTCATCCACAGGTACACGTTTGAAAATAATTTCAACCATCTTGGATTATTGCACGATAGTTCGTGCGAAATATTTTCTTTAATTCTTCTGAAATATCGTCCCTGCTAGTGCTAATATGACCAAAGCTTCTATGCGTATATTGAATTTATACCTTTATATAACGCTCATGACGTCAGAGACTGTGTTATCGTCGCGTATATTTTCAAATCAAAAAGTAAAAATCATTTAATTAAAGCGTACCTTTAGGCAAGGATTTAAAACGTTATGATTTCGAAATATTTGCGTCGTCGTGATTGGTTATGTTATAAGATATTATGACGTTGTCTTTTAGCGCTAGTTGGCGAACCAATCACGAAACAGCAAAAATATCGAAATTATAACGTTATAAATCCTTTCCTAACATTAAATACCTAACATTTGTAACGTCACTGTTGCGAGTTGACATCGGGTATATTTTCAGCCTTATGATACTCCCGCGCAGGTATTTTATAACATATCCGATCACAACAACGCAACATTTTATTTCTCGTCATTCTATTACTATATACGTGCGAGTCAGTACTGTTTAAATTATATGATTTCGAGTACATTTAATTTTAAAAAAATGTGTGAACGGTTGACCCTACGGGCCATCCCTGAAACTTCACTAAATTAAGGTATTTTAAGCTCAAAAGAGTAAAAAATATAAGCATAGATTTTTCAGTTCAAACATCTATTTTGTTAAAAATGGCAGTATATTAATTTTTGAAAAGCTGTATATTTTAAAAACGATGATGGCATTCAACTCAATCAAAAATAAAATGTTTTTGTACATTGCATCGAAATTTTTTAAGCTATCGATTATTTAGCTAAAGCAATGTTTTAGATATAAAATTTTAGATATAAAACATTGCTTTAGCTAAATAATCGATAGCTTGAAAAATTTCGATGCAATATACAAAAACATTTTATTTTTGATTTTCTTCATTGATAAATCCCAAACAATTTGACCGATTTTGATTAAATTAACGGTATTTGACGCAGTTTTTAAAGAAGAAAAGCTGATAAGATTTTTAAGTCAATCCGTGAATTAACTTGAAAGTTATAAAAAAATAAGTAAGTTTGCTAAAAACAACGTAATTTTAATATTTGAAAAGCTATAAGTTTTGAGAATTTGATTCGATTTTGATTTTAGAAATGGTATTTGACGTAGGTTTTTTAGTACTAAAATATTTTAGAATACTACAAAATGATTGGTTGAAAAACGAAGCTATGTCGAAAAAACACTTTTTTCAAAATTTTTCGTCAACGATTACTCCCAAACGGATAAACCGACTTTGATGCAACTTATGTATTAGACGTAGTTTTTTGAGGAATAGAGCTGATAAGTTTTTGTACTCAATCAGTACATAAATCTTAAAGTTATATTAAAAAATACGTTTTGCCAAAATTTTTTTTTGTTTTTTTTCAAAATTTCTGAAAATCTCCTGGGACGAATCGGCTCAAATTTTCAGGAAGTCTAAGTTGAGCGGAATCCAATCGAATGCCATCAACCGCGTTTTGATCGGTCTAGCCGTTCAAAAGTTATGAGACGTTTATATACACACACACACACACATACAAACACAGACACACGCACATACATATAGACATACTGACGTCCTCGTGAAAATAGTCGGAAAAGGTTCCTAGGACCTCAAAACGTGGACATCTGGTGAAAACTAGATTTTTGAAAATCGGGGTAAAATCAGTAACTTCCTTATACTTACATACAAGTTACGTAAGTTACATACAAGGAAGTTAAGAAAACAGGAAATAAAGTGCATAGTAGGCAAAACTTCATTTTACATCAGATAATAACTGCAATGCATGTATCAAAATTAAAGTTGAAAGCACAGCCCTGAGTCGATGTAAAGAAAGGGGAATAGGAAAGAATAAATCTAGGATTCAAGCTGGGCGGTATCTTATTTTGAAATTTGTAATTTGTATTAGTGCTTGCCAATTGTATTTTTATAATAAGTTCATTTCCTGTTGTAATAAAAGTTTTTTATATTTTTCTTTTTATATAATCTCAGTCCTAACACACAAAACAAAACGTGCATTTTGCTGTCTCTGCATTCACTAACATCATCAAAAATTGAGAGACACTGGAATGGGTATACTTTACAGTACGACCAAATAGAATATTATCCAACATAAAAATATACCCCAGAAAAATGTTGCGGTCGGGTATATTTTACAATCCTTAACAAGGCCGTATATATTTTTATTGTATAGGTAGCCTAGCTCAACACTATAGAGCGTTGTGTGAAGGTATAGATTCCATATACGTTTGTGTTTGTGTTCAGTAGCGGCCTTAGGGTAGGGCGCGGTGGGGAGACGCCCCAGGGGCGCCGGATAAAAAAGGGCGCCTCTTTAAAATTCTTTATAATTTCCGAAGGCGGCCCCTTTATAGTTCCCTCGCTCATTGATCGAGGTCTACTTACTTGTAATTTTCCCAAAAATTAAGGAATAATTGTTAAGTTGGCAGCACTAGAATGAAATGTAGTGTTCACCGACCGACCATACAGAAGTAATGTGTTTTTCTAAGTATGGTCAGGGATTCCCGAAATCTATCTCTTTGTAATTTTTGATGAAGCACTCCTTGACATAAGTGGATGCTCTTAAAACAATTATTCGATCGTTTTAAAACAAAGAAACACAGTAATCAGACGTTTAACGCTATTTTGCGATACTCTTGTTTGCTTTTTTGCCTGATCAGAATGTGGTACCCTTGCTTATGTTTTGAATTTTATTAAAGATCGCAACTTACAAGAACTGTATCCAAATGTATGGGATGTCATTGCGAATGTTATTGAAAATACCTGTAACGGTTGTTTGTGGTGAAAGAAGTTTTTCCAAGCTGAAGCTGATAAAAACATATCTGCCATCGACAATCTCTCAATCTAGATTAACAAACGCAGCAACTTTGTCAATCGAAAATTAAATTGCAGAAAACATAGAATGCCTAAATGAGTTTGCTGATATAAAAAATAGAAAAGTGAAATTTTATTAGTATTTGAAATAATGTTTTTTAAAATAGGATTATTTCATTGTACCCTTGCCTTTTTTCGTATGTAATTGAATTGCAATTAGGGGGCACCAAAGAAATCTCGTCCGGGGCGCTGGTAGTGCTAAAACCGGCACTGTTTGTGTTTGTCTATTGCGACAATTTTTAGTGTCCAATCATACAAATCTTCAGCGCAAGTAGTATGCAGGATTATAGACGTAAGTGCGGCTCCAATATAATAAAGTATTTTAAACAGCTTTAGTATATCACGGGATTGTTTCCACTCATTTTAATTATTATTATTTTTAACTATTTTGTAAATTAAATGAGTGTCGTGAGGCGTGAATTTTTGGATTTTAAAAATGTTTGAGTTTATCGTAAACACACAGACATACGCGGCAGATTTTATCTTTTTAATAATTCCGTGGGTTTTATGATATTTATATAATATACAATATATAGGAAATCTTTGTTACATTTAATAATAATAGAAGAAGTTTATATATACATGGCCAACGTTTTGACAGTCAGACGATAAAGAAGAAATCGTTAGTGTCAACATTTTTATAGGCTTTAAAAATTTCGGAAGGCATTTTTAATATAATAATGGAGATAGCACAGAATTTTATGGTAAGCACTTGGAAGGAAAATGCTATGGTTGTAAAAATATCGTAAAATTTAAAATGTCACTCTTAAAATTTTATTGTAGACTTTATTTAAATGGCCTATTTAATATTCCGATTCACTTAAGAATTCTAAGAGAAAAGAAATTTTATTTTTCAAGTTTTAAGAGTCAGAGAATGTAATATTTATTAAAAATCTACATTTTGTCGTCGGTTCTTACCAAGGACTTCTATCTACTAATGTAATAGACAAGACATTCGCAACTCCACTTGTTTCACTAAAATACAGTCCATGGACTGCACATACGTCAGAGCTCATTGAATGATGACGACGTTGACGTCAGCGATATCTGAGTGCTAAGTGTGAGTTTTTCTTTCGCATTCGATCGTGAGCGCGTTTCGAGTTTACTAGGAATTTGTATGTGATTTGTACAGCGCCACCTAGTGGTAAACTGGTTTCTCACGTTTACCACTAGGCGGCGTTGTACAAATCACATACAAATTCGTAGTAAACTCCAAACGCGCTCACGATCGAATGCGAAAAGAAAAACTCACACTTAGCACTCAGGTTTGCGAGGCCTCTTTTATTTTCCAGTAAAAATACACGTAAAATTACACGAGTCAAATTACAAAAGAGTTTTATTATTGCTAATCAAATAATGACAAAAATTATTTACAAAAATAGAAATTAAATATGATCCTGAAAGTGGCAGCCAGCTGCTAGAAAAAAAATAGGGATACCTCTACCGTGAAGTTTGCTTATGACGTGTACCAAACAGAAAATTATTTATCGTCAAATTACCAGCATATGGTAATAAATGGAATATTTTTATTAAAGTCTGAGTTAGTTTCTTAAATCAAAAATGAAATTCTGAGGTCTCACCAAGCCACCCATCAATAGAAATTTATCAAATTTTGCAATTGAACTCAGTTTTTAATTTCAAAAACATGGTTTCCATTATTTTTTTTATATTTACCTCAGAAAATTGTGGAAGTCATAACTACTCAAACAATTTTTTTGGAAAATTAAAAAAGTACTTGACTACCTCATGGTCGAGCGCAGTGTTTCTTAACCTGTGGTCTGCAGACCCCTGGTGGTCCGCGAGTATGTACTCGTATATGGAGTCCGCCGCCTTATCTATGGACATTTGAATTTATATATAAACTAGCGCCCTGCCCGCGGTTTCAACCGCGTAGCTTTTGTTCCCGTAGGAATATCGCAAAGGTTTATATACTAAAACCTTCCTCAAGAATCAATCTATCTATTAAAATACCACAAAAATCATCATCCGTTGCATAGTTTTAAAGATTTAACTATACATAGAGACATACAGAGAAAGCGACTTTGTTTTATACTATGTAGTGATACCAATGTTTTTTATTAAAAGGGTCCTTGAATTGTACTTGGTTTTCTAGGGGTCCGCGGACTGAAAAAGATTAAGAAACGCTGGTCTAACGGTTCGGTAATCGAATCAGATTGAGGTCCTGGATTCGATCTCTGGATTGGGCAAAGGTGTTATTGAGGTTTTTCGAAGATCTTAAAAATCTAAAATATCAGTCACGGGTTGTGGCGCGGTCTTCGTGCTTCGGATAATCACGGAACGGTTTTGGGCTCGGTTATCACTAGAAGTAGGCAGTTATCGCCTTTTACCGTTACTCAGTCGGTTAAATCCGGTGATTGGGATCATCACTCATCTCGCCAAACGACAAACCGGTGAATCATAGTGAGCCGGAAAGTCTATAGACGCTCAATTCTCTCTGCCTATCCTACGAGAAAACCGGCATGATACTAATTTTTAGTGTTTGACATTGCACAATGTCATTAAAAATATGATTCGTTTCAGGAACCCCTTGCAACGGAGACCATGACAAGGATTAATGAAAATGGAAACGTCGTGGGTACCATTATTGTCAACCGTGAAGGTGTGTATGTTGTGTGTATGTAAAAGTGTAGTGTGAACGTTCTGTATATGTAAAAGTGTAGTGTGAACGTTCTATGTATGTAAAAGTGTAGTGTGTATGTTGTGTGTATGTAAAAGTGTAGTTTGAATGTTCTGTGTATGTAAAAGTGTAGCGTGTATGTTGTGTGTATGTAAAACTGTATCGTCGTTGTCAAATAAATATCTGCTATGTGCAAAAAGTATATCTTTGTGATACATAGCAGTTTTTAATTGACTATATTACGGTTGATGCATATTGCATAAATGTCTTAGTAATCACAGTTCAGTATTATACACTGACCGCTTAGGATCACATAGCAGTTTTTTTATATGAAAATTTGATGTGTAAACTAGTCGTGATAGTAAAAATGTAAAAATCTCCAAAAAGTGCACATAGCAAATATTCTTTTCTACAGCGACGGTATGACGTTTTTTAAGGATTCCATTGTGAACTAGGGGAATCCATGGTTTCGCCATGTCTGCGCGTGGATTAGCTCGGAAAACCCCGAATCCAGATACCTTCCAGAATAGATCAAATAAGTTATTAATAGGCATCTCATTAAAGGCAGGCTAATTTTTGTTATTAACAATCTGACTACTGACTAGTTCTGGAATGCCTTGACTGGACTTTTGTAACACCATTTTCCTATTCCTGCAGTAATAATGTTAATTTGTGTCATTGTCGTGTTTCAGTTTGGAGGGTAAGGTAGCAGGTAAACGTATGAAGCATTACTGGCCACATGAATAGCAAAACATTGTGTCTAGAAATGGTCTTTTCATTAAAACAGCATGTTTTTTAACTTATAGAAAAAATAGTACCTAAATTACGATTATTAATATACACGTATCAAGCTACAACTTCTTAAGATAAACTCTAAGATAAGCCGCGGACAGTAACACTCATGACGATACTATAAAGTAATTCTCACACGATACCGCGTACCGCCGCGGCTCGCGGTATAGGTTAACATTGGCTTTAAAAACTTAACAAAGAAAAATTTGGACACTACCTACAGGATAACAAACAGCATAACAATCGGCGGAATCGATCACAAAGCAGAGAGGAATTTCTTCACATTAAACCAAGCGATATGAGGCTCACTTGATAAGAGCGTGCCGGCCAGAGGCAAGGCGATTCAAATTTTGGAGTGTTAAATTTTTTGTTCAAGTTAAAGTTTTCTCTAGCACGAGATGAGTAACACATCATACATGAAACTAGCTGACCCGCGTAGCTTCGAACGCGAATAAATTAACTTGTCATTGATACTTTTTCAAACAAACTTTTCATCCTCCGTATCAGCCCCTTAAGGGTAGATTTGAAAAAAAAGAGCCTATTTTTGACCCTGAATATTAAAATTGCTTCAGCAGTTTAGCTGTGAGAACGTAACAGACAGACAAATAAACTTTTGCGTTATATTAAGTGTAGTTTCCGGCCTTTGCGCCTTTACACGAAAACAGCCTTAGGTGCCCCCTAGACCTACAATAATATTGCGCAATATTACGTATTGTGCTATAATATTGACCGTTAAAAGACCGTTAATATCGAAGATTGCACAAAGATTGAACGAAAGTTTGAGGGGGTTTAATTTTTATTGTGCAATATTTTTTATTGCACTGTGTAGGTTTAATATTGCACAATATTTTTCACTTCAGAGCTTGGATCGGTCGCTGTCGGTCAGTCGCGGTGTTTAATATATGGTCGAGTCGTAAATTTAAGCAAAATGGCGAGCAAGAAATTTTCGTCATTTCGCGGTAATTTTATTCATCTCGTTAATCTAATAATTTATTACTAGAATGAGCCAAATTTTCGACCACTGGCCGAAATTTGACACTTGGTAGGAATTGAACATGTGACCGAAATACGTCATTCCGCCGAATTTCAACATTCGGCTAAAATTCGACATTCGATCGAAATTCAACTTTCGGCCAAAACTCAACATTCGGCCGAAATTCGACATTCAGGCCAATTCACTAATCAATATAAGTGTTGATCTAAACAAAACCAATCAATAAAAGATGAAGAACGGGAGTTTTTACTTGAGTGTATAGAATTGTATAGATTTATTTAACAAAATCACCAGCATGGTTGCCGCCAAATCTTCGTCGTCAGACATGTTACTCGCACGAAAATATCGATCAGACTGGTTTGTCAATTTTATTGAGTGAATTTATTGAACGTTTGGAACCAAAGGGGGTATTCAATATTATTGCACAATAAAAGTATTGCGCAATATTATTGTAGGTCTAGGGGCCGTCTTAGACTACCTCATTATAGAACCCTAAGCAGTTCATTTCAATAAAAAACAATGTTAACACTTTCCAGACTTTTAACAGATAGTTAACCCGTTTTTAATATAAACGTCTGTACGTTTGTACGTTAATAAATTCCCTTAAATTACTGTTTTTATATTCAAGTCTCGTTCTCGCCACTTAAATGAGGCATTTTCATTAACTATATTGTGTAAGCTATACAACTTAACGCCAAGGAAACATTTTAAACACAGGAAACATTTCGACAAGAAAAAATTTGGATCTGTAACCTCTTCAATGCAGGTACAATATACCTACATATATCTACACTGCACTATGGATGCCGGCAGTAGGGTTCAAGGGGTCCAGTTGTACCCTCCTGTCACGAATGAAAATACATGAGAAAAATATTTTTTATTAAGTTACTGTTTGAATAAAAACTGAAGGCTTCTAGTTCTAGTTTGTTGTCCAAATTTATTTATCATCTTGTCGAAAAACAATTTGACATTACAGTCTGAAATAGAATTCGAGATCAAAAATATAAATATGTCAATACATGAAAAAAAAGAAAACAAGCGGAAGGGAAAAGTGGGCATGCCTCGTGCATCACTATTATGCGCTATTACTCTAAATTGCCTTAGTGATACTTACCATATCTTTAGGAGATGTTTGATGGTCGTCGTGCGAAAATCTATTATACACTGAATTATGCCGTATTGTGCCATCCTTGAATGCAGAAATGATAGTAGAATACAGATGATTAAAAATTGAGATATTTCATATCATCCGAAAGTACAATTTCCATTTTATTTTAATAAAATTCCTGATTTAATATAATCTCTAATAATATGATAGAAAGTCAAGCTAAAATCTGCCGTACATCTTACATATAAAGTTCATTTTAGGTTGACCTAATTTTCTAGAAAGATATACGTAATGACAGTCATTACGTATATCGTTCTAGATAGTTCTCTACTCAAATATGACCAAATGAAAACTACGGAAAAATCAATACTGCCATCTATTGTAGAATAGCGAAGCTATTAAGATTATGGTTTCACTATTGTACAAATAGATGAGTCTATTTTGAATAGACTGCAAAAGGACGTAAATACTCTTTTTTATTGTAGCAAAATAAAATTTATTGTAACGCAGTTTGTTACATTTTTAAATGTTCTGTTTGTGTGTTTCGGATTATTGTTGTTTAAAATGAAAACGACCAATGAAACAATCTTTGCATTAGTTGTTTATATGCAATAATGCTTATTTTATGTGTTATTGAGTTGGCGATCGCGGTCCTGATACAAATGTTTGTACTTCCCACTTCCGCTTGTTTACTATGTTCCATGTGTCAATATCACTCCTATTTGCCGCCAAATCGACCACTCAGGTATATATTCAACATTTTTTTATGCAGTCTAATTTTCAAAATGTTTTGATTTATTTGACAACCGCTTTTTTGTATTTCTGGAATGAACAAATAAAATTGCGACACACGTCCTCTATAGATATCCATTGAATTATAGCCTTCCATTAACAATTTTATGCAATATTTCCAGATTTTAAAAGAAAAGCCTAAGGTTTAGAGCTTCTTGCTTATTGCCTGTATCATAAAAAAAATGCACAATTATATTTCATACAGTTAAGTTTTATTATTGGTTCATATTTCTAGGTATTTTATATAAAACCTCCATACGCAGAATTTAGTTTTGTGATTGTAAGGTATAGAAATAATTTTTCATGATGTTTCTTTAAATTGGCTTCACCATTGTTTACATTTTTGATCCCGAATTATATTTCCAATATTATTACCTATTCTTAATTTAAACTCTGCCCTCTTAGCCCATTTAAACTCTGGCTGAGCACTCTGCTAGCCTGAAACGCCTGGTTTCGCATTTACGGTCATTTGGACCAAATGCTTAAGTTCATTTAGAAAAAAAACGTGTATGTACTTATGTACGCACGTAAGAAGTTATTACTTCTTTGTCGTAACAAGATAAAAATCTTTCGTAAAAGTTTATCCTTCGCGTTATCCTATGTTTGTAGAGAAAACGACACTTTAAAAAAAATATTAGGTATATATTATCTATAAGTACATATAATAAAATCGTAGGGAAGTCAAAACTGTACATTGAATATTTTTAAAAAGAATACATGGGGCGTGATCTATAATCGTTATCGAAGCCAAAAATATAGTTTTTAGAATTTTTGTCTGTTTGTCTGCATGTCCGGGGTAAACTCAAAAAGTACTGCATGGATTTACTTCAAATTTTGCATGAATGGTCAACATATAGTGTACATATTATCACACTATCACCTACGGGGGAGTAGCCGTGCGGAGTTAACGAAGTCCACGCGGACGAAGTCGCTGGCAACAGCTACTTATTATAATAATAGAAAAAAAGGTATTTAATACGTTGAAAGAAAATTTTATTATAACGCATTATTTAGTTAAATAATTAAGTAAAAGTAAGTTTGCTAAAAAAAACGTAAATTTAATATTTGAAAAGTTATAAGTTTTGAGAATTAGATTCGATTTTGTTTTTTGAAACGACATTAGACGTAGTTTTTTTAGTACTAAGATATCGTAGAACATCAAAAAATTATTGGTTGAATAATTTCGAAACTACGACGAAAAAACACTTTTTTCAAAATTTTATTACTCTCAAACGGATAAACCAATTTTGATGCAATTTATGTATTAGATGTAGTTTTTTGAGGAATAGAGCTGATTAGTTTTTGTACTCAATCGGTACATAAATCTGGAAATTATATTAAAAAAATACTGTTTCACCAAAATTTTTTTTGGTGTTTTTTCAAAATTTCTCAAAATTTCCTGGACCGAATCGCTTCAAATTTTCAGGAAATCTAAGTTGAGCGGAATCCAATCGAATGCCATCAACCGCGTTGCGATCGGTCCAGCCGTTCAAAAGTTATGAGAAGTTTACATACACACACACACACACACACACACACACACACACACACACAAACACACACACGCACACATACATACATAGAGACATACTGACGTCATCGTGAAAATGGAAAGAAGAAAAGAAAAGAAGAAAGAAAGATTCCTAGGACCTCAAAACATGGACATCTGCTGAAAACTCGATTTTCGAAAATTGGGGTAAAATCAGTAACTTATCTACATACGTAGTGGGAAGTTAAAAACTGGTTTGCTAAATCACGTTTTTTTACATTAATTGTTAAATAACAATTTTACAAAAATTATACGTTATACCTGAAGATATTATCTATAGGGAATTTGCTAACTTATTACATGATAGAATGTACTTTACTTGATCATATTAAATTCCGAAAACAGACTAAAAAAATCTCTAAAACAAATAATTTGTTAATACTATTTCTAATCTTCGACATGATTTTTATAAGGTAATATTTAGTTAAAAAAAAAGAATGTACTAAATTTTGGTTTTCAGCTGCAGTCCTGTATTTATTTATCCGAAAATTAACACGTTTCCCCGCGCGGCGGTTTAACAGAACATACCGCGCGGGCGCCGCCACAGGCCCGTGAACCCGGAACCGCTATGCCTCTGCATTTTAAATCTGTAATATCTTCGAAAATGTTCATTCAAATTACATGCTGTAAACGGCCATATTGATCTATATTAAATCAACAATATATTTAAGGTATTTAATTGGATAAGGATTAGTGCTGAATTGCTTAAAATTGCTTCGAAAAGAAGCTATTATATATTTCTCGTAAAAAGTAAATGACAAAAAAATGCTATTGTGGGTTATCCATAAGAGATAGACATATACCATAGCGGAGTTTTCTGCAGACCTTTTCAAGGTGTACAAATACTTAGTACATTATTTTAATAAATCTCGTAGGGTTTAGACTGCGTTTGCAATGTAAGCGGAAAAAAATATAATTATTTACGACATGACATCAGAAAACTCAAAAATTGCAGTATTTCTCTACAATACATTGAATGTTATTACATATAAACCTTCCTCTTTAATCACTCTATCTATTAAAAAAAAACTGCATTATAATCCGTTGCGTAGTTTTAAAGATTTAAGCATACATAGGGACATAGGGACAGACAGAGAAAGCGACTTTGTTTTATAATATGTAGTGATAAAGAAATAAAATCTCTGCTTGTTTTAAGGTAATATCCACAAAAACAAGCAAGCAAAGCTTGATGTATTAATTATGTTATAGGATTTCCTGAGACAACAACTTTGGATAGTTTAACAGCAGCAACATACTCGACACACATGAGGAATCTATCACATCATGCAAGCAATGCTTTAAAGGAAATAGTGAGTAGTTTGGAAGATAATTTTTACTTGTTTACGGTCCTAGAGGACCGTATAAAAAGATCTGATATGACACAACCTAGCAATGATCTTGGTCTCTGGTAGTCCTAGTAGTTTACATCAATTGTAATATGCTTGGGTCAGCCACCATCGACTTTTACGAAGTGTGAAATAATGGCATTTGTTCGATTTTGCAACGTTATGTTGTTTGAAGCTTGACCAAATCTATACCTGCCATTGAATGTTGTTTAGAAAATTGACCCTCATATAAATTCCACTATAAAATGGCTTTAGGTAACAGCCTGTAGCTTCTCAAGGGTGTCGTAAGTAACTGAAAATACGGTACGATTGAAAAATACGATCGGATTAATTTTAACGATTGCGGATAACAGTGTATCTTAATAATAGCGTCGTAGATCGCAAGGGTGGACGCAAACGTTTTAAGTTTCATCCGTGAAATTTCGTTGTTTGGAAGTTTACGAAGTATCTTGTTATTTTAGTTGCGCTTTTTACACGGGACTAATTTTTAAAACTGGTGAGATTTTTCCCAAAACATAATCATACATCCACTCATTCACTCATTCCAATTTAAATAAGTGAAACACAAAATGATTTACCCAAAGGAAAAAGGGGTTATTATAAACTTACTTCCAACCCAACAAGTGTATCATAAAATTATTTATACAAAGTAAGAGGGGTTATTATAAGCTTACTCCCAACCTAACTTCGATGAAAAATAACAAGATTCAAGATAGCGGCCTTAAAAGTGGCTAATAAAATAAGAGCACGGATAAATGTGTGGTCTTATTTCGTCAAATCCACAGTCGACGTCAGGGACCGTTCACGTCACGAAAACGTCTTATAAGTAGCACGTGACTTGCAATTCTAAAGCTATACACTTAAAGTTGAATTTTCTAAGGATCTAATCAAATTTTAGGAGCTTTCGTCGATGAAGTGGAACATTAGTTGAAACTAAACCATAGCGTAGAGAAATAAGGTTAATTACTGTTAAGATACTTTTATGAGGTTGTGATATTTTTGTGTTTCTGTATATATTATAATTCTCAGGCCATTTTCTTGCGCTGAGTATGTAGGTTACGTTGAATCTTATTATTTTTGAAATAATCCAATGACCACAACTAGGTCATTGATGGCTAGCGCGTGAAATCATGGTCAGGGGCAACCAGCCCTGAAACCATCTCCCCATTCTCCATACAGGGAGTTTGTGAAGACCTGCGCTTTCAAAAGTATACAAAATTTGGTATTGCTGACCCGGAGTCCCGACCCTTTAATAAAGAATAGACCAATTGCATTATTGCTAGGCTTTTCATAAAGGCGAAAAAAAGTTAATACGTGACTAACATCGCGATTACTAACTAGGTGGTAGAGTTCTCCAAAGTTCTGCCCGTGTTTGGTACCGCCTTCTTAGCTATTCCTGCCACAATAGCGTCGGTGCGTGTTGCTGTCGTGTTCCAGGTAAGGTAGCCAGTAAACTTATGCATGAGGCATTTTAAACACACGAAATAAGAAATCAGAAGTACTTTATTCAATAAAATTTTTACAAGTTATTTTGACGCATCAACAATTTTTTAACTACTACCGGATCGAAAACGCGGCCACACACTGAGAAGATCCGGCGGAAGTAACTCAGCGGGCTTGTGTTTTTTCATGTATATTTTTTTAAGTAAAATCACATGATGCCTAGTAACAAAACCAGTAAGGTCTTTGGTGTTTATAGGCGATGATTATCTATTTTCATCAACAGAACAATCTTTTTTCCCACCTTTTATCTAAAATAAAAGCAACATTGGGTTAGATAGGTTTAAAGAACATTTATTTCTCATAAAAATTACATTCACTTGATTTGAGAAATTTTAACATATATAGATATATGTAATTAATATATAATTTTAACATATATAGATATAGATAGCAACTTAAAATCCCAAAAACAAAATAGTAACTCCAGAAAATGTGGTTTTGCAAGAACATTTACTAGCTGAATTGTAAGATTCCGTTATATCGTATGTGTTTTTTTATTTGTCTTTGTTTTTTCTTTTTTGTTATTATCACCTTTTTTGTCATTTATGTAACCATAATATTCTTTTGTACACTACGTCAACTCATTTGATTTTTTTTCTTATCTCCTTTTACGGGTTGGCTGGAAGAAATCTCTTTGAGTACAGATCAAGGAACTTATATACTATAACTGGAATTGTTACAAAGCAATATTTGAAAAATAAAAATGTACTTTATTTCGTTACTCATAAAGTTGACATTTGTTTCTTACTTAACAGAGGGGAAAAACGTTCTGAGCAAGACAACGACATGAGTGGATGTTGTCCCTTTCTTGCAATTGCCAGTATAAATAAAACTATCTAGATGGTAGATTTTTACATATTCAGTAATCATTAAATACTTTTTATTCATACACGTTGATAAATAAATTAGCATAAAATGTATTGTAATTAACACAGTGAGTCTAAAATGTGCTTATTTTAATTATTACGTAATTACTTATGCAATGCAAAAACTATTTCTCAAATTAGTAGAATTACTTAGTAGTAATTTTCAAACTACGCATGGCCACACTTATATATGGCGATTGGCGCTTTATTTAGTAGAAAGAGACACACTCCACTCATGTCGTGGTACTCTTCGGAACGATTTTGAAGCGCGTGTAAGCATTCCGGGTAGAATATAACTTCCTTGGTACAGATAAGCTCGCCCATTGTACTATTTTTTTTTTATTTTTTTTTATATCATAAGGTAGCAAGCAAGCAGATGGGTCTCCTGATGGGAAGAGTCAACCATCGCCTATAGACACCAAAGATGTTAATGGTGCGTTGCTATCTTGTGGCGAGGTCTAATGCCACATGCATAAGTTTACCGGCTACCTTACCCTCCAAACCGGAACACGACAGCGACAAGCACTGACGCTATTGCGGCAGGAATAGGTAAGGCGGTGGTACCAGACCCGGGCGAGACAATGCAGAACTCTACCACCTAGTAGCCACGATGGTAGTGACTCGATAGCCAATCGGTCGCCTTTTACGACCTGCCTGGCAGAACGGCAGTTGGCCTATTCTACAAAGGAGGCCGGGACCAACACGGCGAAAAACTACATTACGTTAAATATATTACATTTATTATGTATATTCTGTGTACAATAAAGTATTAAATAAATAAATAACCTCATTTAATATCGCACGGTAATGTGGCCCAATTCACGTAATTAAATCAACGTCAACGCGCTCAGGGCTCTCACACACATAAACACGATAATATGTAAGAAAATTTTTACAAGAGCCTTAAACGCGTCGACTCGATTGACTTTTAATTACGTGAATAAAGCCTCTGTGGTAACCCAACTTGCATTGATCTTTTTTTTTAGGACGTAACGGACGAATTAATAGTGCTGAGATTGGTTTCCAAGAAATCTGAAGCAGTAGTAGCGCCAGACCACGAATTCCATCTCATTGTTGTTATGAGAAGGAATTAGAAAAACTATGGAGCAATGATGCCAACTTATCGAAATTTTTTCCCTAAGCTTATTTTAAAGTGCCTAAATTGAAACATATTTTAAATGTTATTTTTTATTAATTTTTAGAATATCATTCCACATGTTTAGTGCAAAAAATAGGTACTTATTTCTTTAAAGTATTCTCACACCCGTATACAAGCAGTGGCCAGAGGTACAACATGTGTACCCACTATTAGCCGAAGATAATTAGTCCCATAACGTGATAAGTTACAAGCCTGTCGCAAATCTGGCACTCATCCAAATCCCGGGCAGCGTTGTTTTTATCAAAAAACTGAAACAACACATTTTTCAACCCGGAAATCGAACCCGAGACCTCATGTGGTCAACTCCGACACCGGACCCCTAGACCACATGGGTGATTTTTCTATTTTTGACAATATTAAAATGACACTAATAGTTAAACGATCATGATGATGAAATGAGAGACCATAGAGAGTAGAGATGTTCATAGATCATCATCATAGATAGATAACCAAATGGGTAGCAACGCACCATTATCATCTTTGGTGTATTGTGAATAGGGGGCAAACGAACCGGAGGCTCACCTGATGGTAAGTGATTACCGCCGCCCATGGAAAACCACACTATCAGAAGATTTGCAGTTTCTTTGCCTTTTAAGAAAGTGTATGCAATGGTTTCTGTTTCCATCAGGAGAGTCATCTGCTTATTAAAAAAAGGTTGCGTATATAACTTGCTTTATGTCACAAGTCGGGTAGCGACTAACATGTCCATATTGCTAATTCGAACTAATAATAGTCCCTACTAATATTCCGCACTTTACGGCACTAATATTGATGGCAATATATTGCCTTTAGTTTAATACGGTACTATATATTTACCTACCTAGATATTTTAGATTACCTTGATACTAAATGATAACTACATGTCGTGTTTTTTATTTTCATTTCGTTTGAAAAAATATTTTTACCTTGAAATGAATTAGGACTAGAACAATGGACTAGACTAGAAAATATTGTGTATATGCATTGATATAAAAAATCCAAGATGCAAGATTCCGAACAAAACTGACACTCAAAATTGTCCCTAATTTTACACCAGTAGTTAAAGATATAGCAAAAATGTATGTTTTTGTATATCCAACCTTAAGCGCAAGACTTATAGTTGTTTTTACAAAGCAATGTATGAAAAGTAATAAAATTGACGGTATCGCAACCGACGCGATTCTATTTGTAACGAGCGCACAATTTAAAATATTGTGCTCATTTTTAGAGGACGTTTTTAAGACACTTATTGTGTATCTTGTATTTTTTACATCAATGTGTATATTACACACATTGTGAACATTTTTAAAATAAATGATATTGCAAGTACTTTATATTGTTTTTACTTGTGAGATTTAAGCAGTAAGCATTTTAATTCAGTGTTGTTGAATCATAGGAAAAATAATATATTAGTTTTTTATATTATAGGTTGGCAAACAGGCAGATGGCTCTACTGATGGAAACAGACGACCACCGTCTATAAACCCAAAGGTTTTAGTAGTGCGTTGCTGTCAATATGGCGTCATTGTAATGCAATTTGCATAAGTTTACTGGCTACTTTTCACTCCAAGCCGGATCACGACAGCGACAAGCATTGATGCTATTGCGGTAGGAAAGGTAGTTGTACTGAAAAACCCTGGCGAGACGTTGAGCAACTCTACCACCTAGTAAAACTTTCACTCACTACTATATTCGCTTTTATTGATTGAAGGTTTAAAAATTTCAAGGTCATAAATTTTGTAATTAAGAAATTACATACATCACAAGTTTTAAAGATTCCGGGTTTGTTTACGAGTATGAGTATGAGGGATTAAGTTAATGTCAGTAAAACATTTGGAATGTATAGGAATCCATAGACTTTGCGTTATTATTCTAAGTAGAAAGATCCTTTGAACGTACAGCTCATTATAAGTTAGCACGTGAACTTTTTTGTATTTTCTTAATCGAGGGCGAATCAGTTCTCTCCGTTTTCAGTTAATACTATGTTGTCAATATTTTACACAAACATCTAAAATGAGTAGGTATACGCGGCCATCTATTTCTAAATTGTTGGGTCTTTGAATTGTTATTCTTTACTTCTTAATTAAAATAACTCGTATATGTTATAAAATGTTAAGAATTATTCATAACTGACCCGGCAAACGTTGTTCTGTCTTCTTAACTACTCTTATTTTTTTTTCTATATTTTCTCACCTTTTAAACCTTCCCTGGACTTCAACAATTAATTCAAAACCAAAATTGTCCAAATCGGTTCAGCCGTTCTCGAGTTTTAGAAAGATTAACGAACAATAACTGATTTTTATATATATAGAAGATTTAAAAAATAATCTCAAGTAAGAAAGAAAGAAAGAAAGAAAGAAAGAAAATATTTATTTGCAAGAATATGGGTGTTACAAGTTGTTAAAATAAATTAAGTTACCAACATATTCTACCATTATACGGTGTGTAAATATTTAAAAAAAATTATCTTTATATAATATTACATTTAAAACATTCTTTCGATTATTTAGAATTACTACCGGATCGGAACGCGGCCACACACTGAGAAGATCCGGCGGAAGAAACTCAGCGGACTGGTCTTTTTTCTCTATTTTATGTACTTGTTATAAATGTACAATGATGATTTCATATTACAAAAGTTATTATTATAATTACAAGTTTCATATTTTGTGCAATTCAATTTTTTATAATTTACAAAATGTTCACTATTTACAAAATTTTACTAGGTACATTGAAATTTTTTAAGGACAATTCAACAAACTTATATTTCTATCCATTAATATTTAATTTTATCGGCTAAAAATTCTTTAATATCATAATAAGTTTTATCTAACAGCAAATCAAACAATTTTTTGCGAAATTTATTTATAGGTAATGATTTAAGACTATCAGGAATATGATTGTATATAATAATAGACATACAATACATATTTTTTGTAAAAATATTAAATTTTTGATTAGGCACATATATTTTTTTACTATTACTAAAATATGAGTTACCAGTGACTTCAGCATTTGTTTTAAATAACTTTTGGTGCTTTTTTACAAATACGCATACCTCTAAAATATACAAACATGGTAAGGGAAGTACCTTAAGGGACTTGATAAGTGGTTTACAGGAATGTAACTGATTAACACCACATATTGCTCGAATACATTTGTTTTGGATTCTAAAAATTCGTACCAATTCAACAGAATTTCCCCAGTATATATATATATATATATATATATATATATATATATATATATATATATATATATATATATCTTCTTATATACACAAATCAATTGCTGTTCGTTAGTCTCGCTAAAACTCGAGAACGGCTAAACCGCTTTGGCTAATATTGGATTTGAATTAATTAAGTCCAGGGAAGGTTTAAAAGGTGAGAAAATATAGGAACAAAATAAGAGTAGTTAAAAAGGCAGAACAACGTTTGCTGAGTCAGCTAGTACACAATAAATTCATGTGACATACAATAAGGTATATAAAAATGTACTTCCTATTTTCTTTACGGCTCAAATCAGTTGTCAAACTAAAGTTTTTGTTGTTTAGTCTATGGTGGAATATCGAGCATAGGCGATCGCTAGTATTTTTTAATTCATGAAATCTCTTGAGTAAAATGTCATACTAAAAGTGATATACTGGAACAGGCTTGACCTTATGTGAATAAGGACGTAGGTTTTACTTCGCAAACGAGAGGATCATCTAGAGAAACAAATAGCACTTCACCCAACAAGAGGTGACGTGAAGTACTAATTCTAAATTACTTTCATTTTCTTTTGAAAATACAAAAAAGTATCTCAACGCCAGTATCCTCGAAGAGATAGGCAGAGGTACAATCAGTGCGACCACGATTAGCTGAAGATACTTGGTCCCACAATATGATAGGTGGCAAGCCTATCGCCAACCGGGCACTTTCAAATCCCGGGCTACGTTGTTTTTATCAGAAAAAAAAAACACTTTTTTGGATTGCTTGAACCGGGAATCGAACCTGGAATCACTTGGGCTCAACACCGACACCGAACCACTAGACCACAGAAGCGATAATAATGTATTGTACCACTCTCGAGTAATTAGCGGATAAATCAGCTGATGGTCATTGAAATTTAAGTCAACTGAAAAAAGAAATCATACCTTCAGGAAAGTCCAGCAAAATGGCGACTTGTCTAGCGTTTCCAGCAAAGGCAGCAAGATGTAAAGGTGTTCTGCCAAGCCGATCCAGCCTATGTTTTTCAGCGCCACATTTGATGAGCAGCGCCAAGGCATCTCCTCCACTCAGTGCAGCCATGTGACAGGCTGACACCAAGTCTAACCGGCATGTTGCGTTTGGATTAGCGCCTACTTTGAGTAGTCTGAAAGTTTAAGTGAATTTTCTCTGGTTTAATTATTCATGTTGATTAGTAAAAGACTGTATATAATAAAGGACATGACAGTTAAATATGTAACTAATAAAAAATATAAAAAACTAGCTAAGTGCGAGTCGGACTCGCTCACGAAGGGTTCTGTACCATCATCTATAAAAAACGGCAAAAAATCACGTATGTTGTATGGGACTTTCTTTAAATATTTATTTAATTTTAATATTTATTTTTAATATAAATATATAACTAAATGATGTTTGAATATTTCAACCTTCTACCAGTTGTTATTAAGATCTAGAAAAAAAAAATCACCTTTGTTAAATTGAAGCCCCCTTTAAATATTTATTTTGTTTTTAGTATTTGTTGTTATAGCGGCAACAGAAATACATCATCGCATCGCATATTATAATCTGTGAAAGATTCAACTGTATACCACGGTTTATGAGATACCTAGCCTAGTGAAAGACGGACAGACATACATACAGAGAGATGGACGGATAGCGGAGTCTTAGTATTAGGGTACCGATTTACCCTTTGGGTACGGAGCCCTAAAATAGAATGCAGTAATATTCAAAATAGATCGCCTGGCTACAGGAAATTTGCGCCCGCGAATTTTCACACGGTGCGAACTGCGACTAAAACAAATGTAGATATAGGAATTTGCTAAGCATACCATTCGATAGACGCTTCGCATTTTTGGTGTCTTCCATAGATATCCAAATATGGTAATGGTCCGCGCGGCTGGGATATAATGCCTAATGCATAAGTTTATCGGCAACCTTAGGAATAGGTAAGATGATGGTTTACTCCTTTACCGCCTAGTTAGGAGTCATGACGTTAGTGACATGTATAAGCCTTTTCTCACTTTTTACGGGATGCCTAGCAGTAAGGCATTTTATTCAATCGGTAGACTTAATTTGCCTGGAACAAATAAATCACCCGGGTGAATTAGGTAAGTGCTACGCACGGTAGACTTATGTACTTGGGTAATTAAGTGCTACGCACGGTAGACTTTGTACACCTGGGTAATTAAGTGCTGCGCATGGTAGACTTGATGCACCTGGGTAAAATAAGTGCTACGCATGGTAGACTTGATGTACCTGGGTAATTAAATGCTACGCACGGTAGATTTTATGCATCTGGGTAATTAAGTGCTGCGCACGGTAGATTTTTTGCATGTGGGTAATTAAGTGCCGTGCACGGTAAACTTGATGCATCTAAGTGAATGAAGTGCTACCCAGGGTAGACTTTACGCATCTGGATAAATAAGTGCTATGCACGGTAGACTTAACGTACAATGATAAATTAAGTCTGCGCACGGTAGACTTTATGCGGCTGGGTAATTAAATGCTGCGCATGGTAGATTTTTTGCACCTGGGTAATTAAGTGCCGTGCACGGTAAACTTGATGCATCTAAGTGAATTAAGTGCTACGCAGGGTAGACTTTACGCATCTGGGTAATAAGTGCTATGCACGGTAGACTTAATGCACATGGGTAAATTAAGTGATACGCATGGTAGGCTTTCTGCAGCTGCGTAATTAAGTGCTGTGCACGGAGACTTTTTGCACCTGGGTAATTAAGTGCTGCGCACGTTAGACTTAACGTACCTGGGTAATTAAGTGCTACACACAGTAGACTTTATGCACCTGGGTAATTAATTGCTATGTATGGTAGAATTTATGCACCTGAGTAATTATGTGCTACGCACGGTAGATTTAATGTACCTGGGTAATTAAGTGCTACGCACGGTAGACTTTATGCACCTGGGTGAAATAAATACAGCTCTCCATAAAGCCAATGCCTCCATAGGGTATATTTAATTCACCTAAGTGCATTAAGTACCTGCACGACTCCTACAATTTATTGACCGAGGTTAAAAAGGTATAGCTCTCCATAAAGTTAATGCCTCGATCTGGTATACTTATTCATCTGGGTGCATTAAATATCTGCACGGTTCCTAGACTTTACGCACCTGGGTTATACAGGCACAGTTCTCCATACAGTTAATGCCTCGATCGAATAGGCTTAGTTCACCTGGACTATTAAAAGATGTAGTGTGTGTAGCACTTAATTCATTCAGGTGATTTGATCCAGGTGAATAAAGTCTACCTTATCTTTTATTATTAGAAAGCGGCCCGCATCAATACGGGAAAAATGTTTGCTAACTTTGTGTGCAGTGTCGTACATACATTAGTTAAGCAAACTTGTAAACATCGCTTGTATGGATATTGAATATGAAAAGGGCCTAAAAAGGGCCTATAGCAATGTAAACGGAAGCTTCTCACCCTCTTACCTTCTTAACCATTCCTAACTGAGAAATCAAATATTACGAAATCAATGTGTTTGTACAAAGGGGACTGGGGGACTGGCGTAAAATAAAAATGACTTTTCTTTGAGTCGATGTATTAGATCTATCTAAATGTTCATGAGGTGAATATAAAATGATTTGGTAAACCAATTTTGACTGCAGAAATTTTTGAGTCTTGCTTGTACAGTTTTTACCAATTCATGCAAAAAGAGTAATTTTCTTCGTCAGATTTTTCTATGAGTGTTAATTTTACAATTAAAATAAATTAATATTAATTAATTTATTTCATTTGTAAAGTCTTCGCCTATAAACATTTAACGTTTAATCAAGACTAGAAGCTAATATATTTTGTTTTATTATTTTTTGACGCTCGATGCAAAAAAGGGGTATTAGAAGTTTGATCACTATGTATATTATGTGTCGATGCAAGATTACCGCGCAAGCACACTATCGGTCTTCTTTCTAGCATATATTACAGAATTACAGATAACAGAGGATCCAAAAAGAGTCCTAGAAGGCAGGATCACCGTATTTGATCATATAGTACTAGTGACCTACCCGCGGTTTCACCCACGTAGCTTTTGTTCCCGTGGGAATATCGGAAAGGTTTATATACTAAAATCTTCCTCAAGAACCAATCTATGTAATAAAAAATCCCCATCAAAATCCGTTTCGTAGTGTAACAGACTTCATCTATCCCTTAAGAGGTTTAGTGTAATAAAAGAAAATAATAGGAATCTATACTATTTTTTTTTTGTTGTTAAAAATATGTCTGAATTAGGTTTAATAAATAATATCAATGGAATTAAAGATAAAAATAAATACAAAACCAATTCTCAATAATATATAAGACCTAACATATAAACATATAAAACCTTAAAAAAAAGGGGAACGAATATGAGAAAAGAATGACAGGATTTGAAAAATAAGAGGAAAATAAATGAAAAAAATTGAAAAAAAGAAGGGAAAACGGAGGTTATAAATAAAGGAGAAAAGGAGAGATGGGGATTTTTGCTTCTCGGAGGAGGAAAAGGGATTGGTAAAAATTTTATTGATCAAAAAAACCGTGAGTATGTAGAATAGAGATTTATTCAGGGATTACGTATGTACTTATGTAACTTCGTATTTGATATGGTAGTCGTTGAGTTTATTTAAATCTAGCAGTATTGGTAGAATGTAGTTTTATTAGAAGGTAAATCTTTTGAATGTTGACTATACAATTTTAATAAACATATTACCGATAAATATGTGATTAGGTTTACAAGAATGAAATTGTGCAAAATGTTGTGTAAAGGTGGATCGATCCTTGACTGAGTGAAGAATGTTTGTTGTATGAAGAAAGGAAATTATTTATTTTAAGGAATAGCTGTTGAAAAGATGTTTAATAACATGGGAGAAACGTGGACTTGTTTGTTTTATAGAAATTGTGTGATATTATTATTAGGGAAGTCTATTTTGATTTTAGGAAAATAAAACCTTAATTTATGCTGTTATTTAAACGTTCTTTTCTTTCCATAAAAATGTGAGCAATGGTTGTGGAGCAATTGCTGTCTTACAGTTTTGCAGCAGGGTTGCTAATCAAGACGCAGGATAAATCGGAATTCTAAACAACACAGGTGATGTAGTTTTTCCAATTTAAATTAAATTATTGTGAATGAACGGATGATAGTGTGTGTGATAAATAACTCATTTTGATTTTATTTTAGCAGAGTCGTACAAGTGACTAAGATTAATATGTTTTTATAACTATACAAGACTAAGTAATGGCTTTACTTTATCAAATTTCAGTGCTTGACGGATAACAGTTTATTAATTAATTAGGAAATGGATTTATGGACTTAATTATATGTATATAGATTTTCATCATCGGTATTTAAAGGAAACCCATTGCCTTTAGACATTATTATTATTATACCTATACCTTGCAAGTGACCAAGATTGCTATGTTTGTTAATTTTCATATAAGTAAAGAAAAGGCTTTATATTATCAAATTTCAGGACATGTTGGCAAGACAGTTTATTATTTAACTAGGAAATAGAAATAAATGACTTAATTACTTTATATTATACCTTTATCGTCGGCATTTTGAGGAATCCCGTTGTCTCTAGACACTTATTATTGCATCTATACCTTACAATTGGCTAATATTGCTATGTTTGTTTATTTTTCACAGGAGTAAGTAATGGCTTTGCATTATCAAATGCCAAAAGCATGTTGGCTAAATAGCTTATTAACTAACAAGGAATAGATTTATGTGCTTTAATTGTTTATATTATACTTTTATCATATGCAATTGAACTATCATTATTACATCTTTGCCTTACAAGTGGCTAATATTACTATGTTTGTTTATTTTTCATAGGAGTAAGAAATGGCTTTGCATTACTAAATTCAAAAGCATGTTGGCTAAATAGCTTATTAATTAGGAATAGATTTAAGTGCTTTAACTACTTTATACTATACTTTTCATCATCGTCATTTGAAGGAATTCCATTGTTATTAGATACTAATACTACTGCACCTGAATTAATATTATCAACTAGTTTCCACGTACAACCCACAACATTATAGAAGTGAATCCCGCTGGATCACTAGATTTTCCCGGGATAATAAATAGCCTATGTGCTAATCCAAGTCATCAACTATCTGTGTGTAAAATTTCATTCAAATCCGTTTCGTAAGTTTTGCGTGCGTTTTATCTTTTAAAATCTACTAACTGGGGATAGCTACCACATATCTTTATAGATGAGGTCCGGCTAAGGAAGTTCTTAGAATAATTTCCATAGTACAGTTGATCCTGCTTGTTATTTAAACTTTAGGGATCGAGAGCTGACTCCTTTGCAGTCTTCGAGGCCGCGTGTGGGTGACTCCTTAGCTGTCGTCGGAGCTGAATGCAGAGTTGCTGTAGGTTTGTTGCAGAGTTGGAGGTATGTCAAATACAATGTTAATTTTAAGGTTCTAAATTGTTATAATTTAGGGGAGTTATAATTTCTTCATGAAGGCACAATTAGGTGATAGGATAGGACATGCTGATATTATGCGGAAGAACTGATGGTTTAATATATTGAGGAATTTAAGGAATACTTTGTTTATTATTGACTTTCAAATAAAATTAGGTGATTCAAGCTTAGGAAATATTTATTATAGAAACTTTCTCTAGTTTAAATGATTACTTGAATTAATGCTTCAAATTGGAAATATTGTTAGGAGGAAATGGGATCTTTTAGGAGTTGAAAGCAGAAGGTCTGTCATTGTAGGAATAATATATTATAACCAATAAGCGGGGGCATAAACCTACACAAAATTCACACGAAAACCTACCTTAATATGAATTATTAAAATTATGAAATGTTAATACGAATTATTATATCCTATTATAAAACTAAATATTAACTAATACGTAAATTAATTGCATAGGCCAGTCTCTTAAAATCAAATCTTCATAAAACATTATTTTATTTACAATCAGATTTAAAACCGAGTACAAATATTAAACGAGATAATCACAAACTAATACAAATTACTCTCTTCGTATCTAACAAAGGAATAATTAATATAAACTGAATTGTTGAATTAAATTTGGAGCGAAAATCTTAAATGACTTTAATAAAGCTTCAGGGAGTTAGAGTGCAAGGGAGGAATGAATGAACTTTAGTCCAAACGTATTATGTTTATTTAACCATATTTTGTATAAATTATTTACTTAATTTAATTATTTATTTATTTATTGTATTCTTATTTTATATTATTTATATAGGGATTTAGAAGGATAGGAATTATAATATTAAAATTCTTCATCAAATTAATTCTTTTGGATAATTGAAATATTATTGTTTATAGTGACAGTGCATAACAGATCTTTTAGTAAGATAGGAAGTTTACTAAATAAATCTGAAATTAAGGTTAATTACTAATTTTGGATTAGATATTTTTACCTTTTACCTTGGTAAATAGATCATGTCATCTTCATCTCTGGGGAGTATCGACTTTACGAAGGCAACAAGTTGTGCTGTGTATATCTATATAAAGACACACATGTAATGTTGTCATTATGGTCATCTTCTCTTCACCAGTGCAGACACACGGTTAATGTGTCCCTCTGTCGTGAGTCCAAGGTGTTTGGGGCGATAACCCAGATATACACCCAACTATACCGCCAAGCAAAGTTGATCCATTTTCATATCTAATCATCTCAGACATGAACTATTTTACAGAATTAGAGTTATTTGTCTAAATTGTTTATCTGTATATATTCATGTATTAACCTGGATTCCATGATTGAATCTCTACATCATAAGGATTGTACAAATGAACTTTACTTATGATTATTCGGGTGGTTAGATGTTTCATAATACTGTTCACTTAAAGCAACAATAGATCTAATAAGCGTTAATTTCTAAAAGTTCAGACCTTATTAAATTCTGAAATTTGATTAAAGAGTAATTGAAATAAGAATAATAGAACTCTAATAATCTGGAGAAGACATAAATAACTTAGTTTCATTAGAAAACGAGTATAAGACGAATTGTTTGGATTCTAAGATGTATTGAGTATTCAATCACAATATTAAAGAGTTCAAAGATCTTACTAAATTTCATCTATAAATTCAAATTCGATTAATAAGTAATATTTCATTGCTTGTGGTGACTATAAATTATTAGGGTTATAGGAGGAAATTTGACTATAATATCTTTAGAACAAAGGTTAATTTCTAGTTCAGTAATAATTTATTTTAATTATTTGGCTTTTTGATTGGACCATACCTTCGTCACAAGGTAGTGTCGACTTTGCGAAGGCATCAGGGTTGTATGCATGTTGCATGCATTGTGTATATCTATATAAAGACACATATAATGTCGTTATGGTTATCTTCTCGTTACCAGTGCGTGGTACTCGGATAAGCCCTACCGCAAACAGTGTATTCAGAGAGTTAACCCAGATAAACACCAACTATCTATCGCCTAGCAAAGTTGCTCTATTTACATAACTAATCAAATCTTCAACCAGGTATGAGCTACATCACAGAGCCGGATATATTAAATTGTTTATTTTAATGTATTTTATACATTAACCTGAGTTCATTTGACTTTCGTCATAAGGATTATCTTAATTGATTTTACTTATGAAATTTTTATGATTTGGATTATTTGAAGTTCATTGCGAACAATGATTACTTTTATATATGTTTATTTATCGCGTACCGGCTAATAATGTTTCGGTATTGTGATTGAAGACAACATATTATCAAGTCAATGCTTAATTGTATACTTGAGAAACATATTTATTATTTGGCCTTTTGACTGTGCTCAATACAAATGATGCACCTTTGTCATGCCAATATTTATTTATTATTTTGTTACTGTTTGTTACTAAAATAACAACAGTATATATTTTTATCAACATTTACTCACTTCAAGTCAATGCTTAATTGTATACTTGAGAAACATATTTATTATTTGGCCTTTTGACTGTGCTCAATACAAATGATGCACCTTGGTCATGCCAATATTTATTTATTATTTTATTAAACTGTTTGTTACAAAAATAGCAACAGCATATATATTTTATCAACATTTACTTACTTCAAGTCAATGCTTAATTGTATACTTGAGAAACATATTTATTATTTGGCCTTTTGACTGTGCTCAATACAAATGATGCACCTTTGTCATGCCAATATTTATTTATTATTTTGTTACTGTTAGTTACTAAAATAACAATAGTCTATATTTTTATCAACATTTACTTATTTCAAGTCAATGCTTAATTGTATACTTGAGAAATATATTTATTATTTGGCCTTTTGGCTGTGCTCAATATTAATGATGCACCTTGGTCATGCCTATATTCATCAACTTCCAAACAATGTATTCACATGTTTGGACATTAAACTATATGGCTATCACTTTGTGACCCCACAATAGTAATGCCTATCTGCCATTAACTTGGTTCTTCATAATATATTGATTTTCTCTTTGAGATTAAGGACTTTAGTTCCTTTTAGTTTCAATATATTTCTGGGGAATACGCTAGGAAGGCCTTCAGCCGGCTTGGTATTCACACATGTGAGGCGAGGCGCATCTCTTACATATCCCACAATAATAAAATTGCGGCACTAAAGTGCTTTACAACTCCCAACCTAAATATTACAATAATTTTGTTCATATATTCCATACTACCGTACTTCTTTCCTTTAGATGAAGTCAATGTAATTATTAATATCATCATATTGCTCTCTTAAGCTATATATTTTATTATGTATTTTATGTATATATTTAATATATTACTCCCTTCCTTTAAGTCAAATATCTTTATTATGTATTTATGTATTTATGTAATGTATTACTCCTTTTCTTAATTCAAATATATTTATTATGTATTTATTTAATATATTACCCCTTTCTTAAGCCAAATATCTTCAATATATTAAATTTAGTCCTTTAAATCAATTTATAGTATACATTTCCTGATAAAGTATTGTTGTTTATAAGAGATGAAGTGTACCTTTGAAAAGAATGAATGGGTAAACTATATAACACAAAACGGGTCCTCAATTTAACACTAGATGAATCATTTGGCCAGATAATATGATTATAACTCTGTTGACTCCTTTATAAACGAAATATAACAGACAATTTTGTTATATTTAAAATGTGAGTTTAGAGGGTCTTCGGGAGAGTTTGTTACAGTAGTTTTAAAAATTTAAGCATATATAGGGACATAGGGGCAGAGTGAGAAAGCGACTTTGTTTCTACTATGTGATAAGTACTAAAATATTCTATAAATTTGAAAAATCATTGATTTAAAAATCTCGAAATTATGTCGAAAACACTTTTTTCTAAATTTTTTGTCGACGATAACTCCCGAACGGATAAAACGATTTCGGTGCATTTTATGCATTGGACGCATTTTTTTGAGAAATAGAGCTTTTAAATTCTGTACTCAATCGGTAAAATAATTAAAAAAAATACTGCTTCGCCAATTTATTGTTTCTTCAAATTTTTTCAAATATTCGAAGGTTTTTCAAAATTTCTGAAAATCTCCTGGACCAAACTAGTTTAAATTTTCAGGAAGTATAAGTTGAGCAGAATCCAATCGAATACCATTAATCGCGTTTCGATTGTTCAAGTCGTTCAAAAGTTATGAGATGTTTACATACACATACGTACACGCACAAAATTTGGTATACAAGTAGAAGGTGAGTTGGAGAGGAACAATGTGTAGTTCCCGCGGGATTCACTAAAAACTATTGCAATTCAGCAGGCTGCATAATGCAGCTAGAGTTAATACACCGATACCTTTTAACTAACCTTTCAACTTCCTCCACATCATGCACATCAATTGCTTCTAAAAGTTCAGTGTTAAGCCGTCTCAAGCGACGATCACTTCGTCTCCATTTTTTAGGCCATACCACTTCATCTCCGGGAAGCGGCGTTGTGTCTGGAGTCGATATTTCTGACGATGGTTCGATCTGGAGCTTCTGAAGATCTTGATAACTAGGATCACTGGAAAGCATAAGTAAAGATGGTCTCTACTCTACATCCAAATCAAATTGTACCTTTTTACTAGTAATAGAGTCTTAAGACAAAAGGATAAATCATTGACAAACTACAATAGAATAATAATGTTTGATTTCTTGCACGAAATTATGTCAATAATCTGATGCGTGGGAAAAGGAGCACGGTGTTCCGATTGGCTAATTTAAAGTTAACATTTTTTCGCGAATGTTAACAGCTCACTGGATTGATCGGTACTAATTCTTTCGGATTATTATAAGATCTATTAGTCTGATGTGTTGATAAAAAATTGGTCTGTTATTAGGTTTCTAGTCTGTTTACTCAAAGGGATAAACAAATAGCGGATATTTTTTATATCAAAGTATATAGTAAATAAGCAAATAATCTCCAGATAGAAAAAACACTAAACATTTTAATGATGATTTGGCAGGAATGTATACTGGCATTTGACAGCGGGATTTGACATGTATAATGTATTATTTTTCCCCGTGTTGATTTCGGGCTCCTTTGAAGAATAGGCCAACTGTCGTTCGGCCAGGCTGATCGTAAAAGGCGACCGATTGGCTTTACGAGTCAATACTATCGTAGTTACTAGGTAGTAGAGTTCTGCATTGTTTCGTCCGGGTCTGGTACCACCGCCTTACCTATTCCTGCCGCAATAGCGTCAGTGCTTATCACTGTTGTGTTTCGGTTTGGAGGGTAAGGTAGTCTGTAAACTTATGCATGTGGCATTAGGCCTCGCTACATGATAGCACCATTAACTACTTCGGTGTCTATAGGCGATGGACAAGCAGATGGGTCTCCTGATGGAAAGAGTCAACCTCTTTCCATCAGGAGACCCATCTGCTTGTTTGCTATCTTATGATATAAAGAAAAATAACCAGACTTCTTATTATTCCAACGGGCACGATGACAAGCGTAAACGAAATAAAATAGGAATAAATATTCACGGGGCTATACACTGACTGATCTAAGCCCAAAGTAAGCAAATTATTTGCTTGTGTTATGGGTGTTAGTCAACGATACTAACACATAGAAATACATATATATATATATAAATACTGGAATAGATTTAATAAACACCCAAACCCGGAAATACAAACATTTATGCTCATCACACAAATACTTGTCCCCGTCGGGGATCGAATCCGAGCCCCGTCGATTGCGTAGTCAGGGTACCGCTAGCCAATCGACCAAAGGGCCGCTCACATATAGCGGCAGGAATAAGCAATGCGGTGGAATCAGACAAAACCTTGCAGAATTCTACCACTTAGAAAATATGGCTAAGCTATAAGAATTCCATATTGATTACGGAACTCTAAAAAGGTTTCCGATAGTAGAAACTGTTTTATAATCAAAATCAGATTTATACATGAGATGTTATATAAAAACAATACTAGAAAAACAAGTGGTTATTAACAGATTTATATAACTGATAGTTACATAAACTCGTTATTATCACGTCAGTTAACTTGCAGGTTAGAAAGAGAGAATTTAATTTCCAGAGATGCACTGTTTCGCAACAGTTTGAGATTTTCACTCCCTATTGATCCGGGTAATCACTTTGGAGGAATAGATCCACCTCTTTATTTTGTAAAAGGCGAGAGAAGTGTCGCTAACATCGTGTCAATTAACAAGGTATTAGATTTCTGCAAAGTCTCTGTCGGGTTTTAGTAGATTCAGATAGATGAAAATGATATTGATGAATTTTTTTGAAGTCGGCTAAAGAAAACTCTCCGTCAGAGCTATACCACAACGTGTGAATGTCGCGGGCAAAGTCTATATTTCGTCCGTATACAAATGGCGTCATCAGATTGCAAAGATAAATACGTTTTAGATAATAGCTTACGCCGATTGTAAAATGTCGTCATTATATAATATACACGACATTTACCGTCGCCAATAAGAAATTGCCGCGGCATATTGTTTAAATTACTTATATAAATTACTTGTTAATTTAGAATTAGAATCCTCCTGCACTTGCATCTATCGCCTCAAAGCTTCGTGCAATGACACGATAAATGCAGATGTGACCGGCTATTATCGGGTATTTTCGCATACATTCCGGACTGTGTGTGCCTATAACTGCGCGCATATAACTTCGGGAGGATAAAACGCAAGGGCGGTCGCAGCATCGCAATAAGACAAATCTAATTGAAACCGTTCAAACTATAAGTACTTACACACACTCGAAAAACTTAACTCTTCTAAGCATATAGGAAAAAAATAGTAATTTTCAACAACTTTGAATAATGAAATAAATATACAGGTAATAAAATGGTATAAAATTTACAGGATATAAAGCATACCTTTCAAAAATATCCCGATGAACATTTCGAGGCGGTGGACGCGGGGGTCGAAGTCTTTCCAGCGCATTTCTGCGGTTCAATAGTGGCGTAAGATTGTCCTGTTCTTCCAAACCTCTTTCTATATCTAAAATATAAAATTAATAATTTAAAAGCAGAAAACTGCAACAACCGACGAACCAGATCGGTACCTTCCCATATAAATTAAAAATGGCTCCATATACCCAAATATTCTAAATCTAAAAATAATCTAAATCCCTACTAATGTTAGAATGATTTAGATTTATAAATGTGTCGGTCTTACGGACAACCCGCTGAACCGATTGGAATGAAAGTTGGCAAGGAAAGTTGAAATTTCCACCTTTTCTACATCACCTTTTCTACATCAAATCAAAATCCTCATACGAAGATCACCAGTTTGTATTTAACTGGCAATGTTTGTATGTAAATAACAGATTTTCTAAATATTGCAAATCAAGTTTTCAACGACTTACTTATCAAACTTGGCAAACTTGTGTAAGTTCAGTGACCACGATTGCATGATCACTTGCATAAGCTTGGTACCATCCAGCTGATCTCATGATGTCACCTAGATGGGCCTGGAACTCTCAGATGCAGAGTTTTGACGAGACAATTGATTTTTTTCCGTACTCATTGAAATGTACTTATGTAAAACAAAATAAATGATTTTGTAAACTTTTAATATGAATATCTTATTTTTTGTCATTGGTGATGGTTGTCTTTTTACATCAGGAGAGCCTTGTTTGTTTCCTATCTCGTGATAATAAATCTTTAGGGATATGGACTTGACGGTTTTTAATCAATTTTTTTTCAGCGTCCATCAGTAATTAAATAAAGTAAAGTAAGAGGTATATCCTATGGTATTTTTTTTTGGAATATGGACTTGACGGCTTTTAACTATTTTTTTTTCAATATTCATTCTAATATACTTAAGTGAAACAAAATAAATATTGTTTTTAGATTTTTAAATTAAATGCGTACATACATATTTTCACGACAAATCCCTTACGGGGTTGACGGAGAGGTTTGCCACACATCACGATCTCTGCAGCTTACTTTCACATAACTTTCTTTTTATAAAAAAAACCTACACCTACACCTACACCATCGGGTATAAATAAACATTACTTGCCGTTTTGTAATACTGCAGCACTAATTTTCTTCCACATAACTAAGCATATAAATTTCTACCACAAGCATAGTTCATAAATTGAATAAGATTGCAATCAGCATGGTAGGCATATATTTTTAACTAAAAACAATTCTGGACTCCCTAAAAATAGGGAAGGAGTTTTTGCTACATTTATTTAGGGTTGACTTTTTCCTTTTCTATTATTAATGTAATGATCGCATTAACACTTTTAATTAGTACTGGCAATTATACTATTAATAACCATTGATAGTAAAGTTACACAATTTTTTCACAAATTGCATAGATTTTGTAAAAAATGTTGCACAAAAAGTCCTTTGTTGGTGACACTCACCTTGTGACTGACACCAAAACAAACATCTCGGGTTTGTTCTAAGTTGAAGGCTAGGTATGCGTAAGCGCATATTGTTATAATTTTCTGAGATACCGTGATTTAGACTAAGAGTTTGAGGGCAATTTAATAAGATAATAATATCCATGCTTCATGTTCATATCTCTGGACCGGTAAACAGAGATGCAACCAGCGCATTCACTAGTACCCAACGATTCCATGATGTGACAAGTGACAATCTAGCGACAAATAAGGACACACCTATTCTCGAAACTTTGTTTTCCATAAAACTGATTAACAATAAATTTTTCAATTCGGAAATAGAACCTAGGAGCTCAGCGATCTATACCGGAGCCGGTACCGCTAGATCATTGAGACTGAGATCATTACAATAAATCGCTTTTTCATTGTAAAATTATTTACAAGTTTAAGAATTTGTTTTCTTTGTTCTGTGTATATTTATTTCTGTGTATTTATTCAGTTTTAGTTTAGTATAGCAGTTTATTTAAATCACGTAGTAACTGTCATTTTTGCGGGATATAGATATAAAGTTATTTTAAATTGAAACGTGGATCACATGTACATTACATTTATGCAAATTCGACCCAGTTGTATGGTTGAGTTACGATCATCTAAATTTTTTAATTTTTTTTACATTAATTTTTGTAATCGTGACATTAGAGCCAACTGGTTGGCAAAAATGTCAAATCATCAGGGATGTTTTATTTAAGAATATTTTTTAAATAATTCATTATTTTAATAGAACATTCTATACACAAAAAGTTTGTTAACATACCTGAGCAGTATGCTCAGAAGTTTTTACTAAAAAAGTAATAGTTTATTGTATAATACTTAACAATCCTTAACATCCATACTAATATTATAAATGCGAAAGTAACTCTGTCTGTCTGTCTGTTACGCTTTCACGGCCAATTCACTGAACCGATTTGGATAAAATTTGGTACAAATATAGTTTGAGACCCAAGAAAGGGCATAGGATAGTCCTTATCCCGGAAATCCCACGGGAACGGGAACTATGCAGGTTTATATTTTAGAATGTTTTCCACGCGAACGAAGTCGCGGGCACAGCTAGTAATATCTAAAGGAAAGCGGTGGGTGATCCAAACTGTCTACATACTATGTTTGAGGAAATTTAAGTTTGGTTTCAACGTTTCAAAATTACAAGAAGGTACATATTGATTTCGTTTGTTACAGAAATCAAACAATTTATGTGAAATTTTAAGTCAAACAACAACGAATATACTTATAGCCAAGGGTAAAATATCGTTAGATCCTAAATTAATATTTGCCATAGCAAGTAAATATTTACCATCATATCAAACGTCTTCGAAATTTCCTGCAACCTCTTCGGCTAATAAAGTTAACAACTTGTTTAACTAGTGCAAACAATTATGTCGGAAGGCCAAAATTTAATTGATAATAATAAATCGTTTGTTCCGCCGTTATATCCATTCAAGTTTGTAAGTTTTGAGTATATCTGTATATCAATACACGAAGCAATAATTTTGTAACACTTTAATAGTAGGGGAGCACAAGATGTTAAATGGGTGGTTACTCGAGCGTCGTAGGAAACTGTTGGATTTTGTAGATCAAATTATAGGAAAAATAAAAGGTTATATGGTGTTTTTCATTTCAATGGTGGAGAAAAAAATCTACGGATAATTTTTTTTTAATAAAAAGACTATGACATGGAAACACTAAATCGTGTCAGATTAAGGTATGTTGGGTTAATTGCCACCTAAAATTTAGAAAATCTGACAATTCAAGTGTTTTGTAAGGGAGTGGAAGGGTTATAAAATTGCAAAGAAAATGTTGTTTTGACATTCTCGAGCGCGTCTGAATTTTCTTTTATGATAAAGAAATGATGTAAGAATAACGAAAAAATATAATCTAACAATTTTCACAAGCCGAAGTTATTGGAATTTTGTTTTTTTTTTTTGCCCCAATAACCCGCCTCTATATTTAAAAGGCATATATTTGGTATAGAGCCTCAACAATCAACAGTATGTGGGGCAACCCCACCTATGTTAATCAAACGCGATTAAGTAAATCCAAAAATCCTTTCTTGGGCTCCCCTACTATAAGACAATTACGCGAACGATGTCGCATGAAATTAGGCACATTTAAGGTTTACATTGCGGAGGCTTGCAGAAACTTAATATTTATAAATTATATGAATTCGAAATACATTTATCTATATCTATATATTATGTATAATAAAACTGTAAGAAGTCGAATTCTGTACATTGAAGATATCTTGAAAATTTTTTTTAATCGATACAGAAGCGAAAACTGTAATTTTTTTAATTCTTGTCTGTCTGCCTGTCTGTATCAAGGCCGCGCGTCACGCCGAATCTACTGAATGGATTCGAATGAAATTTAACATGATTTGAGTTCATACTCCGAAGAAGGTTACAGGATATTTTTTATCCCAAAAATTCAGTATGGTTCCCGTGGGATAGGGGATGAAAATAAAAACGTATGTTTAGCTTTAATTCATTAACCTGTAGTCCGAAATCCTTTATTATTTTTTTTGTTCAAAAGTAAGTACTATAAAGATTATGCCTTAAAAATTTCAAGGTCATGAGTTTTATAATTTAGAAGAAGTTACAGACATCACAAGTTTCAACGTTTTCGGGTGGTAGTTCAGTTTAACGTGATACCTGGAATGTATACAAAACCTTTGAACGCACGGCTGTATAATCGATATAACTCGAGAGAATCAGTTCTAAATCATACCCGTTTTTAGTTACTTTATAACTGCAATTTTACTAGCTTAAAAATTAGTAAATTATGTGTACAACTTAAGCCTAAAATCTTGGCCACTTAGGAGGCCGGGATATTTTTATTTATAAGAAAGTAAAACGAATTATTTTTCAGTTTTTTTGCCAATATATATATATTTTTTATATCATAAGATAGCAAACAAGCAGATGGGTCTCCTGATGGAAAGAGTCAACCATCGCCTATAGACACCAAAGATGTTAATGGTGCGTTGCTATCTTGTGGCGAGGTCTAATGCCACATGCATAAGTTTACCGGCTACCTTACCCTCCAAACCGGAACACGACAGCGACAAGCACTGACGCTATTGCGGCAGGAATAGGCAAGGCGGTGGTACCTGACCCGGGCGAGACAATGCAGAACTCTACCACCTAGTAGCCACAAAGGTAGTGACTCGATAGCCATTCGGTCGCCTTTTACGACCTGCCTGGCAGAACGGCAGTTGGCCTATTCTACAAAGGAGGCCGGGACCAACACGGCGAAGTAATATCTCAGAAAAGCGTCTAATCGACAAGGAGTACATATAATATACTAACAGAATTTGTTCTTTGTAAAATTTCACGAATGGCTATGGCGAAAATTCACAATTTTGTTTTTATATTTAGACTAGAACTTAAAAATGGGTCAAAATTCAAAATTAGATAAATCAACCAGTTTTCTTTGAAAATGAATGACTCTGGAAAGTGTGGATATTGGAGTACCTAAATTTCTTAGTATACCCACTAAAGTAAGACTCCAAAAAACAATACGGTGATGTTTTGAAAAATTGTTAAATAGAAAATATGAACGTGTATAACTTCAGTCCAGGATGAGATTAACATGTTACAGAAAAACATTAGACAAAATGTTATCAAAATATACTTAACATTCCTTTATTACTGAGAATCAAAAATGTTTAAAAAAACAAAAATGGCCTTATCTCGCTTATAGAAAATGATACAGATCAACAATAAAAACATCTTTAAGAGATTAAAATAATAATTTTATTGCAAATTTAAAATAATAACTTTTTAATGCAAATCTTTTTAACCGACGGAAAACGGAGGAGGTTCTCAATTCGACGCGTTTTTTTGTTAAACTACCTACGCAAAACTTTTTACAGAGTAGCCCGATTTTGATTATTCTTTTTTATTCGAATAGGTATACACCGAGGGTGGACCTATTTATTGTTTTTTTTTAAATTTCACCATTAGAGTACGAAAACAAGGGATGGTTTATTGTACACTCACTGATCTTAATGTATGACGACGCATAACATTCTACAGAGTAACCCGATTATGATAATTCTTCGTTTATTATATAGAATATTATATTCCGAGGGTTGTCTCATATTGTTTTTCAAAAAAGAAAAACACCCAAAGTGTACGAAAACAGAGGATGATTGATTATTCACTCACTGATTATAATTTATAATTTCATCCTTGATTTGGGGATGACATTCAAAATTTAATTCTCAAATCTTCTGATAGTGTAGTTGTCCATGTGATCACTTACCATCAGGTGAGTATTCTGTACGTTAGCCCCCTTTTTCATTAAAAAATTTGTTTTTAGGCAAAAGCTATTTTGTTTTTTATGAATAGCAAACTACAAAACCAATTGTTAAATTATTATTATATTATTTTCACTAAATAAAAGTACCTATTACATTTTGATTACTTTTTGTCTCATGTCGATATCTTATTAGAAAATTAGACAATTTGAATACTTATGCAATTTTGAAAAGTTAACTTTTTTTACGTTAAAGGATAATTTTGCGACGTAAAAACAAAATTGCGAATTATCAGAATAATCTACCATTAAGTAAAATTTTATAGAGAAAATTAATAATGTATATGTCGGTAGCACGCATATTTTGCGAAATATTGCCTAAAAATTACTCCCTGACTAATAGGAATAGGCCTGTTGTTAGACTTCTGCAAAGGAGTCAAATGTTATTAAATGATCAAAAATACAGCATGAATTTTAAAAACAGCTTAAGTAATCATCGTTGCCCATTAGGAACTCTAGGTACAAGCCAATACCACCATTCACCAAACGGTGAAAGGATAGCCCTAGCCATGTTTAAAATGACAATGTAGAAATTTGCATCACAGGTGCGTCCTTTCTCAAAATAAAAAATAGGTTTTGCAAAACTGTTCTTAATTCAAATATAATCATATCTAATGAGTATATAGCGGTACAAAAAGAAAACTATGAGCTTGACTGTAGAAAATACATGCGTTACGACAGGCCTGTGTTAGACGTTACAATGTTGTTTTGTGGTGATTACTAACGGAAGCCACCACAAAAAATACTGCCTATTAAGTCCCACAAGACACAAGGATAGATATAAAAGCCTACGCGTTTCAGAACCACACTAAAAAGTTCCTTTCTTCATAAAAGTGCTTCACCGTCCAAAGTTTACCAAAATATGAGAAATACTGTGGTCAAATATGAATAACTATTATGCAGGGATGGCAATCGCGAACGAAGTCGCGGATACAGCTAGTTAATTCAATAAAAATAAACGTGACATACACTAAATTTATATGATATATAAAATATTACTAGCACACGTGTGTACTGTCTTGATTTTTGTGAAAAGGGCTTAAAGATTTTAGCCTTCAGTTTCAGATATTAGAATTATATCATGATACCTTTGAGTAACTTTAATAACTTGCGGTCTTGCAAAAAAATATTTTTCATTAAGTCATTTCCTCTCATTTCGTCTTCTTTTGTCTCATTTCATCTCATTTAGTCTCTTTTGTCTCATTTTGTCTCATTTTGTTTCTTTTCGTTACATTTGGTAGCATTTCGTCTTCTTTCGTCTCATTTTGTCTCATTTCGTCTCGTTTCATCTCATCTCATTTGGTTTCCTAAGTATATCAAGAGATCATCTTAGATCTTGTTGTAAAAACTACCAGCAAGACAGTATTCAAAAATGTACCGCTGATTTTCCAGTAGAATTTGCAGCTAGTTACAGGGCATGATCTATTGAAGCCTGGCTCAAAACCAACATTTCGGACTCCGTAATGAAAGTTTGAATGAAATTTCCAAAATGACCTCATAAGAAGACTGGCTCTTGTTCAGCCAAAAAAATTTTTTATAGAATAAATGGGCAAACGAGCAGGAGGCCACTTGATAGTGAGTGATTACCACCGCCCATGGGCAGCTACAGCACCATAGGTCTTGCAGCTGCGTTGCTGGCCTGTTAACAATGAGTAAGCTCTATTCTTGAAGCTCCCTAATTCTGAATGCCTTGGATTACAAATGATTGTCTGTGCTGATAGAAAGAGACAACCATCGCCAATATATACCAAAGATGTTACTGAACTGTTAATATTTTTATGGCAGGATGGTGATATGATTTTGCCGCCAAGCTTGTCCTCTAAACCGGAAGACTACAGTAAAAAGAAATAACATTAATGCGGTAGGACTAGATAAAGGGTTCGTACTAAGCCCAGGCGAGATGTAGTGGGAAATCTACCACCTGGTAGTCAGGATGGTAGCATCGCATTCCACCAATTACTGCAGTATTGACTATTGTACCACAAAGTAGATGTTTTGTAAGAAACCTGGTAGTTATATTTGGCTATTCGTTCACCATTTTACGAACTGCTTTGTAGAATAGAAAATGATATTTTCTTACTTTTTTGAGTATCCAAACCAATACGAGCAATACTTATTTAATTTTCTTTTATTATGTTTAAATTGAATTAGGATAGAATTAATAATATTACTGCTAATACGTCACGCGATGGTGCCTGGGATATCGAAGTCATGGAACCACGGTTATAGGTGGCATTAGGCTTAGTTGGAATGATAATACGATCCCAGATGCAAAAGATATTGTCCTGAGATAGGTAAGACTATGCAGTTTGACTGATAAAAAGTATATGAATTTACACACTCAAGGACACGATAGCTGATATTTATATGTAACCAATAAAATTATAACAGAGGCAGAATATTGTTAAACTACACAGCCTCGTGGTCTAGGGATTAGCTTATTTATGAGGTCCCGAACAAACAATGGGACGTCAAAAAAACAATACTGAAGTTTCCTCGTAATATTCCGATCCCATTTTGAAGAAGAAACCACCTTCAAGAAGAAATTGTGGTATTTAATTTGCAAAATTTCCACGAAACCTTATATAGAACTGCAGTCATGCAACTGAAACGAAAAGTAGTGTAAGGAGTGTAAGGAATGCGGCAATCTAAAAATTAGAGAAGACCACAGCGACACAATAGTCCACCCATTTCCACCACACTTTCTTCCACATCAGAAAATAGGCGATAACACACAAATTATGTACTCAACGTATTTAATGCTCCATAAAGTTAAGTGCTATTCAACTCGATGCTTCGTTTGCGAAGTGAAACGAGCGTTAAGTACATAATTTGTGTGTTATTGCCTTTTGGTCTTGACATGAAGAGAGTATGGTGGAAGTGGATTGTTCTACTGTGGTCCTCTCTTATTTTCAGGCCGTAGATAAGTTTGCCCCATTACTTACACACTACTCATTTTAGTTGCATCATAGCAGTTCAGTATCAGGTTTCGCGGAAATTTTGTTTTAAATTATGGATTTTCGTAAAGTAGCGCCTAAATTTATTACATAAATTAAAAGATCATGTGTCATTCTGCAGAAAGTTCAGAAAAAGCAAATGATTAGCCAACCATGTCACTGCCATCGTGATTACCAAGTGGGAGAGTTCTGCAACATCTCGCCCTGGCTTAATACTAACGCCTTACTTATTTTTGCAGCGAAAGCGTCAATGCTTGTCACTTTTGTATTCTGTCTTGGATGGTTAGGTAGCCAGTAAACTTATGCATGTGGCATTTGCAATCCACCATATGTATTATACACACACCATTATCATCTTTGGTGTCTATAGGCAATGTTTATATTTTTCTATGAAATAAAATCAATTACTAAATAGACTGGTCGTGGTCTAGAGGTTAGTTTACAAACGTGAAGGAAGCAAGAACCATCTGCAAGGATTATAACATATGAAACTCGGTTTTTTTGTCTAGTTTGTAAGAGATCTGACGTGGAGATAAATATGTAATACACAGGCGAGAAATTGTTCCCATATTCTCGGAGGACCTCGTTCGCTCGTTAAATTAACTCGTTTTATTTCCGGAAAGGTCTGTAGTATCCTGAAGGGCTATAACAGCGAAATTGGATTAGTATTTATTAAGGATCATCAGGTCCAGTTTGCTGCGAGGTAGGCAGAGTGAGCCGAACGTCTTTTCGGCTCAACACGATTTACTGGTTTACGAGATGAATGTTGATCCACATCACGGTGTTTCACCGACCTCATAACGTTTATCGACTATTCATAGAGATAACTTGGACTGATTGCTTTAAGTGCCCATTTTGGACACGGGAGTGATAAGGCACCATCCGCTAGTCTCCTAGCTACTACTGACATTTTGAATTTTCAAAAAAAAATTCGAAATAAACTCAATAATACTTTTGCCTATTAATTAAAAAAAATTAATTAATTTTATTATTTTTTCATAAAACATAACGTAACATCGCTGGAATAATTACAAAAATTGATCGTTTGTGTTATGGTTGTTTGTCAACGATACTGATACATAGAAATACATATATATATATATATATATATATATATATATATACATATATATATATATATATATATATATATATATATATATATATATATATATATATATATATATATATATATATATATATATATATATATATATATATATATATATATATATATATATACTGTAATCATACATAACACACACCCAGACCCAAAAATTCAAACATCTATGCTCATCACACAAATCTTTGTCCCTGTTGGGTATCTTGGTTGGGAACCAAAGTCCCATCGATTCGTAGTTTGGCTCGTTAACCATTCGACCAATGAGGCGGATACAAAGAGACAAATATTGCCTGTAGATACTAAAGACGATAATGGTACAATACATATGGCAGGTTGGGAACGTCACATGCAAGTTTACTGGCTACCTTACCATCCAAGCTGGAACACAAGTGACAAGCATTGACGCGATCGTCGCAAGATTAAGTAAGGCGTTGGTACCAAACCAGGGTAAGATGTTGCAGAGCTTTACTACCTAGTACTCATGGTGATAGTGACACGGTTGGCCAATCCTATACATTTTTCGAATTCCCTGCAGAATGGCAGATGGTCTGTTCTTTAATCTGTGAATGGACTAATACGATGAAATTGCAATATTATTTTGTTGACGTTCGATTATTTTAAAAAAAGTATTTCAAGACAAAGGGTCCGATTCCCGGGTCGGGAAATTAAAAAAAGTATTTTTTCTGTTTTCTGATGAAAACAACGTTGTCCGTGATTGGATAAGTGCCCGGTTGGCGATATACTTGCCACTTAACACATTGTGGGACTTAATATTTTCGGCTTATCGTAGGTTTTTTCAACATTGGTTGTACCTCTGCGTACCTCTTCGGGGATATGGGCGTGAAGATTTCAAGATATTTAGTTAAACAGTAAGCAGTAATAGTATAGGTATAGTACCACAAAGAAAATCTCTAGTTAGAGAGCTTCTGTTTCTTTTATCTATACGAAACCAAGCGTGCCAGTTTTGAACTTTCTTTAAAAGTGACAACGCAAACATCGTTAATAATTCTTAAGCCAGTTTGGGCATACATTTGTAGATCTTCTGCACACAAATGGTGAGAGCAGTTAAAATAATCGATAATTTATTTTGTCTAAAGGAAAAAAGAAGATGAGACAGAATTCCACCTTGAGGGACTCTTGCCAATAAATCATATCAGTCAGTATATTATCATTGACATGAACTGCCTGCTGACACCCTCTAATGTAAGATGAAAACCGATCTTAAGCCCCGTTTTCACTTTGATTACAGTTTTTCTGGGTAACTTTGAATTGCTGTATAACTTTGAATAAAATTATGAAAAAGAATTATGAATTAATTTCGTTTAACCTTTTTATTGTTTCAATATCGTTATTGTGTAAAACGGAACGTTAAAATCCTAAGTAGCTAATGTAAAGGAAAAAAATAAACTGTCAACTTCAAAATTTAAATTAACACCGCCTTTTCCCTAGTGAAGTTTTTGCAAGTGTTTGTTGCTGTGATTTGGAATCGCAATTAAATATACAAAACTTATTGTAAACAGGTGTGTTTTGGTGTTTATCTATAAAATGTTAAGATAAACACCAAAACACACCTGTTTATATTTAATTTTTTTCAAAATAGTCATCCGTATTTAATGGTAAAAATTGTGTAAAATTGATAAAGTTACGACGTCGATCAAAATCGAAGTAGTTTGGGTAACTTTGAATGGTTCAAAGTTACCCGTGTCATAAAAAATATCACATTGGGTTACTTTGAATATGTACATAATGTTGCTCAGTTCTGATTTAATTTTCCTCTTTTACAGCTGTAATGCAAATATGCCTCGAAAAATGCAAAAAGCGAAACTCGGCGTTAGGAAATATGGCACAAAAAGTAATTATACTCCTGAAACGCTCGAAGAAGCCCTCAGTAAAATTAGATCTGGTGCAATGTCTAGACCGGCTGCTTCAAAATTTTACAAAATACCCGTGGTGACCCTTTTTTGCAAATTGACAAGTAAACATAATAAGCCAATTGGTAAACCTACTACTTTTAGTAAAGACGAAGAAAGTAGCTTCAAGGCACATTTGTTGCTACTCAGCGATTTGGGCATACCTTTAAGCATGATGGACTTCAGATATGTAGTAAAATATTACTTAGACAGCAACAATATAACTAAGCCCCAATTTAAAAATAACCTGCCAGGATACGAATGGGGTGTTTTGTTTTTAGAAAGACACCAAGAATTAAAAGAAAAGATAGCTCACAACATATCTCGAAAGAGAGCTCAAGTTACACGGGAAATTGTCGAGAATTTCTTTAAAAACATCAAAACGGAACTGGAAGGAGTCCCACCAGAAAACCTATATAACATGGACGAGTCGGGATTCCATGATGACATTGGAAAGAAGAAATTACTTTTTCGAAGGAATTCTCGACATCCCGAAGTCATAAAAAATACGAGTAAATCGTGTTACACTGTGGTCTTCTGTGCGAATGCTAATGGCGAAATTTTGCCTCCCTTTTTTATATTTAAAGGAAAAAACTCTGGTCAGATTGGCTTTTTCAAGCTCCTTCAGGGTCGAGAATGGCAGTGTCCAAATCTGGATGGATAGATTCCTCAATATTTGAAGAGTGGTTGGAAAGACATTTCATCCCACACGTTGATAAACAGGATGGAAAGAAGGTGTTATTGTGTGATAATCTCAGCGTCCACATATCCCCAAAAGCTTTGCGTCTTTGCAGCGAACATTATATCACATTCATTTGTTTGATTCCCAATTCAACCCATCTGTTACAACCACTGGATGTGGGTTATTTTTCGAGCTTAAAAATGCCTGGAGAAAAGTCCTGAATGAATATCGATGTACCAGTAAAGGAAAAAAGATACAAGCACTTCCGAAACCTCTCTTTGCCCAGCTGCTAAAAAAAATCCCTTGTTAGCATTGAAGGCACGTCTTCTGATAATGTTAAAGCTGGATTTCGGAGCTGTGGTTTGTATCCATTTTCTCCATCTAGAGTTTTAGATAAGCTACCCACGTACACCTTTCAGTCAGAAGTGTGTGATTCGGTTAGTACAACTTTCATAAATTACATGGAAGAAATAAGACAAGGAGATTTATATGTAAAGAAAGGAGCGAAATTCCAATTGCCAGTCACGGCGGGAAAAAGTGTTTCGGCTGAGGAGGTTGAAAAATATTATGAAGAAAGAGACAAGACAAACAAAAGTAAACTTCAAAAGAGAGATGAAGGTGGCGCGCAAATCAAAAAAGAGGACGACCCCAGGGTTCTAAGAACAAAAAAAGATGGTTACCAATGATAAAGAAAAAAATAAAGATTTTCAGAGTGACCAGGTTAAAAGTGGAGGATTAGAAGGTACAATTACTGAACAAAATGTTGATGGTGAGTCTCAAGAAATTGAAAAAGAAGTAATAGTGGTAGAAACTTTAGTTCACCAACCTCCTCCTCCAAAACTTGCTAAGACATCTGTTGGTGAAATAAGCAACTGTTTTGAAACTCAAGACACAGCTGAACAGGAATTAGAAGTTATAAATGAAGAATGTCCTGACTTAGACATAGGAAGTGAAGTTGTTTTAATAGGTGAAAAAATTATTGAAGAATGATTTCAGAAGATTTCTAAAGGTGAAAAAATTTTCAAAACCTGTCGAGTAGTTTTTGAGTTAAATCGTAAACAAACAATTAAATCAAATCTTTCCGTTTTAGAATATTAGACAATATACTTTATTTAAGTAAAGTAAGTAAAATACGATTTAATAACAAAATATTATGGTACTTACTTAATAAAACTTTCATGTTTGCAATTTTAAAAATATTGCTAAAACTGGGGTCAAGTGAACAGATGGTACCTGTTTTTAGGTTTGCGGTCTAAAGTAAACCTGACAAAGGTACATACCACTTAATTTTATTGTTGCTAAGATATATTAGTCATTAGTCGCTAGTCAATTTTAAAGGAAGTCCTTTTTACATATTCCGGACACGCGAGGTCACATTGACATCATATTCTGTATGTGTGATTAATGCGGAAAAACAATACATACCATTTTCTAAAGACATATTTTTTATTTTTCTGTATTATAACACTAAATCACATTTTATTAGTTCACAAACACGTTACCACAGTTCACAACGTAAGGGGCTTACTCATCGGCACCTACATTGCTCAATGATTGCCCTTATCAGCTCTCTTGAAGACTAACGCTTATAGACTTTCGAAGACTTAGAACAGGCGATAACGTTTAGATTTGTTATTTCCGTATCCTTATATTGGAGATAATATATTATGTGGACAAGATTGTTGGAGTTTTTAATGTTTTATTTGTTTAAACTACGGATTTTAAAGTCATTGCATTAAAATTATTTTTTTAGTCAAATGAAAAGCACAATCAATTTCTGATTTATATTTCTTTAAACTAACGCGTTCCTCAATCGCTTTTAAAAATTAATAGTGCCCAAAACGCGTTCATATATATGAGTAAACACTTCTAAAGTTTGACGTTTCATTTGATCGGGTATTTGGCACCACCGCCTTATCTGTGTCTTCCGCAATAACATCAATGCTTGACATTGTCACGTTTCGGGTTAAAGTTCAAGACAGCCGATATACACTAGTGATCTACAAATTACACTTACTGATCTAACCACAAAGCAAATTATTTGCTTGTGTTATGGGTGTTAGTCAACGATACTAATATATAGAAATATATATATATATATATATATTTCTATATATTAGATACATATATATTTCTATTTCTATATATAACCCGAGCCCCGTCAATTGCGTAGTCAGGGTCGCTAACCACTCGACCGACGGGATGCTCAATTTATGCATGTAACATTCCCATTCCACCACACGGATAGCAATGCACCATTACCATTTTTTGATGTATATTTTCTCTTTTCATCAGGACAGACATCTGATTGTTTGTTATATAATGGTATTAAAGAAATATTGACCATTGTGTTACTTGGCCGAAACGTCGAGCTTTACAAGTAAGTTCCATATACGTATGCATTTTAGATCCGTTTACATTTTTAAAAAGAATATATTTCTTTATTTAATTGTCACGTTTGTTTTCTTTTGCAGTTTCAGTTACTTTTGTTAATTTAGCTGACGCAACAAATGCTGATTCGTAGAAATTTCAATCTTTTCTAAGTTTTAGGGCATTTTTTAAATTTATGGTGTGTAACATGTACATTTTTGCTTTGACAGTGAGATCGACTTGCATTCCGTGATGACATAAAATGGCGCTCACTTATGATGTCACTCGTCACACGTTTAATGCTTGTATACATCTTTGCATGTTTTTTAAAATAAATAATTATTTAAAAAAATAATATATTGTTTTTGATTATGCCATATTTATTACCTTCTATAATAATATTAATCCTCCGATTCATAGTCTTACCAAAATTTTGTCTATGAAAAAAAATTGTAATTGTATCTAATGGTTTCGTTCGTCTGCCTGTCCGTCTGGCCGCAACTTAGTTTAGAGACTCTTAGTGCTAAAAAGCTGTAATTTGGCTTGAAAGTTACGTCAACAAAATAAAGTCTTGCAAAATATTTTTTGGGGCACCTCCTCTAGATGTATAATAGGGATGTTAATTTGTGTCGCATAGCTTCGGGTATTTTTTAAAAAATATTGCGGGTTTCCAAACCTAATTTTTCGATTAAAATATCCGTTTGTGAAATACTAACCTTTAAAGTGCTAATTTTTGTTAGAGTCAAGTGTCCCTTCCACTAGGTAAACGGGTATGTGGAAAAAAATTCATGGTTATTACCGTAAATATAATGAAATTAAAAGAAAAACTATCACGGCTAAATATGCTTTACAAGTCTACGAGGAATAGCCTACCGACTTATAAAATGTATTTGAAGAAGTTTTTATAGGCGGTGAACCTGTAGTGTGATATATTTATCATTGGCGTTAAATAGGTTAAATCTTTATACTAATAGTATGATAAAATAAGAAGCTCTATTCTTAATCCATATTATTGAGATGGGCAGCTACGGAATTCTACATTGTGCGTTTTATGATGTCGTAGGACGATACTTGATGTGATGAATTAAATATTTTTGTTTTATTAGAAACAAATTTCATCATTCATTCAACAAGTTCATCATTCCACCAAACCCAATTTAATATTAGTATTTGATTTCTTGTGACACATTTACGTTCCCTTATTCACCGTTCTGTCCCCTGGCGAAATTAGTGGTGATATTGCTAGGAATTTGCCAACCATAATTATCGCTTAATACTAGATACTTACAAAAACCGGGCTTGATATTTATAAAGTAGCAAACAAAAAAAGGATTATTTAACAATTATTACATCTATTTTCCAATTGCCACCTCTATTCATTCTATGATGAAATTGTTCTGTTATCGATAGATATGACAATCGACAGATCTTTTTCATAAATATATTATAAAGAGATATTTTATATTTACTGTCCCCGTGTTGGTCTAGGTTCCTTTGAAGAATAGGCCAACTGCCGTTCTGCCGTTGTAAAAGGCACGTTGTAAAAGGTAACCGATTGTTACTACCATCTATATTGGCCACAATGGTAGTGACTGATAAGTCACTACCATCGTGGCCAATACGTGGTAGAGTTCTGCATTGTCTCGCCCGGGTCTGGTACCACCGCCTTACTTATTTCTGCCGCAATAGCGTCAGTGCTTGTCACTGTTATGTTCCGGTTTGGAGGGTAAGGTATCCGGTAAACTTATGCAAGTGGCATTAGACCTCGCCCCAAAATAGCAACGCACCATTAACACCTTTGATGTCTATAGGCGATGGTTGATTTCCACCAGAAGACCCATCTGCTTGTTTGCTATCTTATACTATAAAAAAAATTAGAACTTAACTCAACATTTTACATGTTAATTGCGGTTATATTAGAGTTAAAAACTTCTTAAGCATGCCTACAGTTTTTACGTGCCTATAATTTTTACAAACGTTCCTAAATATCTCCAAAATTTAAAAAGAGATGACTTTATTAATAACCATATCAGGAACATATTCCATCAAATAAAAATTCTCGTTCTTAAAATTGTCAACAATTGAAGAAATTATGCATAAAAATGGTACCCATGAATTATTAATTTCTTTCATTTTAAGTCTAAGGAAAGACTTCGCATTAAAAGAGGAGGATCTCAATTCGATGGATATTTTTTATGTATGTTCACCAATTATTGTAAGACTCTTGAACCGATTTGGAAATTTCTGTTTCGAACGATATACTTTTCAGGTGGTCCCATTTTAATTTGGTGAAAATCTAATGCAACCTAATTCCCACAGTTTTACTGCATTAAAATACAGTGGAAGCCGCAATGATATTTAAAAAAAGAGAAAAAAATAATTTAAATATACGGTCATGTCTATTACTTGAAAGGCGTATATTTAGAATGGTTTCTTTATCAACAGATATGGCATCGATAATATTGGTTTACATTTCTGGCAAGATTTTTCGCTTATATCAACATTTAGCATTTGCACATGGGTACTTCGGCGACATTATCTGATAAGAAGCTTCCCGGATTTGACTTTGTCCTGGTTAAAAAATACATTAGCCGTGACCGCTAAACCCAACTGTCTATATTTTGTGTATTAATCATTGATAAAAAAACCCAAGATGCAAAATTATTGTCTCAAAAACGTCCTCTAAAAATGAGCGCATAAATTTAAATTGTGCGCTCATTTCAAATAGAATCGCGTCGATCGCAACAGTGTCAATTTTACTACTTTTTGTACATTGCTTTTTAAACACAACCATAAATCTTACGCTTAAGGTTGGATATGCAAAAACATATATTTTTGCCATATCTAAAACTACTTAGATAAAATTAGGGACAGTTTTGAGTGTCAGTTTTGTTCGAGACTGTGCATCTTGGGTTTTTTATATCAATGGTATTAATGATATAATGACACAATGGCGTCAGTGGTGGTTCATAATTTACTAACATAATATAATAACTATGAAATATTAGGTAAAGATGGAGCTAGCCTCGTAATAATCAATTGAAATAAAATATTTACGATGTCTCTGTTGAGATATGAATCTCTCTATGATTTAATAAAATCTGTTCGGCCATCCCGCAATTATGCGTAAGGCGAAAGATTAACTATACATATCACTACCATCGTGGCTTAATAGCTAATGTGATAGAGCTCTGTATTGTCTCAGTGCTCTGCATTCTTGTCTCCATTGTATCAGTGCCTCTCACTGTCGTGGTCCGGTTTTTACCCGCTCCGCAAAGGGATCGTAACTTCGTCACATGGATACAATTGCACCATTAACATCTTTGGTCTCTATAGGCAATGGTTGTCTTTCCATTAGGAGAGCCATTTGCTTGTTTGCTACGTTATTATAATAACATATGAATTTTGGACGCGTTTTTAAGATAATTGCATGATCAGTGGAGTATGAATTCTAAAAACAAAACACAGTTAAAGTTTTCATTGAGGTGGACTGCATACCTGATATTTTGAAATAAAATGCTTTAGAAATAGGTACAGTAAATTAATAAAACATAGATTACACACACATTTGTGTGGCATGAATGATAACACACACACACACACACATACACACACACACATCTAAATACTATTTTCTTTCAAACTTAATAGTAATTTTATTGCTTACTCTATGGTCGAATTTTTATTCTTCAAAAAGGTGCTCGGATTAACATAGACAAAAGCAAACAACAAAATAAATTCAACAAACATTTGGAAATACAATATATCAATTCACGTAACGCTTGGAGTAAATATTATAAAGGTTTACACACTCTAAAAGCATAGCGGTGTGAATCTCACGAAATATACGTAAAGTGGTTACCACAGCCTTTTAAATATTTAGTGGATTATACAATGTGCTTTTGTAAAGGGGCTTTTACATGTACACAAGTTATCTTTAAATAGTATATGATAAAATCACTTCAGGTGTATATAAGCGTAAGACTTTTGAATTCTGAAACGGATTTTAATGTGCTTATAATAAATATATTTTTTATATCATAAGATAGCAAACAAGCAGATGGGTCTCCAGATGGAAAGAGTCAACCATCGCCTATAGACACCAAAGATGATAATGGTGTGTTCCTATCTTGTGGCGAGGTCTAATGCCACATGCATAAGTTTACCAGTGCCAAGCATTGACGCTATTGCGGCAGGAATAGGTAAGGCGGTGGTACCAGACCCGGGCGAGACAATGCAGAACTCTACCACCTAGTAGCTACGATAGCAGTGTCTCGCATAGTCAATTGGTCGCCTTTTACGACCTGCCTGGCGGAATAGCAGTTGGTATATTCTTCATAGGAGCCCAGAACCAACACGGGGAAAATAATAGACAAACACACTTAATAGCTACGAAAACAGGACAGAACTATGGAGAAATGTCAATGGAGTTTAAATGTACTAGAGCAATCAAGAAAATCAATGATAAGAAATTTTTTGCCTGCAGTATCCCAAGAGTTTAACATTCTGTGTAATATTTTAGAAAAGAGGTATCGCAGATAGAAATCAGAACAAACGAATCCTCGTCCTGTAAGAAAACCAGTATTAAATTCTGCAACAAGTTCTGGTTGATCATCTAATACATATGTCGAAACTTTTCTACGGATTTAAACTCTACGAAATTCAGAAAATAGCATGCGAGTGTACCGAACAATTAAAGAACCTTTTTACAGAATAAAAGAACATTTTTTAATAAGAAAAGCAAGTGGTAGGACCAGATTGGCTTAAAGCATTTAAGCGAAGAAATATTAATATTAGTGTTCACAAACCTGAGTCGAAAAGTATTAATAGAATTTAAAAAAGGAGGAGTAGAACTATTTTACAAAAAAACTTGAAGAAAATAATATGGTAAAAATAAATATGAAGTATATCAAATATTTAATATGGACGAGACAGGAGTCTCGACAGTTCAAGGACCAGGAAAAATTGTCGCAAAGCCGAAAATGCTATACAGGGTTATTGGTAATTGGACTGGATCCTTTTAAAGGGTTGTAGGTGAGGTCATTTGCTATCATTTTGACCCTAGTATTGTGTATCCGAAAGTGGACCAGTTTTGAGATAAATTATTTTTTTTCTTTTTTTTTAGAATTTGCAGTTTGCCTCCTTAAAAATTCGATTCCAAAAAAAATAATGTTCAGATTTTAATTTTAATCACAGTTTTAGAAAGGCTACATTCCATTTGTTAATTAAAAACAATAAAATCGTATTAATCTGTATTCAAACAGAAGGCACACGCTGTTATTTAAAAAAAATAGTTTTTCTTATTGATAAATTGTTTTTAAAATGTATTTTTTCTCAAAAAAATGCCAATGAATTTAGTTTGCATGTTATTTAAAAACATCTACAGTTTTCTCGCTATCCAACAAGGTAAAAAAGGATCCATTCGATTACTAATTCGTTAAACTATTGCAATTATAAAGGACTCAGGTAGGGAAATTCCGATAAAGAGATTTGGTTAATGAATGCTCTCGCTCATTGTTTGATGAACTAGCAATGGAAACCAATATTAAAGTAGTCTATTCGTGTGACTTGTACTGTTTAGAACCTCTCATTATCCTTTATTGCTGTTAAATTTCGACCTGGCTTGCCCTACTGGACTGACTTATTTTTTTCTGGGATTTGGCTCATGAACTGGATTCTGTGGTCAATTGTTGTCATTCAACCACCATGTCAAGGAGAATTTACAAATGAAGAGTATGCAAACATAGTTTTTTGTTACGGATTTGCCAATGGCGTCGGTACGCATGCTCGTACGGAGTATCAGTCTCGATTTCCATAGCGCCGGTTGCCCCATGTGAGTGTGTTGGAGGGAGTGTATCGTCGAATCCGAGAAACTTGTAGCATTCAGAGACGAAGAAGCGATACTGGAAGACCTGATGTTTATCGTCCAGAGGATTAAGAAAACTAGTAGAAAGGATGAAGTCACTTTAAACAGAACCCAATCATCTTAACTAATGTTGGAGCTCGATGTCTGAATATGACGCAGTGGAAAGGTTGGCACACGGTACATAAACCCGGACTTTACCCTTATCATTTGACTCCATTACATGTGATAGAAGAAGGAGATCCTGCAAGAAGAGTAGAATTTTGCCGATTTATGCTGAACGCAGATTTAGAGGACGCAGCTTTCTTTAAAAAGATGTTTTGCACAGATGAGTCCAAATTTGACCAAGATGGTATATCTAACTACAACAATATTCACCATTGGGCACTGAAAAGGACGGCAATCCGAATAAAAAGGGATCACAAAGACGATTTTCAGTAAGCGTATGGATAGGGATTATTATTAATAATTTAATTGGCCCTTATTTCATGCCTAATAAATTAAACGGAGAAAACTATGTTTTTTTTAAGAAATGAAGTTTTCGTGCTTCTTAGTGAGGTACCGCTAGCAATCAGACAACGAATGATTTACCAGCACGATCGTTGCCTCGCAAAACTCAGATCTAGTGTCCGTGAATGGCTTAACGAGCATTTTCCAAATAGATGGATTGGTAAAGGAGGAAATATTCCAAGGCCATCGAGAAGTCCAGACCTCACTCTTGTTGATTACTATGTCTGGGGTCACTTAAAAAGTATTGTATACGACGGTTCGTCCTCACCTGTGCCATCTGTTGAAGAGTTAAAACGTCGAATAATAAGTGCTGTAGAACAAGTGAAAGCAAATTTGATGACTAGTGTTGTGAAATTATAACTACGTAAATGTATGCGTCTTTTTGTTCGAAACAGAGGCAGCCATTTTGAAAATTAACTATAATACGTAAATAAATGTTTTTATCAACTGTGTTCTGTTTTTTATCATTAAATAAATTGTTAGTAACATTTTCAATGCTTATTCCTTAATTTCTTCCCGTCGTAATTTTTTTACAACCAAGTAACCTAAAGCATTCTTTTTTACCTCGTTGGATAGCTAGAGAATTGTAGATGTTTTTTAAATAACAAGCAGACTAAATTCATTGGCATTTTTTTGAGAAAAAATACATTTTAAAAACAATTTTTCAAAAACAAAAACTATTTTTTCTAAAATATAGCGTGTACCTTCTGATTGAATACAGATTAACACGATTTTATTAATTTCATTTAACAAATGGAATGTACCCTTTCTAAAACTGTGATTAAAATTAAAATTTGAACATTATTTTGTTTGTAATCGATTTTTTATGGAGGAAAACTGGATTTTCTTAAAAAAAAGAAAAAAATCATTTATCTCAAACTGGTCCACTTTCGGATACACAATACTGGGGTCAAAATGGTAGCAAAAGACCTCACCTACAACCCCTTAAAAGGATCCGGTCCAATTACCAATAACCCTGTATATACTGGGAAATACGAAAACCGTCTCTGCTGCCTGTGCAATGAGTCTGCAGTCTGAGTGCTGCTGGTGCATAATATGTCCTATTCATGTCTATATATCCGAGACAAAGTAATTCTCCTCTTCTAGAGGAAGATGGTCTTTCGGGAGCAATTTATGACTGTTCGAAAAATGGATAGACTAATGAAAACCTACTTTATTTTATAAGACTGCAATTTTGTAGGTTCGCAAAGTAATATACGTTTCATATGATAATAAGTTTAAGTTATAAGCATGTATTTAAAATAATATAAGTACGTATACAGTTTTTGTTACATATTCTTGCTCTGGTTACCATTGCCCCGGTGGTTCTCATTACCCATTATTTTGGTTCTAATTACCCCATACCATAAAATAAGTGTAAATGACTTTGTTTGATTTATTTTTTAATTTATGTGTTGATAATATAAACCTGAGTAGTTAGTATGTAAAATAAAACAAAAACTACTAATATATATATATATATAAAACTATATATATATATATATATATATATATATATATATATATATATATATATATATATATATATACATGGAACAGAAAACAAGCGGAATTGGCAAGTACAAACATTTGTATCAGGACCGCGATCGCCATACTCACATATAAAATAATCATTATTGCATATAAACTACTATTGCAAACATTGTTTCATTGGTCGTTTTCATTTTAAACAACAATAATCCGAAACACACAAACAGAATATTTAAAAATATACCAAACTGCGTTACAATAAATTTTATTTTGCTACAAAAAAAGGTATTTACGTCCTTTTGTAGTCTATTCAAAATAAACTCATCTATTTGTACAATAGTGAAACTATAATATTAAATAGTTTCGCTATTCTACAATAGATGGCAGTATTGATTTTTCCGTAGTTTTCAGTTGGTCATATTTGAGTAGAGTTTCTAGAACGATATACGTAATGACTGTCATTACGTATATCTTTCTAGAAAAATTAGGTCAACCTAAAATGAACTTTACATGTAAGGTGTACGGCTGATTTTAGCTTGACTTTCTATTATATCATTAAATCAGGAATTTTATTAAAATAAAATGAAAATTTGTTCTTTCGGATGATATGAAATATCTCCATTTTTAATCATCTGTATTCCACTATCATTTCTGCATTCAAGGAGGGCACAATACGGCATAATTCAATGTATAATAGATTTTCGCACGACTATCTCCTAAAGATATGGTAAGTATCACTAAGGCAATTTAGAATACCAGCGCATAATAGTGGCGCTCGCGGCACGCCCACTCTTCACTTGCACTTGTTTTATATATATTGTTATATATATATATATATATATATATATATATATATATATATATATATATATATATATATATATATATATGTATGTTCAAAAAGTATCGCGAATTTTGTATTTTCGCGGTTTACGTTTATTCGAATTTCGATTTTTTTGTGACGTTATGTTGGTACTCATGTCTTTTACTTATGCTGACAAGTTCGGCCATTTTGTTCGGTCAATTGCTGACAGCTGATTAGCTTGCACATGTTTTGGCTCGTCTTAGATTTTTCTTATTCAAAAAAATGGATCAATTTTTGAGATAAATCGTAATAAACAAGTAAAATATCAAATCTTTCAACTAATTAGTTTTTTTTTATATCATAAGATAGTAAACAAGCCAAGCAGATGGGCCTCATGATGGAAAGAGTCAACTATCGCCTGTAGACAACAAAGATGTTAATGGTGTGTGTCTTGTGGCGAGGTCTAATGTCACATGCATAAGTTTATTGACTACCTTACTCTCCGAACCGGAACACGACAGCGACAAGCACTGACGCTATGGCGGCAGGAATAGGTAAGGCGGTGGTACCTGACCCGGGCGAGACAATGCAGAACTGTACCATCTAGTAGTCACGATAGTAGTGACTCGCATAGCCAACCGCTCGTCTTTTACGACCTGCCTGGCAGAACGGCAGTTAGCCTATTCTTCAAAGGAGCCTGGAACCAACACGGGGAAAATATTATCATTATTGGTATAGACTTGTAGATTTTAAGCGTTGCTATTTTAGACGCTACGTTGCTAAGCTTTGAAGAGAAGTAACACAGATAAAACTCTACCTGTTAAAAGTTTCGTAGATATTATAGTGTCCTTGATAGCACGCTTAGAAATTTCGATCCCGAATTTATCTTTCGTCTCGTGTGACTTTAATATTGTATCGTGCATTTTATATCACCCGATGGATGGTGCCGTCTGAGAGGGCAAATATATCTCTGTAGCTTAATTACTTTGTAATGGTGATCTATTACTAAGAAATTGTAATTTATTACTCCACCGAAAGAGAAGCATTTTATTAACGACCCAGACTATGCAATTTATGAAGTTTAGGATAAGCGTATGTGTGAGCATAAATTCTCGTATTTATGCTCACACATACGCTATTTTATTTCTGGCTTATATATATATATATATATATATATATATATATATATATATATATATATATATATATAATATGCAGATGGGTCCCCTGATGGAAAGGATAAATTAATATTGCCAACTACGAGTAAAACCCATAATAATACAGGCAAGTTTGGGGCTAGATCAATTCGTGCAATTTGTTCAGTAATATTTTCAGTGTCCATATGTATGGACACTGAAAATATTACTGGACAAAATATTACTAACGTTAGTAAGTAGTAACATTAAATTCTAAATGTGAAAATTTGTCTCTTTGTCTGTTTTATGGTTTAACAACTTAAGCAATTTTGGTGAAATTTGGGAAGGAGAATATTTTATGAAGTTAGGAGATTTTAGGAGGTGTGTGACAGAAGTTAGGAGATTTTAGGAGGTGTATGACAAAAGTTAGGAGATTTTATGTCATTTAAGTATTATATTATTGACCTGTTATTCTATTTGCGAGTGTTTGCTGCTGGTTATCGTCTACATGTGGGCCAAATTTTTCTATTTGTTTAGCAGTTTTAGCGTGGTTGAGTAACAAACATCCATATATCCATCCATCCGTTCAAACATCCAAACTTTCGTATTTATAATATTAATAAAGGTTTTGGCACAGTTCAACATGACAAAAAAACTCGTTGCGCATTCTGCTGCATGCTTTAGATTTGTTAAAAAATATGTGTCGGCCATGTTTGTCCGCTTAGCAATTTTAGTCATGAATTTATGTTCCGTCTCATGTTACTTTAAATATTGTATGGGTCGAGGCTTGTCTCGGTGCATTTTATATCAGATGGGGAGATTGCGTTGTCCGAGCGCGGCGGGGTAAAGGTGTCACTGTAGCGTAATTACACTTTAATTGTAAAACAAATTTATCTCAGATCTGCTCCTTTTTTGGATCATTCTCAAAATCGGCTACCAAAAGTGCGAATACATAAAGAAGTAATAACATTACTCTTTTTTATTCTTGAATATTTAAAACCTCAATTAATGGCGTCGACTTTCTCCACCAGTCAACCTTAATCAAATGAGAATTATATTTAGGATAGGGCGCATAGAAAAACTTATTACAATCGTTTACTACTAATGTATATGCATTTGTAATATTTAATAAAATAAATAAAATAAATAAAACATTTTATTTCCAATAATTAACATTAATTTTTGAAAAATTGTTTGATGTTTAAAACTTAAAATATTTATATTTGTGTTTTAGCACTCACTCCGTGCTGGGGAAAACTTGAAAAACTTTAGAAACAACAAAGTAAAAATTTTCGACACGAAAATTCGAACTTACGACCATCCCTCAAGCCAGGACGCTTTAACCAACTAGTTGGTAAGTTCGAATCTTACGTGTCGAAAATTTTTAATTGTTGTATTTTAAAATTTTTTAAAATATTATGTTTAACTTGACTACAAACTAAAATTAAAATTATACAGCTCAACCTAACTAAATAAACAAAATAGACAGTCACATATTTATTTTGGCAAAAGGAACAATAAATTATGCTTCACCGGTAGCCAGAGGGAGGGAGCCAGAGGAGAGAATTTACTTTGAAGCGCTGGTTTTAAATTATTCCTAGCTCCGTGATAATAGTAGAGCTTTTCTATTCTGCAAAAAGTTATGCTTGGTCTAACATAAAAAATACGCGTTGATTTAAGAACCTCTTGTTTTTTCGTCGATTGATAATATACAATTCTCTTGGCTCTCTGTTGACTGTATAGACCGGGATCCCAGGAACAAACTTTTCTTTGATGGATAACAACCTGAATTTTTGTGAACAGTTTCGTTTTGACGAGACAACCATCTTTTCTATTTTCGAAAAATCTCGAATCGGGTAACTAATAAAGATAGATAAAAAAGAAAACTTTAGAGTGTTGGACTAAGAAAAGTTTCTACTTTACGTGTAGGACAATGTTACCCTTGAATAACAATAATAATTAACGAGCTGTTGTGAGAAAATTTGGTTGTTATTAAATTGATTAATATCAATTTAAACATCTCATAATTCCGAAACTTTAGAGTGGAGGACTAGCCAGAAAAACCATCGAATGTGTAGGACAAAAGTTTCATCGTGTTTTTCATAATATAATCAAGCGATTTAAGTCAAAAAGTAATTATTATATATAATATATTAATAAATATTTTTCCTTCATTTTCCTTCAATCAAAATTGTCAAAGCCCCATAACTTTATTATCTACCCAATTTGAGATTTTTTGAAGATAGAAAAGATGGTTGTCTCGTCCAAACGAAGCTGAACAAAAATTCGGCTTGTTATTAATCAAAAAAAAGTTTGTTCCTGGGATCCCGGTCTGGTATTGTACCGCTACTTAATAAATTTAACATAAAAAGTTTTATGTGTATTCTAACAATAATTCTCGTCACGTTCAGCCACTGCACGTTCCAAGGCGAATGATATTGACGTCGAATAAAATACGTCCATCGTTAGAGTAAGCGCTTTTTTTCAGAGTAAAATTTTGGACTACTTTATGGGCTGATTTCATGAATTATTCGTTGCTGAAAGCCAAATTTAAGAGAAATAATAAACTAGCAGTCGTTCTCGGTTTTATTCACTTTAAAAAGTTTTTTTTTTTAAATAGGTAGCGCATTCTGTTTATACAACGACTTTTTAATATTAGAATCTTTTATAAAAACTTAATTAGTTAGCTTTATAAACTTTCACAGTTTATTTAGAAAACTATATTTTGGAACGGGGTTTTTTATCGTTTGTGAGTTAAGGGCCTAGTCTGAAAAATTGTAACTAAAACGACACCAAAAATCGACATCTGTTGCAGTAATTTTTGGGACACTTTCCGAGCACCTAGGGAAATAAGACATTTCAATTGATTCAGCTTACCGTCCATTTTGAGAATATGCAGAATAATTTCATAATTTTAACGTTTAAATAACCCTTTTTATGAAAGAATCCAGAATTATTATTACACAACTGTGGATGGAGGTATTACTCCCTGGGCAAGTATTGATGTTTTCATGCAAATGACTCATCTGTCTATTTAAACTTGACACCTCCTTAAATCACAGTCACAGTCTTAAATATAGCAAAAGGAACTCTGTTCCAACCGATTGTCAATAAGCCTCATGTCAATACTATGCTTGTGTGCAGTTTTTTGAGGTCTTCCAGATTCTTCTATTAACTATTTAGAATTAAAGACTATGTAAGTTTTACTCATGTTTATAGACATAGACCATTGAACTGGTGTCTATGTCTATAAATAAATAAATAGTAAATAAATAAATATTCACGGACAAATTACACTTATAATTAATTGAGCTAACCCTAAAATAAGCAAATTATTTGTTTGTAATATGGGTGTTAGTCAACGATACTAATACATAGAAATACATATTTAAATACTTTTACATACATAATATACTATTTGTATTTGTAACACCCAAACCCGGAAATACAAACATTTATGCTCATCCTTCTTCAAAATCATTTGGGCAGTCTTACTATGTTTTTTTTTATATCATAAGATAGCGAACAAGCAGATGGGTCTCCTGACGGTATGAGTCAACCATCGCCTATAAACTTCAAAGATGTTAATGGTGCGTTGCTATCTTGTGCCGAGGTCTAATGCCACATGCATAAGTTTACCGGCTACCTTACCCTCCAAAGCGGAACATGACAGTGACAAGCCTCCGAGAAAAACACATCGAGACAGGGAGTGAACTTTGAGAAGAACTGTAGCTGAAGCTCAAGAAGTAATACCGGAAAAGAAAAAGAGGAAGACTACCTACAAAAATAAGAAAAAATCATAATACAGAGGCTTTAAGAAAAATCGTTATTGATATTCTAGAAGTAAAAGGTACCAAAAAGGAAAAAATAGGACTACAAAAAGAAGTGAGATATCATGAAAAACATCCTGTAAAAAAACCAAGTCTCGCAGCTCAGTTTTTCCACCGTAAAAAGTTGTGAGATCCATGTAATAACCAAGTCGGTTAATTTATTTAGTCCCTGCTTAAGGGACCTTCTGTCTTAAGTTATTACGTAAGTTATTATCATATCAATGTTAAAAATCTTTTACGTTTTAAATAAATAGATCGACTTGGCCATCGCATGATTAGATGCTTTAGTATGTATCACACAACACTACGGGCCAGCAACCTGGTTTCTAGCAAAAGTGCTTCCGAATGGATGTGGGATGATTATGGGAAGAAATGGGAAGTTAATGGAGGATGGTTAATGGATCACTAGATCCCGTCTCCACTTCTCGGTTTATTAACAAATTTAAGCCTTGTTGTCATCCGATGGGCCACTTGGAAAAGTTATACATTCGTTTTGGAGACGAGTTTCAATCGCGTGGAGCGCAATAGACTAAACAGTCTAATATAATTATGTATAAATTGTAAGATACAGTGTGCTTTCATGCGATTGCCAAGTCAATCCATCCATTTATTTAAAACGTAAAAGATTTTTAACATTGATATGATAACAACTTACGTAATAACTTGAGACAGAAGGTCCCTCAAGTAGGGACTAAATAAATTAACCGACTTGGTATTACATGGATCTCACAACTTTTTACGGTGGAAAAACTGAGCTGCGAGACTTGGTTTTTTCACAGGATGTTTTTAATGATATCAGTTTTTCTAATTATATTTCTTTTTGCGCGTTAAGGCTAAATGGTAAGAGAAAATTATTAGGATGCGTGCACACACCGTCACATAAAACCAACATCACGAAATGAACTAGTTATTAACATTTTAGTTTTTCTAAAATGTTTTTAAATTATGTACAAATAATTATTTTATGATATTGAAATAAAATTTATTTAACTAGATATTGCGTTGTAACAAAACTTTCTTCCGATGTATTAAATATCTTTATTTCTATTATTTTTCTCTACAAACGTATAACGCGAAGGATAAAAATTTAAGAAATATTTTTGTGGTTAATTATTATAAACTTAAAAAGAATAACTTCTTATGTGCGTATATAAGTACAATCCTTTGACAAGAGAAAGATACGGACTTGGCCTTAATTTCTATAAACAATTAAAATTATAGAATAGCTTGCATTCCAACGCTGAACATATAAAAATGGCTTTCTCTCTGTCTAACAAGTTAGAATTTTCATAAAAGACAAAGCCACAAAAAATTGTCAATGCTCTAATTTCAAATCATTTGAGAAAATAACGTTTCCTTTAACAGCTTGCGTCCTATACGCCAATACTAAAATACGCTGTCAATGTACATAAAATGTCAAATAGCTCTTTGTTAAAAAAATATTAAATTGATCTGAGCGCTTATTTGTATTTTTCTATAATTTTAATGTGTGCCTTAATTCTAAAGTAGAATTAATTGTAAAAGTAACATGCCCAAATGCGATATAATTAATCAATTGTTATGTAGACAGTAAACAGCTGTTCTTAAGTACCGCCATTACTCGGTACCTTTCGTACCGAGTAATGGTTAAACGGTTTTTACGTAGTTATTTCATATTTTTAATTTTTTTAAGGTACAAACACACGTTTTTTTTATTATTTTCTAATATGATATATTTAAATATCTTTGGATAATTTTACACGAACTGATCTATGGCCATAGTAAGCAAACTATTTAATGTGATATGGGTGTTAGTCAACGATTATAATACATAGAAATACATATATAAATACTGTTACATACATAATATACACCCAAACTTAGAAATACAAACGTTTATACCCATCACATAAATGCCTGCCCCTGTCGGGAATTGAACCCGAGCCCTATTGATTACGAAGTCAGGGTCGTTAACCACTCGGCCAACGGCGGGGTTACCACGTAACTCACAATGCGAAATTATCGTAATTGTTTAGTTATTGCAAGACACATAACAGCCTTGTATATTAGTGGCAGTCGTTACCGCTCGATTAGTTTTGGTACTGTGCCATTGCAAAAAGTGCATCTAGCGACCAGCAAGCAATTAGCAACGTTTTTGATGAGTTTTTGGTTACGTTTGAAAGTCGCTGATCGTTGGTGGATTGTAAACGTTAGGTGATACGTCTGCCGGTCTGTTAATATTTCTGACGGCGATCTTTCTTTCCCTGTGGACTTTGATTGTTTACTTAAAACTCTAAATTTAGTTGTACATGTATGAAGTTGATAACTGCCTTTTTCAAAAAACTGACTCCGATCAATATGGAAGAAAACATTTATTTGTTTATCCGACAAGTTAAACAAAAAATGTAGTAAAATTTGGATGTATTTTTAAACAATTTTCGTCACGTTCGGTCGCCGCACGATCAAGAGCGAATGAATGATATTGCCGGTGAAAATACGTCCATCTAAAGAGTAAACGCTGTTATTCAAAATGAAATGTTAGACCGCTTTTAGGGTTGATTCTTAAATTATTCATGACAAAAAGTTAAAGATAAGATATATATTAAACTAGTTGGTCACCATTTTTTTAATTAATTAAAATAGGTGTTTATCTTCCATCTCCATTCCATTTCAAGGAGAGTGTCGGTGAAGATGAAGGTGGTACACGCCCATCCAAAAGAATCCCATTCACTCTACTTTTAAGGATTCCAGTAATACTTTTGTCAAGAAAGAAAGATAAAAAAGAAAGAAATTATTTATTTGCCAGAATATGGGAGTTACAAGTTATTAAAATTGATTAAGTTATCGACATATTTTGCATAATATTTTAAAATTATAGGTACGTACTTTATATATATTAATATATATAAATATTTTATAATTATAGGTAAGTAATTACTTATTATGAAATTAAAAATGCTGTGAGTTTTTTTTTTTTTTCGGAATGTCACAATTGCTGTTAGCCTTAAGGGCTGTTACAGCTTCACCGGTCGCGTCTGCTGTGAGTCAATTTTTTTTTACAATTACTACCGGATCGGAGCGCGGCCACACACTGAGAAGATCCTGCGGAAGAAACTCAGCGGGCTTGTGGTTTTTTTTTTCAATTATAGATAATACAAATTACAAACTTTATTTCACATCACACACTTATTTCTATAATTTACAACCTTCATTTTTTGTTTAATTAAAATGTTGACATTTTGCAAATGTTACAGAAGAAAAATAATAAATAGATAATTTGTACAGAAATGCTGTGGTCAAATACAAATAATTAGGTACTCTGCTGGGATGGCAATCACGAACAAAGTAGCGGGTACAGTTAGTAGATTTATATATTAACTAGCTTTTGCCTGCGACTTCGTCCGCGCGGACTTCGTTTACTCCGCACTGCTCCTCCCCTGTAGGTGATAGCGTGATAACAGTAACCTATATGTTGTGTAGCCTATATGTTGACCCGACCTGTTAGTAATATTCATGCAAAATTTAAAGTAAATCCATGCAGTACTTTTTTAAATTTATCCTGGACATACAGACAAAAATTTTAAAAACTATATTTTTGGCTTCGATATCGATTGTAGACCACGCCCCAAGTATTCTTTTAAAAAAATATTCAATGTACAGTTTTGACTTTCCTACGATTTTATTATATGTATAGATACTGTGGACGGTCAAGCACTGTTATTAAGAAAGAAACTTTTTAGTGTGAATTTGATAACACGTTGACTTTGACATCTACCCTTGTGCCTTGTAGGGCCCAAAGGGCAGACTTCAGTTAAACACTGTCTAAACAGTGTTTAAATGAAGTCACCATAAAACAACATTGGAACGCCTAACATAGGCCTGTCGTAACGCCTTATATTTTCTACAGTCAAGCTTACAGTTTTCTTTGCCATGATATTACTCATCCCTTATTTGTCTAAAGTAGATATTTGACTAAACTACATATTTGACTAACGAATTTTTTTTTTCTATCTAGTAGTTTTTGCGTGATTGACGCACAAATTAACAGATAGATAGACAGACAGACAAAAATTCTAATAATCAGTTTTAATGTACAGAAATTATAATTTTATTATATGTATTGATATAGATAATGAATGTGTGTCGTATGTCTGTAAGGTAATTTTTTGTCTAATATCGTGATGAAAATTCGTTTTATGAACCACTAATATACATTTTACGATTTTTAACCTTTTTTCAACCGTTGAAAAAACGGAGGAGGACGAAAAAATTCCAACCTTAAGGGTACTGATAAGGAATGACTGATTGTTTACTCACTAATTATAATCTATGATCACGCATTACTTTTCTATTTTTTTTGTTAAAAAATTATTTATCCCGTTATACTTTGAGAATGATTTTTCCGATATTAAAAAAAAACGTATACAATGTATGTATGTGATTATGAAAATGATAAGCTATTTAACTTTTTAGAGTCAATGATTTTATACTAGTTTTATTTTATATTATTTTAAATGAAACAAGTGATTTTTTTTTCACTTTATTAGTGCATCTTTCTTAGCTTTAAAGTCTTCATCATGGTTGTATTGTAGAAAATAATACTAACTTTCAATTTTGTGTCTCATTATCTGGAGCTATTGTGCACAAAGAATTACTTTGTAAACGTTTAAATTCATGATCTTATTACATATCATAATACATATAGGGGATGAAAACAAAAACTTGAGGCATTATAAGAACACCTTCGCCTATTTGAAACGTAAACACAAGCAATACTAATCTACACCATGCATCACTTTTACCGTTTACCACAATGGCGCGAAAACATGTAAATTAATGTAGGTATTTGAATTTTAAATGTACTATCGGTAAGAGCACTTTCGGGGGTTCTTAATCTTAATTTGAAGCATAAATCTTCTAGGTAAAATGGGTTTGGTATAAAGATATAAAGATTAAAATATCATCTTATGTCAACATAAAATTGTAAAAACCGCATTTTGAGAATAAATCTAGGGAGTTTATAATTTTGTTGGATTAGGGTGGCCCTTAGTAGAAATCTTAAAAACCTTTAAACGCAAGTAAGCAAGAAGCAACCTTTCGGTAAGAACTGACCACCTATGTTTCCGATAAATTTACCTAATTAGATTATATTTTAACGGTATTCAAACATTTTGGTGCAAGCCACCCTTAAAATTTCATTATGACATATATGTCACATAAGACGATTAGAGATGGTTCTGGTCAAAGGAGATGTTTGATTTTGGGCCAGCTCTATGTAATCCACATAGGTAAATAGGAAAAACATATGGATATTTCTTAAAAATACAAATAAAATAATTTGAAGAAGGGTACATGCGTACAAAAATTAATACCTAAAAAGTTTTTTAATACAATACTATTGGCGTAGTTGACAATTTACGATTATATTACGATATACGTCAATCAAATGTCATTGTTAAAATGATATTCTTTGGGTAATTCTAATGATCCGCCAAGTTCTATCTCTGTCATAATTCATCATGAAAAAATACAATGATTCTGATTCTTTCTGAGTGAAAACAAGCCTATTACGACTGATTGAAGTTTACGCAGGTCAGCATCAATCCGATCTCTCCCACAATATCTAGGTCGTCCAACTGGTCTTCGACTCTGATCCTTGCCCATTCGCTCAAGGCGACTGAGCCACTGAGCTTATGGCGGGGTCTAAATCTTAAAGGGATTTTTTAAAATAAGTATTGTTTTCTATTTCTATGAGTACAAAAGAATAAATAAATAAATGCCACATGCATAACAAAAACATACAACCATCACATATGTGCTGTCTTTTTTTATATTATAAGATAGCAAACAAGCAGATGGGTCTTTTTTATATCATAAGATAGCAAACAAGCAGATGGGTCTCCTGATGGAAGGAGTCAACCATCGCCTATAGACACCAAAGATGTTAATGGTGTGTTGCTATCTTGTGGCGAGGTCTAATACCACATACATAAGTTTGCAGGCTACCTTACCCTCCAAACCGGAACACGACGCTATTGCGGCAGGAATAGGTAAGGCTCTACCATCAAGTAGCACGAGGGTAGTGACTCGTATATCTTTTTTTATGTTATTGAGATAGGCAAACTGGCAGACGTTTCACCTGATGGTAAGTGGTCGACGTCGCCAATGAACAAAAATGGGATATCTGGGCTGCCTATCCTGAGACATAAGGTGTTAAGTCTCGGTGCCAGTAATTACACTGCCTGTCTTGAAGGTGGAGGAAGATGGTGGTATGCAGCCAGGAGCGCGACACAGCGCATCATTCCCACCGGTATATACTCATTTGTCTCTTACTACCACTATAAATTACATACAACAATAACAATTATTTAAAATGCAATTAATTTAACAATTTATGCAACCTACTGATTTTTCTTTAATTCAGATGAATAATTCTTGAATGAAATAAAAGATATTGATGAATCATATCAAATTTTTAACTACTTTTTTCTATAAAATCTTTTCGCAAAACATCACCTGTAACTTGTTCATTAAATCTTCCACAATATACCCGTTTATGTCGACACATTAAACATTCTAGTTCAAAGTTATAGAATTTTGAGATGCCATCATGGCCAGGTGAAGAACGTGCCTGCTCTAGATATTGAAAAATACTTCCAAGCACGTTTCGATATAGGGCAAGATAGTTAAGGGGATAGTCGTGCCATAGCTTCGCGTGCCAGGCTAGAGATACGTACACAGTGGGGGCGTTACAATCACGTTTATAAGAGCTGTAAAATAAATCTTCGTGTTGATCCGAGCTGCTTTTTAAAGAATATATCAACGGTTTTACTACTTGGCATCACGCAAAAGGCGAGAGAAAACTAATAGCACTATCAGTGCCAGATTAAGAGTACTTACAGCAGGTTTCCGAAACGCAAATTAATTTTAACAAAAAATCAGTGTTTAACAGAAGATTGAGTTTCCGAATTAACTTTTTGACAATCTGTCGACAGTTTGTCAATGTAACTAATTTAGCTGATATCCTTCATTTTGAGTTTCTGAAAAGGTATTTATTGTGATAACAATATTCGTCGCTAATATAATTGCAGATTATCAAATATTATGAAACCAGCCGAAATAATAACGACTGTTAACGATCAATTACCTAATTATCCGTAAGAGGGCGTACCAGAAACTGACAGATTGTCAATAAGTTGTTAATTTTGACAGTTAATGAGGAGCGTCTGTTCAAAAGGAGCTATCTACGTATCGGTACGGATTGTTTATACGTTTTTATTATGAATTTCACTTGCTATCCAAGATCTTATTTTATTCTTGGTTAAAAGTGCCTATTTCTGCTTCAAACTTCTACCTTATTGTACGGTTCTGATCAAAAGGTGCTAATTGTAATAGGTTCTAACTGGTTGGTAAGCACCAATCACAATTCTAATCAAAAAGGGCTATATTTCATAGTAATTTCGCTAATTATTTATAGTTTTGTTCAAAAAGAACTATTTACTTGATATGAAACAAACGAAGTGCCAGTTCTTCTGTTTCTTAAAGGACGCGAATCCAGGCCAGAAAAAAAGATATTTAAAGTTTTTAAACAAAAAATCATAATATTTTTCAACAAAAATTTCAGTGTCAAATTATTGTCATAGTTACATTTTACGAGCCTCTCGTGCAACTGTGTATGTCACTGATCCTGCTTTATTTGTATAAATATCAGCAAATTCGTGAAAAAAAATCTTGAAATTCCTAATAAAATATGGATTTGGAGGCGTAAAAAGAAAGACGTAAATAATTTACTTGTGAAGCAATTAGGAGATGACTAGGCTGAGTTACCGGAGTTGTTATTCTTTAGGAACATTATTCTTGATGATCAAACAACGATAACCGGTTCTAACAATGAAGATCACCAACATGATGAGTCTTGTGACTGTTTAGAACATGACATTAGTCAAATTAGAATATAAAATTTACTTTCATCTTTCTATTTTTCTTTTATTTTTTGTCCTAGACCAAATTTGTACTCTAAGCATTACTGATCAAAAGGCGCTATTTATTCTTGGTTCAGATCAGAAGGTGCTATTTGTTATCATTTCAGAACAAAAGATGCTATTTTCAGAATAACTGATCAAAAGGTGTTATTTACATTATTTATAATTTAATATTGTGGTCTTTGCTAAAGATACAAAAAAAAATATTTTAGTCCTAAAGTTAGTGGACTTATCATGAATCTTCTCAATGAAATAAAAAATACACTTGCCTCATACTAATTTCAGGAAAAAAGTCTTTTTTAAATTATCTAAAATATTGTTAGCATGTAAATAGCCCTTTTTGAACAGACGCTCCTCGTTTGTTAGATGGTTGTAGATTTAATTCGTGGTTCAGCTTGGATCAAGAATGTCTGATCGAAGTGTTTCAGAAACCGGCTGCTAATGCCCTAAGCTAGAACTTGAAGCCAGTTTGATAAATACCGGGTAATAGCGGTTATTTAGCGTTGTTTTAAAAGGTTTCCCTCCGAGCGTATCTGAAATGAAAGCGCTTTTTAAACCTAAATAAACCGATTTAAGCCAAAAACCGTGGAATTCTATGACACAGACAGCGCAGACACAAATTGAGAGCGGCGAATATCAAATAAATATTTTTTTTTTAAATATCTGTAAACAAGTTTATTGATTAAAAATCCTTGTAATTTTGCTCCACAAGGAAACCGATATTTTTGAGATTAAAGCAGCGCTAAAACTTTACAAAACGCTCTATATGTATTTGCGTTGATTTAGTTTTGAAATTAACCGGTTAACAAGCCCTGCCCTGAGCAATCCTTGACTGTGCATCCCCACCCCTATCCTAAGATAAACTAATATTGGTTATTTAAAAAATTAACGTATTTATTTCAACGAAATAGATTAGTATCTACGAGACCCACATCAGTACTCTAGTAAATTTAAAACGTACGGATTTTTAATTATATTTCTTTTGCAAATATTCTAGCAAAATATATTCTCTTGATACTCTTTTGGTGCCTTATTAGTATTACTTGTATATATGTATAACAAACCTATAACGAACACTACCTCATTCTCGTGTTCGTTTCTTTTAAAGAAGCTTCGGTTTCAAAGTGAAACGTGCGTTGAGTGCGTAAATTTTGTGTTTCTGTGCTTGTTATCGACGGTGTGAAAGAGTAGTGTATGTGAGTGGATAATTGTGCTGCTGGGATCTTTTTGTCCGGACAATCGGTGACTTATTTTTTTGTTGAACTGGTGTCTTTCTTTTAGGTGGCAACGCGGAGATCACACAGATCAGTTCGGGGAGAATGGCAAATTTAATTAATTTCACCATTTGCCCCCTAAGCGATTGCTTAATTTGCTTATGGTTTAGTCTGGCATTGATTAATAGTATCGAGACTACTAAATAGGTGGTAGGAATAGGTAAAGCGGTGGTGACAATTCAAGTGTGAAGTTACGGAATTCTATCACCTAGTAGTCACAATTGTAGTGATGTGTTTGACTAATCTTTACCTTTCACCGACTGTCTGATAAACCGGCAGATGCAAGAGGGTCTATTATTTAAAGGGGACCCTGAGCACCCAATTTGCTCACTGACAGAGTTATTACTCGTGTTTAATATTGTCATACCCTATGTTCGTAAAATATTTCACTACAGTTATAACTTTTCAAATCCAAGAACAACCTTTAACATATAAAATCAGGGGCGTGAAACAGTTTGTTAGTTATTTTTTGATATTTTAAATAAATATATTGATATGAGAAATAGACGAATTGGCCTAATTTCAAATATTGCAACTTATTTGCTTATGATAAGAAGGTTAACCAACGATATAAACACAAAAAAAGTACTGAAATATGTTTAATGAATATCTATACTCAGAAAACAGACACGATATATATTAATCATACAAACTTAAAAACGAATTACTGGTTTTCGCATATTTTCCTTAATAACATCGAAATAATAAAAAAAATACATTCGAGATTATTCTCATGAGCCCTTTTACTTGGTAAGTCACAAGATATAGTCAATTACGCTTTTTTTTTACATTTTCTAACTTATGCCCCAAAAGTAGTCTCCATGTTTAAAATTCTTTTATTTTAGACGTCGACGTTCGAGTACAAGGCTTGCATATGTGTACCAAATTTGAACTTCATCGGTCCACTGGTTACGGAATCGACTGCGACATAAGGACGGAGAGACAGACGAGTAATCCCACATAAACCCTTTTGCTTTTTTTTCATTTTGAGTTATGGAACCCACACGGCGACTGATTGGCTATACGTGTCACTATCATCGTGACTACTTGCTGGCAGAGTTCCCCAACGTCTCACCAGGATATTTTGTATCACCGCCTTACTTATTGCTGCCGCAATAGCGTCAAAGCTTGTCATTGTCATGTTCCGGTTTGGTATGTAAGGTAGCCGGTAGACTCATACATGTGTCACTATCTCGCCACATGAATTAAAACGCACTATTAACATCTTTGATGTCTATAGGCGATAGTTTTTCTTTCCATCGGTAGAGCTACCTGCTTGTTTGCTATCTTTATAAATTAAATACCTTACCTTTAATACCTCTCAGATAATTACTTGTACTTGCTAATCACAACCTTTATTACTTTTCAGATACTTAGCAGTCATAATGATTAGTCACGTTTGGGAAATCATTGGCTTTAAACGAATTTCCTAGTAAGAAGGCGAATGGACTATTCAAAATGGGTCCTAGACAAAACAAGGCAAAAATGTATTGAGATGTGATTGAGTCATCACTTCTTATGTGTAAAAAAGTTCTTTTTCATTTTCCGATTAGGTAAACAAGTAGTTCGTCAGCCGCCGATCAAAGGTTTTTAACCCCTGAGTTAAACAGTAAAACTTTACAACCTGCAATTCACGTGGTATACGATTGTGAGGATGAAATCGTAAAAATGCGAATACAGGAAATTGATTTTAAGTTAAAACATGTTTCATTAGATATAGCATAAATATTAAGTAAAAGAACGGGTACCTTTATTTCGTTCTTCTTTAGGGTCCTGTACTCAAAGGGTAAAACGGGAACCTATTACTAACACTCCACTGTCTGTCCGTGTGTCTGTCTATCTGACTCTCCGTCTGTCTTTAATGAACAATGATAAATAATTGTAAGATTCACAGATGATGTATTTCTGTTGCCTCGTTAACAGTAAATAATAATAATTATAATAACAGAATAAATAAATATGTAAGGGCTCCCATACAAAAAACGTGATGTTTTACATTTTTTTCATGATCTTAATAACGACAACTGGTAGTCGCTTGAAATATTCATAGAATATTTAGTTATATAAGGTCTTCCCAAAATAGGTGATCATATTTTAACACAGCGTCAGTACGTCTGACCAAAGATATCCAGCCAAAAAAGTATGTGATGCAAAGGAATATAAAACTTTTTGATTTGTACGAATAAAATAATTTTGTCTCCATAACGTAGTGCATTTCTGCATAATATAATCCACTTGTAACGTAAGAGTGAGTAGTAAGGTAAACAACCTCTCGCCATATTACGTTAAAAGTGAATTATTTTATGCAGAAACTAATACACGGTTATCAGACAAAATTATTTTATTCGTAAAAATCTAAAAAAGTCTGGAATCACATTCTTTTTGACTGGATATCTTTGGTTAGACGTACTAAACGTTGTGTTAAAATATGATCACTTATTTTGGAAGAACCTAATATATTTCCTATAAATAAATAGTTAAAATTAAATAAATAATGAAGGGGGCTTCCATACAACAAACGTGATTTTTGTCATTTTTTATAGATGATGGTACGAAACCCTTCATGCGCAAATCCGAATCAAACTTGACTTGTTTTATTTATATACAAGAGAGATAAACGAGCAAGAGGCTCGCCTAATGGTAATCGATCACCACCATTCATGGTCATCTGTAAAAGCAGAAGTCTTGTTTCCGATCTTTTAAGAATGAGTAGCTTTTTTAATATCAATTTTTTCCGTTTTATAATTACATTTTTTGGCCCACTAGATGTTACCCGTGATTTGATTCACATGATCAATCAATCATCCTTCAAAATCAATACTTCCCAAAATCAATACTTTCCAAAATCAATACTTTCCGGATCGGGATTAGATGACAGCCAGTCTTCAGCTTTGATGAACTCTGAAATGTTGGTTTCTAACCGAGATTGAGTGGATCGAGTTTTATGATCTAGCGCCGAGTCTTGCTGAAAAGACCATTCTTGGTTATTGAACATGGTGTTATTGAGGGGCTTAATTACTTTTCAAGAATGTTATCTTGATGCACTTGTGCCGATGCTTTGATACCTTTTTCAGAAAATATGTTTCAGTCGCTCTTTCATAGCTAACACCCCACCAAACCATCACTGAAGTCGGATAATGCCCACTTGTTACTTTGTTAACTAATTGGGAAGCTTTCTTAGAGCTTTAAGCAGAAATACGGTAATTTGTCGCCTCTGTGGTCTAGTGGTCCAGCGTTGACGTTGACCACATGAGGTCCCGGGTTCGATTCCCGGGTCGGGCACATAAAAAAAGTGTTTTTTCGGTTTTCTGAGAAACAAAAAGTTGCTCGGGATTGGAAAGTGCCCGGTTGGCGATAGGCTTGCCACCTATCACGTTTCTGGGACCAAGTATCTTCGGCTAATCGTGGGTGCACATGTTGTACCTCTGCCTACCCCTTCGGGGATATGGGCGTGAAGATACTTTTTTATGGTAATTTCGTTTGTTAAAATATTACCTACTCAATTGTAAAAAATTCTCATCTGTAAAGAAAATTTTTCTGTGAGCTCCCGTTGCGTATCGGCATGGGGGGCAGGAAGGGGCAGCTGCCTCCCTGGAATTTGTTTACCTCTCTACTAGCTATCTACTATTATTGATATTAAGATAAAAATAGTCTTAAGATGTTACGGTTGCCCCACTCTGGCCCAGAACCTGGGTACGCTCATGCCTACCGGTAAAATAGTTGTTTTGATTTTATCACCCTATTCTTTTTTAAATTATAAGTTAAGAAATAACCAGTGCATCTCTTATAGTCTGCAAGTCCTAAGTCATCTTTTAAAATATGCCACATGGTTCTAGGTGCTATCTTTATCTCCCGAGATAAAATCTTTTGCTTCCGGACAGGATTTCTTCGAATTCTTTCTGTTTTAATCGCCTTTTTCATATGAACACTACGTAGACGGCCGGATCTTTGACTGTCACAAAGAGGAGGTTTCATTGTACCTATCAATAGTCCGGTACACAAAAATTTGACTATTACCAAGCGTATGGAGAGTTTTGAAAATTGTATTTGACCCCATTAGGTATGGGGTAATGCAATGTAATGCAATCACAGTGATTTAGTCCAGCCCACTCCGTTTTAATATCACAAAATATTTTACACTGTATTGGCCCGAAAATCAGTACATAGTATAAAACAAAGGCGCTTTCTTTGTCTGTCCCTACATCTCTATGTGCCTATGTATGCTTAAATCTTTAAAACTACGCAATGGATTTTGATGCGGTTTTTTCAATAGGTAGTTTTAGTATATAAACTTTTCCGATATTCCCACGGGAACAAAAGCTACGCGGGTGAAACTGCGGGCAGGTCGCTGGTGATAAAACACAACGAAGAATCATATAAAAATGACAGATTCTAAATTCAAATGTAATATTATTTTGTTTATTTTTAATTGTGACAGTATTTATGGCCAGACTGTGTTTAGAAAAACTATTTAAATATGTTGCTCAAAATAATTTTATCTTTAAAGTCAATATTTAAAAAAAAGCAAACATTTTAAAGCAAATTCTAAAAAAAAAGTCGATATATATATAACAATTATATAACGTTTATCAGACAAATAAAGGATGATGGAATCGAGTAACGATGAGTGCACTACAGCCGAACATATTACAGGCTACAGATAAGGTGGGGAAGTGTGAAACCTTCCTTCCGCTGGTATCGGAATGCCGGATGAAGCCTTATCTCTAGCGAGCATTGAGTACACTAGCGACGTTATTTAATTAAACTTTAAGTTAACCATAGCATGATGATACAAACTTATAAGGCTGACTATTGATATTTATTTTTGTGTATAAGGTTATGAATTATTTATACAAACTAGCGATCGCCCTGTGGTCGAAAATCAACCATAGACTAAACAATAAGAGTAATGTAAGAACTTAGCCATAAAGAAAATAGCATAAATATCTGTATATTAAGAGTATTATGTATTTATTTTTCCCCGTGTTGGTCCTGGGCTCGTTTGAAGAATAGACCAACCGCCGTTCCGTCAGGTAGGTCGTAAAAGACGACCGATTGGCTATGCGAATCATTACCAACGTGGCACTAGATGGTAGAAGTTCCTTGATCCCACAATGTGGAGGCAGGCCTATCGCCAACCGGGTACTTATACAGCAAGTGCACCCACGATTAGCTGAAGATACAGTCCCACAAAGTGATAGATGGCCAGCTTATCGCCAACCGGGCATTTTTGCAATTCCGGACAACGTTGTTTTTATCAGAAAATTGACAAAACACATTTAAATTGCCCGACCCCGGAATCAAATCCAGGACCTCATGTGGTCAACATCGACACTGGACCACTAGACCACAGAGGTGAATTTTATTATACAACGTGTCAGAAGGAGGGCACACTATGAAATACGTCAATTAGTATTTTTATATGAAACTATAAAATCAGCTCTGAAAATCTTTTTTCATGATTTTAAACATTGTATTTTTATGGCAACGCATCTGCAGGATCTCCGGTGTTGCAGCTGTTCATGGGCGGCGGTGATCATCAAGTGAGCGTCTTCCACGTTTGCCCCTTATTTCATAAAAAAATGAATTCACTTATCCTAAGTGTGGGCGAAAGTATGTTTTTCTTGGATATAATTTTGATTAATTATTTGTAAATTTAAAGATTTATTTAATTTAGGCCTTATTACATTGACTTTAAATGAAAATAAACTTTATTATTTTGAATAAACATGACATAAAGAATGTCAACTCTTTATGAAAGGTGTTTATTATATTTCTTTTAAATTATTTATTTATAAAAAAATATAACATCTGTAATAAATGGTTGCAATGTATTCTAGTTGCAGTAGCTGTTTCTCAACCAACAACTTTTCGCTCTTACATATTATCAAGGAAGTTACATTCTACCCGGAATGCTTACACGCGCTTCAAAATCGTTCCGAAGAGTAACACGACATGAGTGGAGTGTGTCTCGTTCTACTATATAAAGCGCCAATCGCCATATATAAGTGTGGCCATGCGTAGTTTGCAAATTACTACTAAGTAATTCTACTAATTTGAGAAACAGTTTTTGCATTGCATAAGTAATTACATAATAATTAAAATAAGCACATTTTAGAACTCACTATGTTAATTACAATACATTTTATGCTAATATATCTATCGACGTGTATGAATAAAAGGGATTTAACGATTAACGAATATATAAAAATCTACCATCCGAAAATTTTATTTACACTGGCAATTGCAAGAAAAAGACAACATCCACTCTTGTCGTTGTCTTGCTCAGAACATTTTCCCCTCTGTTATGTAAGAAACAAATGTCAACTTTATATGTTACGAAATAAAGTACAATTTTATTTTTCAAATATTGCTTCGTAACAATTCCAGTTATAGTATATAAGTTCCTTGCATATTATTATGTGACAGGTCGTATATTTAATGCATTTAGTCTGTGGCCGAAAATCGACCACAGACTAAACATTAAATCTCTTTTAAATTTGACAACTGACGTTAGCCGTAAAGAAAATATTATCTATACATATAATAAAATCGTAGGAAAGTCAACTGTACATTGAATATTTTTTTAAAAGAATACTAGGAGCATGATCTATAATCCATATCGAAGCCGAAAATATGGTTTTTAGAATTTTTGTCTGTTTGTCTGTATGTATGTCCAGGATAAACTCAAAAAGTACTGCACGGATTTACTTAAAATTTTGTATGAATATTACTAATAGGTTGGGTCAACATATAGGCTACATATTATCACGCTATCACCTACGGGGAGGGGCAGTGCGGAGTAAACGATCTCCACGCGGACGAAGTCGCTGGCAACAGTTAGTATTAAATATATGTGTATCTTATCATGTATGTCACATGAATGTACTGTGTGTAATGTATATTTTTATTAATTTAATGTATTTTTAATGCATTATATTTAAATATATTAAGTTTCTGCATTCCTCCCCAATGAAAACTTTAATTATGAGAACTTTCATACTCCAACGCTCGCGCAATTGTCTTTAAAAGGAATCTAAAGTTTTTCCTTCACGTTTTTGTTCGTAGGTTTTGTTCCCGTGGGAATATCGGAAAGGTTTATATACTAAAACCTTCCTCAAGAATCAATCTATCTATTAAAGAAACCGCATCAAAATCCGTTGCGTAGTTTTAAAGATTTAAGCACACATAGCGACATAATTTCCGAACGGATACGACTTAGGGACCTTCAAAAAACGAGCTTATATTTTTTAAAAGGCCGGCAACGCAGCTGCACGACCCCCGGTATTGCAGTTGTCCATGGGCGGCGGTGATCACTTACCATCAGGTGCACCACCTGCTCGTTTGCCCCCTTTGCTATAAAAAAATAAAAAAAAAACATAGGGACAGACAGAGAAAGCGACTTTGTTTTACACTATGTAGTCATATAAAAATATTAGCTTTCTGCACTTCTCTATAAAAACTTTAACTGTACCAAAGAGTACAATTTTTCGCTTTACGTATTAATATATAAAACAAACTCATCAACAGTTGCCGCGCTAATTAAAAGTGACTTTAAAATTGCATGAAACTGAAACTTTCAGACGATGAACCCGTGATTCATTAAATCCATAATTTAAAAAATCAAAAAGTTTTATTGCAACAGTATTTTTTAACAAAAAGAAAAAGCTTTTTTAAAAGACCTTAATAAAAAAATTAATACAACAATAAGTTTCTTTCAAAAACAATAAATGGGAATATTTTAACAATATGATTTATTTAAATGTCTTTTGTGTTTGAGGCTGTATAACAGTAAATTCTACATTTGAGTGTTTAAAAAAGAAAAAACAGAAAGCACGAAAGATGAAGCTAAAACCACAGATTACTTATGTATAGATACACATAAACGTGTATACTAAAAACGTATCTTGAATCGATTTAAGTAGATTTATGAGACTAAGAACGGTATAATCGACAAAATAAAATTCAGCTCAGCTGAGCACATTATAGCTGGCAGATAAGGCGACACGACAGCCCGAAACCATCCTTTCGCTGATATCGGGACATAGCATGAAGTCTTATCTCGAGTGAGCATTTAGTAAACATACTGATAATTTTTTAATCAAACAAGCGTTTCGAAATTCGACCATAGAATCTATACATATAAATAAAATTGAAGTGTCTGCGATTTCAAAATAATTAGGTTTTTTGAAGTGTATTGTTTTTCCCCGCACTATTCCTCTATGGAATCAATTACCGGCAGGGGTTTTTCCAAGTGGATACGACTTAGGGACCTTCAAGAAAAAGAGTACTCTTTCTTAAAAGGCCGGCAACGCAACTGCAAATTTTCTGATAGTGTGGTTGTCCATGGGCGGCGGTGATATCACTTACCACCAGGTGAGCCTCCTGTCCGTTTGCCACCTTTTCTATAAAAAAAATGTTTTATTTTTACGTTTTAATACCTAAACAACAATTTTTAAATTTTCTGTTTGTGTGTCATTCTGTCTGTATCCCGTACAAACAGAATGGCAGACAGACAGAAAATCTCTAGAACGGCTGGATCGATTTTGATGAAACTTTCATAGAAAGATAGAGGAGTATATAGGGCAGCACATAGGCTACGTTTTACCCGAGTGACAAAAAGTAAGTAACGATTTTGGGTCATGTGAACGAAGTCGTGAGTAATGGCTAGTAAACAATAAAATCTCTTCTAATTTTGACAACGGACTTCAGCTATATTTTTTATACCAAGATTGCTATCGTGATATAAAAAATATTGCTAAAGTCCGTTGAAAAAAAAATAATTTGTTGGAATCGTTTTTGTGTATGTTTACCGATAACTCGTATATGCTTGAACCGATTTGGAAAAATATTTTTTGTTTGAGAGGCTTTACTTTCCAGGGGCCTAATTCACGTAATCAAACCGTAATGCAGTCGAAGTATTTAAGACTCTTACACATTTTTTACATATTACGCCGCGTCGCAGGACATTTCGACGTTCTACTGTGACTATGTGTGTGAGAGCCCAAAGCGCATTGACTCAATTTGGGGCAGGACCCATTTTAATTTTGTGAATATCCGATGCAATGTTTCGAAGATACAGGAAATGCGAAGTCAGTTGTTTGCAGATTCACCTATTTATATTATTAGATAGCAAACAAACAGATGGGTCTCCTGATGGAGAGAGTCAACTATCGCCTATAGACACCAAAGGTGTTAATGGTGCGTTGCTATCTTGTGGCGAGATCTAATGCTACGTGCATAAGCTTACCAGCTACCTTACCTACCAAACCAGAACACGATAGTGACAAGCACTGACGCTATTGCGGCAGGAATAGGTAAGGCGGTGGCACCAGACCCGGGCAAGTCAATGCAGAACTCTACCACCTAGTGGTACCAAATTCGGCAAAACAATGGTTTTTTTTAACTTTTTTAAACTTCCATATGAATATACTGATTGATTACAAAATCTAATCAGTTCTTTTTTTAAATAAGTCTGCAATTTAGTGGAAAAATTCAGGGTCGATTTGCATTCAAAACCATATGCCATAGAACTTTCGGTTGATTATGGTTCACCAAATTGAAAAGCTAACCATTGTACGAGTTAAGCCGAACGATGGTGAACCGAATCAAATGCTTAACACTTGAACGGCTTAACCCCTTCCAAAGGCTTAATCAAATGAACGGGATTTCTTGACCCTGCTCGGAATATAACGATATCGGTATCATTATATTTCAGGAATGATATAGTGCGTCAAAAACCTTTTCACCACGATTTACCGGAGATTCAGACTAACTAATACTTAAAAACCGGCCAAGTGCGAGTCGGACTCGCGCACGATAGGTTCCGTGCTTATCTGTAAAAAAACGGCAAAAAATGACTTACATTTGTTGTATGGAAGACCGTCTAAAATATTTCTACCAGTTGTCATTATTAAGACCGAGGAAAGAATTGCAAAAAAATAACCCTTAATATTTTTATTTTTAAAATGTTTAGTATTTGTTGTTATAGCGGCAATGGAAATACATAATTTGTGAAAATTTCAACTTTCTAGCTATCACGGTTTATGAGACACAGCCTGGTGACAGACAGATAGACGGACAGACAGACAGCGGAGGCTTAGTAATAGGATTCCGTTTTTATCTTTTAGGTACGGAACCCTAAAAACGATAACTAGGTTAGAAAATAATATAAAATGTATAGGATTGACAAGTTGCGCTAAATCACGTGGTCAATCGCAAGGAACTTATATACGATAACTGGAATTACTACGAAGCAATATTTGAAAAATAAAAATGTACTTTATTCCGTAACAAATAAAGTTGACATTTGTTTATTACTTAACAGAGGGGAAAAACGTTCTGAGCAAGACAACGACAAGAGTGGATGTTGTTCCTTTCTTTCAATTGCCAGTGTAAATAAAACTATCTAAATGGTAGATTTTTATATATTCGGAAATCGTTAAATCCTTTTAGATAAATAAATTAGCAATAAATGTATTGTAATTAACATAGTGAGTTCTAAAATGTGCTTATTTTAATTATTACGTAATTACTTATGCAATTTAAAAACTGTTTCTCAAATTAGTAGAATTACTTAGTAGTAATATGAAGACTACGCATGGCCACACTTATATACGGCGATTGGCGCTTTATTTGGTAGAAAGGGACACACTCCACTCATGTCGTGGTACTCTTCGGGACGATTTTGAAGCGCGTGTAAGCATTCCGGGTAGAATGTAACTTCCTTGGTCAATCGTCATCGGTGACGACATCGGTAACGATTGACCACGTGACTTAGCGCAGCTTATGTCAGTGAAGTACATTTTATTCTTTTCTTTGTCGTTTTTAAGTTGTCACTTTGTCTAAGCCCGGTAAATCGTGGTGAAAAGGCTTTCGACGAACTCCGACTATTTCGAAATTGAATCTGCGTGATGAATTTATTAAATAGGGTTTTCTCTTATTTTTTTCACCTTTCACAAAAGTATAGTTTTTCTTTTACGCTCGTTAAAGGATAAATTTGCTGAAGTCTTATCTAGAACGAGTGTTAAGTACAGTTGCCGACAAATTTTAACCAAACGATTTTATTATCAAAAACAAGAAAGTCCCTTGTTCATGCGTCGAGTAATTTTATTTTATTTTATTACAATGTTCAAGGTTTTACCTGCGACTTCGTGAAGTGTAATTAATTAGCAATTATTGATCATTATATTTTTCCGCAGTAAAATAAGTCTATTTAAATCTAAATGGCCTTGTTATTATTTTTGCTATTGGTTAAATAAAATGTCCCCTTACGCAGGAAAAATTTATCGCAATTATCAATAATATTCTGTTGATTCAGGCGTTATTTAGCGGATATCCATTAATAAAAGTTAAAACTAATTAAATTTGTTATTCTCTGCGAACTATTCTATGTGATTGCTACGATGTCATCGAAAAGAAAGACACCGGTTCAATAAGTGTTTTACTCCGAAATCGAAGCATATTCAGGAGAAACAAACACGCAACGCGAGTGTTAATAATATGAGCGTGAGTATTACTTACGCTCGCGTTGAGTAACTTTTATGTTAGTAATATTTAACTTTTAAATCAATAATCGCTATCTAATTCAGGAATAAAACTCTGGATCACATGATCCAAGCGAAACTGAACCTATGGTCAGGCCTCTGACACTCGCTTATACCTACCGTGCACCTATAGCTCGCGACAACTCGGCTTTGCAAATCAGTCGGGGCCGCCACGTGCTTATGAGTACACACGTACCTATTCATGTACGACGGCCAGCCGGTCATCGTCGCAACGTAAGGTTTATTACTGTAGGTACTCTTATAAAATGGGGGATTCGTAATATAAAATATTAATTGCTGTGTGGATGGTTGTCGCAATAAACAGAATGATGCAAAGTTTTCGTTTTTTACTTTACCGTAAACATTCTGAAACGTAATAAATATTTATGTTTTGTTTAGTTTACTCGTAATTTTATAAGAAGGTTTTAAGTACTGTAGGTAAGGATTACGTAGATTTATCATGCCCCAGTATTGCAACTTGAAATGCGCCATAAATTTTATCTTAACATTGATTAATTATTAACAAAATTCAATTTCCCCGTGTTGATCAGAGTTTCTTTGAAGTATAGAGCCACCGACCACACAGCCCATAGACACCTAATAATAGGCGAATGACTTGTGTCAACACATCTGACTTATAGTTCCGATGTAAATGTCCACGCGCCAATGAATAGTGATTTGGTAATCGGTGTCGACCAATCAGATGCTCTGTACATTACTATCTTTCACTGTGACCTTGAGTTAGCCAATTACGGCGTTGCAACCCCACTTCGTCTTACTTCAGCTAGTTGCCAGAATGCATTCAATACAGAAAATCAAACATTAGCCGTCTATAGGCTGTGTGGTCGGTGTATAGAGCAAATGCCGCTATACTAGGCAAGTTGTAAAAGGCGATCGGTTGGCTACACGTGTCACTACCATCGTGACTACTAGGTGGTAGAGTTCCGCATCGTCTCACCCGGGTATATGGTACCACTGCTTACCTATTCCTGCCGCAATAGCGTCAATGCTTGTCATTATCTTGTTCCGTTTTGGGGGTTAAAGTTGGGCGGTAGACTTATGTATTAAGCATTGCCATCCTGCTGCACAGATAGCAACGCATCATTTACATCTTTGGTGTCTATAGGCGATAGAGTATCTTTTTTTATATCATAAAATAGCAAATAAGCAAATGGGTCTCTTGATGGAAAGAGTCAACCATTGCCTATAGATACCAAAGGTGTTAATGTTGCGTTGCTACTATTGTACTACGTGTACTATTATATATTCTGTGCTATGGTCGTAACAATAGCGCTTGTTCCAAGAATCGAACGCGCATTATATTGATTACGTAATATGGTCAGTAATTACTTAACCAACCGCTGTCATATTATGATTGAGCAAATTTTTAAAGTAAATTAAAATAAAAATACTTTGGCAACTGTACTCGTATTTTAGAACTGCATTATTTCTCTGAAACGTGGTTACTTTGTGTCATTTGAGAGCGTATGTACTTATAGTACAAGATCCGGCTTCGAATGAGCCTTCCGCATCGAGTTTTCTAATGAATTTATATTTTATCTAATGTATTTTTATATAACTAAAAAACAGGATTGCTAATCATATCCCTGCGTTATTATTTTAATACTCTTTATATATCATCTGGAAAAATAATTAATGCAAAAAATAAAACAGCAAAACTGTAAAAACATTCAAAACAATTAGATAAATATAAATACTTCTAATGTCTTTTGCATACACCTACATTAAGTGAAATATCTTAGAGACGCAGTAAAAACACAGTTTTGGCTGTAAATATTTTAAATGATCGTAGCTTTGTCAATATATAGTAAAAATCTCCGGCTCTCCTACTCAAAAGGCGTCGTGCCCATAACTTGGAAGACCGCTTTAATGCACCCAATCCCTAAGAAAGGCGATCAATCGGTCCCGTCCAACTATTGGCCTATAGCGATATACTCTCCAAAATAATGGAGTTCATTATTAACTGCCAGCTTCTGAGGTATCTTGAGGAGCACCAGCTGATTAGTGACCGCCAGTACGGTTTCCATCGCGGACGCTCAGCTGGTGAGCTTTTGGTTTACTTAACACATCGATGGGCGGAGGCAGTTGAGAATAAGGGAGAGCATTGGCAGTTAGTTTGGACATAGCGAAGGCCTTTGATCAGGTATGGCACAAGGCACTTCTTACCAAGCTTCCATCCTATGGGCTTCCTGAAAAATTGTGCAAATTGATCACCAGTTTTCTGACGGATCGGAGTATAAGGGTCGTTGTTGACTGCGCATGCTCTGACCTTAAACTCGTCAATGCTGGTGTTCCTCAAGGTTGTGTGCTATTGCCTACGCTGTTTCTTCTGCACACTAATGACATCTTGCGATCGAGTAGTATTCATTGTTATGCGGATGATAGTAGAGGCGGTGCTTTTACTCTGGCCGCAGCGGAATTTCTCGGGAACACGTCAACGAGTGCCGGAACAAACTAGTGTCAGAAATTGAAGCACATCTTTCTGTTACTTCGGAGTGGGGTCGATTAAATTTGGTCCAATTCAACCCCATTAAGACACAAGTTTGCGCGTTTACCGCTAAAAAATCACTTTTTGTCGCATCAACTCGTTTTGAAAATACTTCACTGAAAGCCACAGCCAGTATTGGAATACTTGGAGTCGACATATCGGGTGACGTTCAGTTCCGTGGTCACTTGTAAGGCAAGGCTAAATTAGCCTTTAAAAAGCTGGGAGTTCTCAGCAGGGCCAGGCAGTACTTAACACCAGTCCATCGCATATTACTTTATAAGGCGCAAATCCGGCCTCATATGGAGTACTGCTCTCATTTATGGGCGGGAGCTCCTCAGTACCAGCTCCTTCCTTTTGATCGAATTCAACGTAGGGCGGCTCGAATTGTCGAGGACGAGACTTTTTCAAGTCGGCTTGATTCTTTGACGTTACGTAGAGATGTGGCATCACTCTGCATCTTTTATCGGCTCTACCATGGGGAATGTTCCGAGGAACTGTTTGGATTAATTCCTGTTGCCGAATTTCACCATCGGACATCGCGACAAAATTCGAAGTTCCATCCTTACCATCTCGATGTCTGGAAATCCACAACCGTGTGATTCTCGAGGCATTTTTTACCCCGCACCACTCCTTTGTGGAACCAGCTATCGGCAGAAATTTTTCCAATTGGATACGACTTAGGGACCTTCATGAAAAGAGCTTACTCATTCTTAAAAGGCCGGCAACGCAATTACAAGACCTATGGTAGTGTAGTCGTCTATGGGCGGCGGTCAACTTACCATCAAGTGAGCCTCCTGTCCGTTTGCCCCTCTCTTCTATAAAAAAAATAATAATTTAATGTCATGTTTAATTCTAGCATTTATACCTTCATTTGTAATATTAATTTAAAAACATCTTAACAATAATACGGGATATAAACTCTATTTTTACCCGACTGCAGGAGGGTAATGTGTTTACCAGTCTATATATGTATGTAAGTATGTATGTATGTATGTTTGTTCCTATGTGGCGTTCTAGAGGCCAAACGCGTAGGCTTATTTTGATGATTCTTATGTCAATCGATTCGTCTTAATCTTGCGAGTGTCACTAAAGACATGACATTTATAAATATTCACCATGGTAACCACCAGGAAAAATCAAAAAAATATATATTGATGAACAATGTCATGTGGGGTATCGTTGAATATGTATTTAAAAATCATTTTGGGTTTAATTCATCATTTTTCATTTTAAATAATAGTTTAGAATATATAACGATTTAAATTTAATTATCTTAATAGTAACACGTACTTTATACATACATATTATACCTACTTCAGTATTTTGTTATTCGGTTTTCATTACATAAATCAGTAGTTATCATCTTTTGAACAATATTTTTAAACGACCAGAAAACGGAGGTTATCAGTTTGATTGTTAGAATTGGATAACATTTGAGTATGATAATCTATTTAGGCGTCCAAGAACGTGTACTAAATATCGTAACGTTATGTATATTTGTAAATTTCGCTATTTTTTCGGTGAATAAAGACATATCGAGATAATTATTTTTGATTGAAATAAGGACATTTTCAACTTAGGGAACAGTCCAAGTTTCATCAAAATCAGTTCAGTAATGTTTACCACGTATTGGTCCGGGCTTCTAAAGGATAGGCCAACTGCCGTTCTACCAAGCAGGTCGTAAAAGGCGATTGATGGGCTATTTTCTTCACTACCATCGTAACTTCTAGGTGTTAGAATTCTGCAACATCTCGCCCGGGTATTTGGTACCACCGCCTTACCTATTCCTGCCATAATAGCTTCAATGTAGACTTGTGAATGTGGCACTGTCATCTCGCCACACGGATGGCAACACAACATAAATATTTTTGGTGTGTATAGGTGATGGTTTCCATTTTCATCTTTCCATTACGAGAGCCATCTGCTTACAGCACTCAATCGTCATAATTCATAAACAAATAATACATGTCACTTATGAAACTATCAACTTCGAACTCGCTAATGAAATAAATACGTCGCCGAATAGTCGCCGAAATCACTATTCCTGGAATCCTACCTTAAATACTGAACTATATTTAACTAGCGACCCGCACCGGCTTCGCACGGGTATAAAATATCTATTTATATAGCCTATGTCACTCAGTGAAAAAATGTGTAAACAAACGGTTGACTCTACGGGCCATCCCTGAAACTTCCTACTAAATTAAGGTATTTTATGCTCAAAAGAGTAAAAAATATAAGCATAGATTTTTCAGTTCAAACATCTAGTTTTTTAAAAATGGCAGTATACTAATTTTGGAAAAACTGTATATTTTGAGAACGATGATGGCGTTCAACTCAACTTTTGAGATCTAAAATATTGCTTTAGCTAAATAATCGATAGGTTGAAAAATTTCGATGCAATGTCAAAGAACATTTTATTTTTAATATTCTTCATTGATAAATCCCAAACAAATTGACCGATTTTGATTAAATAAACGATATTAGACGTAGTTTTTAAAGGAGAAAAGCTGATAAGATTTTTAAGTCAATCGTAACGTAACGTTACGGTAATTTTAATGTTTGAAAAGCTATAAGTTTTAAAAATTAAATTCGATTTTGATTTTGAAACGGCAGTTGACGTAGTTTTTAGTACTAAAATATCGTAGCATATCTAAAAATGATTGGTTGAAAAATTTCGAAGCTATGTCGAAAAAACACTTTTTTCAAAATTTTTCGTCAACGATTACTCCCAAGCGCATAAACCGATTTTGATGCAATTTATGTATTAGTCGTAGTTTTTGAGCAATAGAGCCGATTAGTTTTTGTACTCAATCGGTACATAAATCTGGAAGTTATATTAAAAAAATACTGTTTCGCCAAAATTTGTTTGGTGTTTTTTCAAAATTTCTCAAAATCTCCTGGGCCGAATCGGTTCAAATTTTCAGGAAAATTAAGTTGAGCGGAATCCAATCGAATGCCATCAATCGCGGCCGGTCTCGATCGGTCCAGCCGTTCAAAAGTTATGAGAAGTTTACATACACACAGTTTACAGACTTACTAACGTCATCGTGAAAATAGTCGGAAAAGGTTCCTAAAAAAATCAGTAGGTTCTTCCTTATCTACATAGGTAGTGGGTAGTTAAAATGATTAAAATCGATCCAGTAGTTTTGATTTATTCATTACTGCCCGTGGCCCGCGCGCGTTAAATTTGGAGTAAAACAATTCCCCTTTCCCAATACCATGAAGATTTCCTGCTATCTTTGGAATATCTAAATTCATAAACTACATTTTTACTTATTTACTTTTTACATTTTTACCTATTTCTTTTATTTTTACGATTAATATATTATAGAGTGTCTTTATATACAACGTTCACAGCTTCCTAGTCATTTATGTCGCTCTTTCAAGAGGTTACTCTTGAAAGAGCGACATATAGTTGGCCATGTGAAAAACAGTCAACTATCAAATCTAAGCCTGCACGTTGAAGGTTTGACCATGCGATTTATTAATGGTATTGCAAAAGATGTCTTTATTGGAAACTCGGCGCTGCCGACCTGTAGGTAATCCCGCCACCGCTATGCTCTGCATTATATATCTGTAATATCTTCGAAAATATTCATTTAAATTACATGCTGTAAACGGCCATATTGATCTATATTAAATTAACAATTTATTTAAGGTACTTAAGGATATGGATAAGGATTAATGCTGTATTGCTTAAAATTGCTTCGAAAATAAGCAATTATTACTCGTATAAAGTAAATGACAAAAAAATGCTATTGTGGGTTATCCATAACGGATAGACCTTTTCTGTAGACCTTTTTACGATGTATAAATACTTAGTACATTATTTTGATAAATCTCGTAGGGTTCAGCCTGCGTTTGCAATGTAAGCATTAAAAAATGTTATTATTTACGACATCACATTGAAACCTCGAAAATTACAGTATTTCTCGACTCTATATTGAATGTTATTATACATATAAACCTTTCTATTGAATCACTCTATCTATTAAAAAAAACACATCATAATCCGTTGCGTAGTTTTAAAAATTTAAGCATACATAGGGACATAGGGACAGATAGAGAAAGTGACTTAGTTTTATACTATGTAGTGATGAATATTCAAAACTAGAAAAACAAACGTTCGTGCTGTTGAAAGAAATGCTTGTCCCTACTGGAAATCGAATCTAAGATACGATAGTAGCTATTATATTATTATAATCTATTCCCAAGCCCTGATGATAGGTAGGGTAGCTGACCACTTAAGCAATAATGGCGCGGTCAACGATTTTTTTATATACCATAAGATAGCAAACAAGCAGATGGCTCTCATGATGGGACAAGAAACTATCGCCTATAGACACCAAAGACGTTAATGGCGCGTACCTGTGGGATGGCAATGCCACATGCATAAGTTTATCGGCTACCTTATCCTCCAAACCGGAATACGACAATGACAAGCATCGACTCTTTAGCGGTGGGAATAGGTAAGGCGATGTAACCAAATACCCGGGTGAGACGTTGCAGAACTCTACCACTTAGTAGTCACGCTGGTAGTGAGTATTGACACGTATAGCCAATTGATCGCCTTTTACGACCTACCAGGCTGGATGGCAGTTGGTCTATTTAAGTTCCCATTAGGAAAATGAAAATTTTCAAATTTCGGAACGTCCTTGGTTCATCCCATTTTCGAAAATTGGGTATTTATCAGATCTCGAGTTTTGAAATCTTAACAAGCGAGTCGCGACACTTTGGTAACTAACGAAACCACAGAAAATTCTATCTATTTTATCCGATACCGGTTCCATTCATTTTAAATAAGTAGGTACCACAGAGGTAGGTATCTAATAATTTTGGATATAGGTACTTATGTATGTAGATATGTATAACGATTTAAATGACTCGCTTATTTTCCTATTTATAACAGGTACTTTATACCTTTACTTTAATTAGTGTTTCATTATTCTGCCTTCACAACGGGGGATTAAGGTAAAATATAAATAATATAGGTAAATTGAATATTATATTATACAATGGCAAGGGAGCAATGGGAGTTATAAGGACAATAGAGAGCCAGCTCTTCGAAAGAACCAATACAAGCAATGTTCTTAAAGTGGAACTAAGAATCGAACCATCGACGACAGCATTTGATGCACTTCGTGGACAGGGTAAAATGCTGCCAATAATATTATGCTGGGGCCTAACTGTAGAAAAGCTCCAACGAACTACTTTGGACCGAGCTGTGGTTGATTTAAGTTCACATATTTTGCTAAAGATCAAGCATATGTGGTTTTGAGTCGAATTAGATCTCTAGAGAGAATAATAACACAGAACATTGAAGACTAACAGAAGTCAATGTGCATAAGTAATATTTGAGCAACGCACACAAAGACACCTCTCACGGACGCGATATCTCGGAATGGTTCGGGACAGTTTGTTCCGCACCAGTCGGAGATATCGCGTCCATCAGAGGTGTTTATGTGTACTATGCTCGAATATTACTTGTATGTAACATTGACTTTTGTTAGTTTTTAGTATTCTGTGCTAATAATCAATAGTTTAGACCACCGCAAGTTACTTAATAATCCCCACGACATTCACTCTCTGAATGAAATAACAAGATTGCGTAGTTTGCCGTTTTATAATCCCAATATCGAAGTTAATGAATCCTTATTAAAATGTATAAAATAGAAACATTATTGAAAAAAAAACTCGACTGCATTTAATCTTAAAAATAGATTCATTCATTGCCTTAAATAAAAACTTGAAAGAAAGAAACAAGCCCAGTAGTTTAGAATCGTGTTGAGTAATAATGAATAACTACACAATTGAAACAGTTCTATAATATATGTTTATATGTAAAACAATTCATGAATTTTAATTATAATTAAAATTAAAATTCATGAATTGTTTTATGAATTTTAATTATAATTTCTGTTAATCGTTCTGTAAGCAGAACGATTAATAGTCGGGCCCTTTGTGAATATTTGATAGCTAAAAATTGAAGGGCTCTCGACTGTTAGGTAATCGTTCTGTAATTAATTAAAATTCATGAATTGTTTTATATGAACATCGATTATAGAACTATTTCAATTGTGTAGTTATTCATTATTACTTAACATAATTCTAAACTTCTGGGCTTGTTTCTTTCTTTTAAGTTTATATTTAATGTAATGAATCTTTTTTCAAATTTAAATGCAGTCGGGTTTTCGTCAATAATGTTTTTATTAGACACTTGTTACATAGCATTTTATATACATTTTGTTGAAAAAGTCAACGAGAGAAAATCAACTGAAGTCGGATCTTAGCCCATCACACGTGAAGCCTTTGAAGAACTTGTTAATTCTCATAAAAAGAGTATATCCGGTGCAACATTCTATTTTTACTTGTCACTTGTGGCATTGTTAAATATATCTATGTAATATACATATTTTATTTTTAATAATATTTCTTAAAACCATGTTCACCTAGCGATTAACCTGTTCTACTGGTATTTTAAAGTCCTGGGTTCGATTTCAAAACTGGCAGAGTTAGGTATTTGGTTGTGCTAAAAAGTTCCAAGGCTGCAGAAAAACAAGAAAAGCTGTTGGCTTATATTATCGTTAATAACAATCGATATTCTTTCAAAGAATCCTTCTAAGTTCTCTGAAATTCGTCGAAGTGCCGTGGTGAAAATCACCACCAATTTAGCCAGCAGGTAAACTAAACACAACCTTGCTAGTTTAGTATCTATACATATAATAAAATCGTAGGAAAGTCAAAACTGTACATTAAATATTTTTTAAAAGAATACTTAGGGCGTGATCTACAATCGATATCAAAGCCAAAAATATAGTTTTTAGAATTTTTGTCTGTTTGTCTGTATGTATGTTCGTGGTAAACTCAAAAAGTACTGCATGGATTTACTTCAAATTTTGCATGAATATTACTAATAGGTCAGGTCAACATATAGGCTACATATTATCACGCTAACACCTACGGGGGAGGTGTTGTGCGGAGTAAACGAAGTCCGCGCGGACGAAGTCATGGGCAACAGCTAGTAATAAATATTCTTAATTAAATTTTAGCCTCCGAGACAGCACCCATTTTGTTGAGTGATCAAAAAAAACATTTGAACCTTCCTGAGTCGTGACTTGGCGAGTCTACCAAACCTTTTTTTTTATATCATAAGATAGTACATACGCTAATGGCTCTTGTGATGGAAAGAAAAAAACCATTGCTTATAGGCACCAAAGATGTTAGTATTCCTGTGGCGAGGTCTTAATGCCACATGCATCCCCTTTCTCCACTCACTCATCCCTTTGAAGATTAGATTATCTGCCGTCCGGACAAGCATTTCCTCAAAAGGCGACCGATTGGCTATACGAGTCATTGCCGTCGTGGCTACTAGGTGGTAGATTTCTCCATTGCTTAGCCCGGTTTTGGTACCACATTACTTATTTCGGCCCTGTAGCGTCATCGCTTGTCACTTTTTGTTCCGGTTTGGAGAGTAAGGTTAAGGTAAACTTATGCATGCATGTAATATAAAAATAGCTATTATGGGGCTCAAGCCATCCCAGATTAAGGCAGACAGCCGGTAAACTTATACATGTGGCATTAGACCTTGCCACAAGTTAGTAACACAGCATTAACATCTTTGGTGTCTATAGGCGATGGTTGTTTCTTTTTATCGGAAGATCCATCTGCTTATTTGCTATCTTATAATTAAAAAAATATATATTTTGGCAGTTTCTGTTTACCTTTCGTGTCAACCGGAAGTCACATGCTGGAGATTCTCCAAGACGGTGTCACATACGACAAATGTCATTAATACGATCCTCAATTATGTACTTCCTATAATTGTTAGTTTTGATTACCTGATCTTGTATCGCACAGACCAAATCTTCGGTTGCCCAAAAAAGTTCACCGAAACTCAGCCAGTGGACGGAAGATAGAAAGTCTACGTAAAGCTCGTAGTATCAGTCTCGTAGAATCTATCATGCAGTTATTTCTCTTTCCATATGGCTTCCCTGTTAGAATTACAAAGTACCGCCGATTTTTGCCAGTTACATATAGCTAAGGATAACGGGGTTAGTCCTTAGTCACATTCTATTACCTCAGCATGGACTAGACTTTTCGATTTTGAAAAGAAATAATTTCTGAGATAGCCAATCTTGCGGTTGAGCTTGAGCCCTGCCACTAAGTTTATGCGAGATAAACAATCTCATGACTGACGATTCAGATAGTGAAAACCATGCAGAATCATAGTAGTGCGCACTTTCCGATCCAGAGCACTTAATTTGATCTGAGACAACTTGAGCTAGCTAAATGTGTACACCAAAAAGTAAATTAATACTTGTGTACACGAGCACTGACATAAGCAGGAATGATATTATGGCTGTTGGCACCACAGAGCTGTGGAATTTTTTTATCATGCATTCACAAAATACATAAATTACTGCACTCTGACACAGTGACACTCACTGAAGGCTTATGACAAGAATAAGCAAAGCAAAGGTACCAAAACCACGCAAGACTTTGTGGAATTCTACCACCTAGTAGTAGGGAAACAAAATCGCACATAAAAACATCGATATCAGGATATCGATGTTTTCTAGAGTAAAATATCGATGTTATAAACATCAGAGCTATGAACGATACATTATTGTCGATTATGCTCGATGTTTTGCCATACAAATTACTTGTATTGAAAATTTTTTGGGGATACTTAAACGGGGGAAAATCGCACTATGATAAAACATCGTTCATTAAAAATCGCTCATAAATAACGAGTATCGTCGATGTTTGGGGTTTCAACATTGATGTTAAAACATCGACGTTTATGAACGATATATCGATGTTTGAAAAAATCGATGTATCGTTTGTATCCTAACCTTGTAGACACTATGCTAGTGACATGTAAAGAATTCCGATATGATTCATATTTTGTAGTACTACTATGAATGCATTTCCTGAAACTAGCCTTAAATAGGAAATATTAGGCGAAAAGTTTCCTCTAACTTTGACATTATAGGAAAAAGATAAATCCAATCCTATTCAACGAGACTTGAACCAGGCTAATTCTTATAAAATAGAACGGGCTTCGTTGGCGTCTCGTAATCCTGTTGGGACGAACTCGTTTTAATTGTAAGCGCTTTCTGACTGGTTCAAAAAAGAAGATTCTATTTTTAATCTCACTGTATTGCGGAATTTAGGGGTTAACAGTGAGTCTTAAGCCTAACGAGAACATTTTATATAATAAGCAAATGACATTTAAGATATTACCATTTTTATTATCCAATCAAATGTAAAGGTAGTGATGCTTTGTTGTTCCTCTAGTAATGTAGTAATACTTTTTGTATAGGCGAGACTTATAAATGGTGTTAAGTTTTTAAGTTGTTTCTTATATTATTTAAGTATCACTGTTTGTTTCCAAATAAAATAAAATAAAAATCTGGGTAGTATATTTTGTCTCATAGTCAACATCTCGTAGTTATTCCACGTTGTAGTTGACGGACATTAGCGCTAATCTATAAGTATGTTTAAATAAGTTTATTAATGGCATTATATAGCTTTTCAAGCTGTCTAATAAGAACCTAAATACTTGAAATTAGCGCCCGAAAAATATGGAAGAAACCACTATAATATAACCATCAAAAATGTCAATCATGAGCATGGATCAAATTTTATTATGTCAGAAATCGTCATTTGAATAAAAATTGATGGCTAACTAATATACGACTTTATTCTGATGAACATCCAAATAGTCCAAAATATTTCATTTCGAATTTTACTGTCCATACGAGTGTTTAAATAAATGCAATTTGTTTGTTTTCCGATTTTCATGAGTACGAAGAATCAAATGCTCGATGGGTGTTGGATGGGTCGGAAAAAATAACACACAGAATTGGGGGATTTCACGTAATTGAGTGAAAGCGCTTAGAGCTTTCACACACATAAATATGATAGAACGTCGAGACGTGCTAAGACGTGGCATAATATGTGTGTCTTAAATGCTTCGACTCGCTTGGTGCTTGATAACGTGAATTAGGCCCCAGATTTTCAATACTTAAAGCAAAAGAAGGCAAGCTCGTGCCGCGGCAGCTGCTGCTGAGAGCCAGATCCCCTCCATTTATGGTGATATTAATGTTAATCATTTGGATTTTGTTCAGTAAAAACAGGGACCATTGAGCCATGGCGAGCGAGTGAAGCGAGCGTGGCGCGGTAGCGGTCACTGAGAGCCAGATGCTCTCGATTGCGTATTTATGATGTCCCGAACTATAATTAAGTCAAACTATTCCTTATTCGATCTATCGAAACTCGGTATTTTAAGACTGGTAATTATAAAACGTTAGAAACATTGAAATTTTGAAATTATCAAAACAGGATTCATCCTGTTGTGTTGAATCAGAGTTTTTAATTTGAAGAAATTCTCAAATTTTCAGAATTACAAAAATCAGTATTTTGAAATTCGTATTTGTGACTGACGGAATACAGCTTTTCGTATTTATGTAGTATATCGAAGGAAAGATATAACTGTCGTCTTTCAAATGCAATTGGAATGTAATAAAGATCTATATTAATATTGTAAATTATAAATAGGAATGTTTGGATGTTTGGATGAATGGATGTATGTTTCTCAATCAAGCCAAAACTGCTGAATGGATTTAGTTGAAATTTGGCACACAAGTGTATGATAATCTGTAATAACAATAAGAAAAGAGGAAAGTCGAATAGCACTTCCACTCTATGAAGGGTGAAGCATTAATTTTTTTTTCGTCTTACAATATTTTCTTCTCGATCTCATAGATTTAATCAGAAATAGTTGAATAAAACAAATCTAATTTTAATAATATATTTCTAAGATATCAGTGCATATCCGTCGTGAACAGTTTGACGGTAATTATATGATGAAATTCAAAGATGACTAACTTTATTGAATATTATTATTATTACATTTGGATTATATTAATTATCTTACTATGTCAGATGCTTGGTGAAAATATTACAATTATTAAAACATATTTTATTCAAGAAATAACAATTAGTTGGTTAGTAATGGGAAGATGTTATTCAAAAAATGTTCTTATAATAATTATTATTATGTTATAAATTACACATATAAATAATAATTTTACATTATATAAATTTAACCATTGAACATTATTGTACTATTATATGGTATTTATACTATTTTAATGGATAAACAAAGAACAATAAAATACATTAATTATTTTCCATATTCATTTCATTTTATGATAATATCAACGGTTTTTAAAATATCAGTTGTTTTTAAATTTAATAAAAAAAAAAGTTTAGGGTTAAATTTAATATTTTCATAAAAATATATTTTTGTATTTTATTGTTGCGTTCAAAAACATAATTAGAATATGTAAGTAACTAGACAAAGTGAAATTGTAATTTGCATCAAAATAAATCCTGGATTTGATTTATGTAAGTATGCGAGCAGTATATTCAGGTGTGCGTGTGCGCGTGGTGCAAGTGTATGTAAAAGATTTAGTTATATGGTTTGTTAACTTTTAACGCCAAAGCTATATAATTTAATTTTAAATTAAATTTATTAAATTTAATATTAAAAATCTATAATATAATTAAATTTAATATTAAAAATCTATAATATTAATTACGGTTGTTAGAAATAATAACTAATATAAAAGAAGCCACAAAACACTAGTAAGGAATTACTGTAACATCACGTGCTGAAAGGTCCACAACGATAGTACTGATGCTGTGACTTGTGAGTGTTGCCATTTAATAAGTTAGTTTTAATGGTAACTCACATTTACAAGGTAGTGTATACCACTCAAGTATTCTGTGTATCTTAACACATCAAGATCGAATCTACTAGTATTATACTCGTACAGATACACTACATCTTACTACTAGTGTTCAATTGTGAATGATAAGATATATATAGATCGTTGGTCAAAAAACAAAACCGTTTAGACTCTTAGGCGCCCCATAGATCTACAATAATATTGCACAATATTACGTATTGTGTAATATTATTGACTGTTTAGGGTTAATATTGAAGATTGCACAAAAATTAAACGAAAATTTGAATGGGGTTAATTTTTATTGTTCAATATTTATTTCTCGAACTGAGTAAGGTTGATATTGCACAATATAGAATTGTATAGATATTTATTTAACAAAATCACTAGCATGGTTGCCACCAAAACTTCGTCTTCGGCATGTTGCTAGCACGAAAATATTGATCAGACTGGTTTATGAATTTTATTGAGTGAATTTATTGAACGTTTGGAATCAAAGAGGGTATTCAATAATATTGCACAATAAAAGTATTGTGCAATATAATTGTAGGTCTATGGGACACCTTAGTGAATGTGTCATTTCCATTACATACTTGAATGTCATGTCACTAGAATTTTGTCCGTTTTGGCGTTTTTTATTCATATTTGATTTCTTTGTCAATATAAATAATAATATACACGTGAGCTTTAAAGTAGTCGCATTCAATGTATAACATTTAATATCTAAGTTGTACAATCTGATGGCTAACTCTACCACCGCGCGCGATTATTGGTCAATTCAAATAGCGCGCGCTCATTAGTCAATTCAAATAGCGAGCGCCCATTACCCAATTCAAATAGTGCGTAACAGGAGCTCGCTTCATTACATTCTCACAGATTGTAATGAAGCGAGGCGAAGTCACATATCAAAAGTATAAGTTGTCGGTCAGTAACATTTAGACCTGAATACGTTTGTTTTAATGAAAAAAACGAAATCTCGAAAGAAATCGAATCCAGGTATTATTTAGACGGAGACGGCATTTGCTTTGTTTCTTCAGTTATGGTTTTATTTGGAAAAAATCGGTCTTATAGGAGGTGGCCGTTAGTAGCCCAAATTAAACTGCACTCTGCTCGTCCTCTAGTCTCGTGTCGCTGTTGTAGCCCGTTATATTATCAGTTATAGCAGTGTTTCTTAACCTGTGGTCTGCGGACCCCTGGGGGTCCGTAAGTATGTGTGTGTGGGGGTCCGCCGTCTTATCTACATATATATTATATCATTTGAATTAATAAATAAAATCCAATTATTTTTATTAAGGGGATCCTTGAAATTGTGCCTTATTTTCTAGGAGTCCGCGGACTGAAGAAGGTTAAGAAACGCTGAGTTATAGGAATTCGAGAAATTTATGAACTAAAATATTTTAAGTAGTAATAAATTAAAGTTGCATTTAGTGAATTATTCTGTTGCAATAATAGCGACTTACATTTATTATTAATTTAGCACAACTTTTATTATAATAAACCAATATCCGTGAGTGTTATTAACTATACGAAACAGTTTCGACGAGTAATTAAATGACATTAATTTTATTTAAATTTTACAAATATTATTGTGGTAAAATATAAAAAAATTCGTTGTCTTAAAAATATCGTTAGCAAAATGTTTATGTAGATAAATTTAAGTTTAAAAACATGTTAAAAATTAACTCTATCTCTTGCTCAAAACTTTCTTATTTTTATCAAAATTTTTATTTTCTACTATTAAGAAGGTATGTATTTATTTTACCAAGCTAAAAATATTACTTAATTTTTCACTAAATAAGTCACAACATTAATATTTCTATGTCACATATCATTATATAAATATACTATCATGTTCGATATTAAACTACTCATACTAATTAATTCTTATTTAATAATTCGCAAAATTATGAATGCTTTGAAATAATAATTATTAAATCAACACAACGTGATAACTTCTAATTATAATATTTAAACATTAACTTTTAATATTATATTTTAAATCTATTACAATAAATAAAATACGTAGATAATACTTATACGCATTACCATAGAATATCATTTTGTAATATTATAAAGTTATAATAATATATTTCGTGCTATTTATATTGTTCAAGTTTGGTGTTATATTTCAATAATAATAATATATGGATTTGATATGAATAATAATAATTCGAAAATGTACAATGATTTTTAAAATGTATGCATCAATAATTATGATTATATTATCTACATAATAAATCTTACACAGATACATTTTCTAACTAATTAAATATTTTACATAATATTTACAGATCTATACGTGAATTCCAATGGTCCTTTTATTAGGGCTAAAATTGACTACGACAAATAATAATTTAATACAATATTGTATTACACGATAAAATAATGTAAGTTATACTACAATAATTTTTTAAGCAATGACATTATTGTAACGATTGAAGAATTTTAGCAGACGTCCGACAATTTTTATTACAATTTTATTTTAAAAATATGACATGAAACATTAGTAGTAGGGATTCGTTGGTTCCCGACCACCCGGGTCGTTGGGTCTGGATCCCTGTTTCTGTCCCACCTGTGTTTCTGACCCACTTGGTGGTCGGTCAAAACTAAAAAAAAAAAAAAAAAAAAAAATTTGGTGTCAAAATGGGGGTTTCCGGGTACGCCCGATCGATTGCAAGCATCCGTTTTTTGATATCTCGCACGGTTGCAAAGTTAGCATTCCTGGCTCTCCTTCGTTATCTAATCACCTCATTATCATTAAGCTCGAACGCCCGTCACACAATCGCACTATTAAAAGCTCATTAGGACGTCTCGCATTGCGTATCACTTGCAACTAATGAATATGGAATAAAATAAATATCATCAAGCTGATTCCCGTGTCGAGAAGGCAGAGCGAGCGTCTTAACGTTCCACTGCGATTCACCTGTTCAGCGGACAAAAGCACGATTATGGCGATCATTCTATTATCATTTTAGCAGCCTGTAAGACTTTTACTTTTTTTTTTTTTCATAGTAATTTATATCATTAACATCGTGAGTACTGAGTAGTTGGTGAGTTCTGCAACGTCTCGACCGGGTTGAGTACCACCACCTTGACCCATCTTATTACATACATCACCAGTGCTAGTCGCTGTGGTGGTGCTATTATTACTGGGTCTGTGTGCTTATTAAATATATTCCAGTACTTGTATGCATGTAAAAAAGTATCTTCACGGCCATATCCCCGAAGAGGTAGACAGAGGTACAACTAATGCTCCCACGATTAGCCGAAGATACTAAGTTCCACAACGTGATAGGTGACAATCCCGACCCAGGAATCGAACCTAGGACCTCATGTGGCAAGCATCGTCACCGCACCATTATGCCGCAGAGGTGATTTGTTTGAATGTATTTATTTAGTGTTGTTGACAAACACCCATATTGCATGATGTCTGGGCTAGCAGGATCGGTCACTTCCGGTATCAAAAGCTTCACATGCTCTTAAGGTATGTGGGTGTTTCGCAATACACAAGTATGAACTTCACTAACGATTCATTGGAATGTTGTATCATAATTGCTAATGCGAATGTGATGAGCAACAAGATTTGTAACAGAACGTGTTCGCTAATGTTAATTGCTTAAAACTTCCTATATAAACCTTGGATGAAAGCACATCTACAATATATCAAATAATTATTTTAACAGAGATAGTGCTACATTATTGTAACGTGTGTGTGTGTTATTGTGTTCACGTGCTACTTCGATAATATGGATGTAAGTATCTCATTTATTGCTCTTATAATATCTTATATATTAAATATGTGTAATGAATGTAGATATAATATTTTTGTCGTTTCATATTTTTACAATATTATTCATGTATTTCACCGGAGAGGAAAGTATACTTGTATGATGAACGTACACATATTTTTTCAGATTTGGTTAGAAAATAATATTTATACCTACATGCACACACAGAAATGATGTATGTGTTAAATCTATACATATGTGTACTACATGTATACTGAACAGAAATTTTACCTAAATATATTCAGTCGTTAAGGCGTGTAAGAACTTGTAACAAATATACACGCACAAACTTTAGATTTATAACATAGTATTAGGATTTTACGTTAGCTATGTCGTAGTGTCTAATATTTGGTATTATGTCCTTTACAGAATTCCTCGAGCATCCTTGAAGAGAACACTTTAAAACATTATTATTATCCACTGTCTGACGACGACGAGTCAGATTTACAATTGACACAGCCATTGAAAATAAAAAGAACACGTAGCAGCAGCAGTTTGGACGACCTATTTGAAAAGCCAGCCAAAAAGAAGAAAAAAATGTCGTCCTGCGTTGGAAGGGCGTCTCGAGATGGTGGAATGGCATACATATCAACCAATACCGACGATGGGGCGCAAGCCACACACTTTGTAAAAATAGAAGTTTACGATCTAAAAAAACTGGCGAGGATACCCCCAACTGATCATTGGAAACATGCAACCACTCGGATTAAATATTATGCGGCAAGTCATAGGCTCAACAAAATCAATGAAGTGATCTATGATATATCTAAGGAAATAGCCGATGCACCTGACGTAAAAAAATATCACTTCGACAAAAATACTTGATATTGTTCTTTCAATGACTGATTTTTTAAGTATGCTATTGTATAAAGTTTCAATGTAATTAGAGATAATAATGTGATTGGTGATTAATTTTAGTCATCAGTTAACAATTTTAAAAGAATTTTAAAGGTCTTTAGTTAATGAAGTGGGCGTGGAAAGGTGCCATATATATATAACAGCGTTGCACTAAACAAGTGCTATTATTGTATATTTTAACGCAGTTGTCGTACAACCAACTGTAAAAATGTCTTTTATAAAAAGTTTATATTTTGAATTAAGTAACGATACTTTAGTTGAGTCACTATATGATTCGTGCTACGATGCTGAACTATATGAAATATGTTGCAAAGTAGAGAAGGAACAAGCTCAATGTAAACGTAAATCTGAAGATAATTATCAAAATGGCAATCATGAAAAACATCGCCGAATCAATGAAGATGAGTTTTGTCATGGTCACCGAAATAGATCACAGCCTTTCGTTGACTCTCAATATTTAGACTCAGAACTCTACAACATGTGTGAAACTATTGAAAGGTAAACGCAATTTATTGTTATATGAAATATTATTATTTATATACCCGCTATATGCAGTTTCTAAATTATTAATAAATTTTCAGTACTTTCATCCAAGTGGGTTGTGGAGAACCAGGTGCAATACCATCTACATCTAAAGATCATACATTTCATAATATAGAGACGTCGATTCAAGAATGTACACCATCTACTGTGAAAATGATGAAGTGTACTACCTGCAACGTTAATGTAAAAAAAAGGTATTTTTCCAATCATGTTAATAGTCATTTACATAAAAATAACTTATTTAAATTGAAACACTCCTTGGAAAACGTAGATATAATTGAAACTGCATTTAAAGACCGATTACTAACATATAGGATAGGTACGAATTCTTCCAAGGATTTTACAACCCCGGAATTATATTTTTCTTCAATCAATAACAGTGTTGTGCAACTACTCTCCGAATGTATAAAACAATTTACTACATTTAAGGTTAATTTTATATTGCGGGGGAGTTTTATTCAGCAAACGAAAGATTTAAAAAATTCATTTGATTTTCAGACTTCCAACTATATTGTTTGTATGAGTACTGATGTTAATGAACTAATTACATCTGTTTATAGTATCTTAACCAATAAGATTAGTGAATTTGAAAGGAAAGATAGTGGTTGGAGCCTTCAACACCTGACCGAATTAGATTTGAATGTAGGAAAGTTTAATCCCTGTCGGGGTAGTTCTTTTATTGAGCTTCCACGTGACATACGTTCTAAAAAGGCAGTTATTAATGTGAAAAACACAGATGTTCTTTGTTTCAAATGGGCAATTCTCTCCGCTTTATATCCTGCACAAAACCATTCTGATAGAGTCACTGCTTATAGCCAACACTCTAATAAATTAAAATTTAATCAAATAGCATTCCCAGTAAAATTACGTGATATTTCAAAATTTGAAATTTTAAATAATCTAAGCATTAATGTTTTTGGTTTAGAGTACAGTAAAAAAGAAAAAAAAAATATCGTAGTTGGGCCTTTACACCATACAAAACAACGTAGACCTGTTCACGTAAATTTATTGTTATTAACACATGGCAACACTAATCATTATTGCTACATTAAAAACTTATCTCGTTTATTGTCAAAACAAGTTACTAATCGAAACAATGCAATTTTTATTTGCGATGGGTGTTTACTATTCTTTACTAAGAAAGACGGTTTAATGAATCACCAAAAAAGTGATTGTATGCAAATCCGTACGGAAATTCCATCCGTAAATGCTTTAAGGAAGGATTGGTTTGGTACATTAACACACAGCAATAAGTTAAAATTTGAAAGCTATCACAAAAAACTAAAAATTCCATTTGTAATATATGCAGATTTCGAATCATTTTTAAGGCCAATTTATAGTTGTTCGAATAATCCATGTGCATCACACACAGAAAATGTACAGAAACATGATGTATATAGCTTTGGTTATTATATTAAATGTTCATATGATGATAGCATTTCAAAATATGTATCTTATAAAGGAAATGATTGTGAGTGTGTATTTATTCAGAGTTTAATTAAAGATTTAGAAAACATTATAGAACGTAACACTTTCCGCAAATCACCAAAACCACTATCTGAACAAAATGTAAACTTTACAACACATGATAGTAAATGTTACGTTTGTGATTTAGATTTAAATTGTGAAGATTTCACCGTGTATGATTCATATACCGGCGAATTTAAAGGTTTTGCACATACAATTTGTGGTAAGAAATATGTAACGCCTGACTTTGTACCAGTCATATTACATAACATGAGCCATTATGATGCTCACTTTATAGTCCGTGCTTTACACGTAGTTGAAGGTAACATTCAAGTAATACCACAAAACAAAGAAAAATACATATCTTTTTCAAAAACTATAAAGATCAACAATCGTAGTATTAGTATACGATTTATAGATTCTTTAAAGTTTATGTCCAGTAGTTTAGAAAAATTATCTCAAAACCTAAATAATGAACAATTTATTGAATTACGTAAAAACTTTCCAAATAATGAGGACTTTGTACGTGTAAAGCGAAAAGGAATTTATCCGTATGAACAAATGCAATCATTTCATTCTTTAAATTTAACAACGTTACCCCCTAAGGAAAGGTTTTATAATTCAATGTCCGATTCTAATGTGTCAGATGAAGATTATAAACATGCAAAGGACGTGTGGCAACATTTTAAATGTAAAAATATGGGTGATTATTCCGATCTATATTTAAAAACAGATGTTTTATTGCTGACCGATGTATTCGAGAATTTTAGAAATGTATGTTTAACTACTTACTATTTAGATCCATGTCACTATTACACAGCACCAGGGTTAAGTTGGGATGCCATGATGAAATTAACAAAAGTGGAATTGGAGTTATTAACAGACTTTGAGATAATTTCTTTTTTAAAATCAGGTATACGAGGTGGTATTTCACAGTGTAGTAATCGCTATGCTAAAGCAAACAATCAATACATGGAAGATTATAATAAGGAACAACCTGATTCCTATCTGATATATTTGGATGCCAATAATTTATATGGGTGGGCAATGTCACAATATCTTCCAATAAATAACTTTGAATGGGTAGATGTCAACACAAAATTCGATGTTTCTGACGATTCTGATTATGGATACATAGTAGAAGTAGATTTGGAATATCCTGAAAACCTACATGATACTCACTCAGATTTACCTTTATGTCCTGAACGTATTTGCACAGACCAATCTATTCACCCCAAATTAGTAACAAATTTAAATAATAAAACAAAATACGTAATTCATTACCGAAATCTTAAACAGTGTTTGTCACTGGGCTTAATACTTAAAAAGGTTCATAGAATTTTAAAATTTAGACAAAGTCCTTGGTTAAAACAATACATAGATCTTAACACATCTCTTCGAACTTTATCAAAAAATGAGTTTGAAAAAGATTTCTTTAAGTTAATGAATAATTCAATATTTGGTAAAACGATGGAAAACATAGAAAAAAGAGTTGATGTTAAGTTACTTACCCATTGGGAAAATCTTGGAAAGACCCAAGGAGCTCAATCACTTATTGCACGTCCCGAATTTCATAGTCTTTCTATATTTTCCGAAAACTTAGTAGCTGTTCAACTCAAAAAGGTAAAACTTGAATACAATAAACCAATATATCTCGGATTTTGTATACTGGATATTTCAAAAACCTTAATGTTTGATTTTCATTACACCTATATGAAAAGTAAGTTTTTAAGCCCAAAATTACTATATACTGATACAGATAGTTTAATATACCAAATATATACGAAAAACTTTTACAGTGATATTAAACCAGATTTAGAAAAATATTTCGATACTTCAGATTACCCGGAAAATAATATTTATAATTATAACCTGATAAACAAGAAAAAAATCGGGGTTTTCAAAGATGAAAATAATGGGCAAATATTTCGTGAATTTGTTGGGTTGCGATCAAAAATGTATTCAATGATAGTTGATAATAAATTAATAACTAAAGCTAAGGGTGTTAATAAGAGTGTTACTAAGAAATTAACATTCAAAGATTTTGAGTCCTGTTTAATGAATAACACAATCAAATTAGCGGAAATGTATAGATTCAGATCGATTAAGCACATAGTTTTTACTCAAAAAATTAATAAGATTTGTTTGTCTTCTAATGATACTAAAAGGTATTTAATACCTAATTCAACAGACACCCTCGCATGGGGGCATTATTCAATAAGATAATTTAAAGAAATTGTAAATATTTTTGTTTGTAATTTGTAATAAATGTAACGTAGTTTTAAGTATTTTTAATATTTGTAACTGTAGTTTTAAGAATATAAACTCCGTAGCACTTAAGTGAAATGACATACTTTGTATAGTAATAAGTTTCTTTCTATAAAATAAATAAATATAAAAATAATTTGTGTAAAAATATGTATAGTATAAATGTGTTCTGAGCAATAAATTTATTTGTATATAAAGACTCTGTTTTATTTCTTCATATGCCATTATAAATTATTGTTTATAAAGAGGTAGACGTTTAATATAATACGGAATAAAAATGATTCACTTTATTCATCCATTCACATCGATAGTGGCTGGACCTAGTGGATGTGGAAAGTCTAACTTTGTTTCAAATTTTTTGACTTACATAAAAGATATATGTGATGTCAAGTTTGATAAAATATTATGGTGTTATGATGAAATGCAACCACTTTATAATAGAATAGATGTGACATATATCCAAGGAATACCTGATATGAATATGTTTAATGGGAAACACCCTCAATTACTCATTATCGATGATCTTATGAGAGAATCGGATGGTCGTATAGTTGATATCTTCACGAAAGGAAGCCACCACAGAAATTTAAGTGTATTTTACATAACCCAAAACTTATTCCATCAGGGCAGAGGTCAGAGAGATATTTCTCTAAATACCAGCTATCTCATATATTTCAAAAATCCTCGAGATAGGACACAAATAAAACATTTGGCCCGTCAGGTGTTTCCCGACAATCCAAAATTCGTGGAAGAATCTTACAGAGATGCTACTAATGAGCCTCATGGGTATTTGATGATAGATTTAAAACAAGCTACGAATGACGCATATCGGTTTAAGACGAAAATATTTCCCTTAAATGAACATTGTATAGTGTATGTACCGAAAAAAGGATTTAAATACGATTTGAACGATGAGATTCTTAATAGTATCCGATGAATGGTGTCGGTGAAACAGCGTCTACTGCAAAGTCCAGTAGAAAAATTTTATACACTTTTAAATCAAAATATCGCAAACTTTTAATACAATCTTACAGTGATAATGAATTAGATCTTATTTGTGAAAACCTTTATAAAATTTTTGATGGAAAACTTGCAGATGTCACTAAGTCTTCGGGTAACATTCTGCAGTGCAGTTGTTTTTTGATACCGTTTATAAACTATTTTACACCTTAAAATTTCTCAGTGTAGAGCTATGTCGAAAAGAGTGAAGACACATCAAGATTTATTAAGAGCTTTACATACACTGAAACCCAAACATCGTACAGCCTTATTAAAAGTCTGTAGCGATGAGGAAATAAACTGTATTTGTGAATGTATTTATAATGTTCTGAATGGTAAAATAATATTGAAGGAAACAGAAAAGTCTAAATTAAAGAAATATAAAAAGCTGTTGCGTTTGCTAGTGTCGAAGGGTAAACATAGGTTAAGAAAGCGAATCATTATACAGAAAGGTGGGGCTTTTCTTCCTATTATTCTTAGCACAGTATTAAGTGGATTATTGAATTACATAATAAATAAATAAAAACAAAATGGATACTACAAAGAAAATGATATTGATTGAACCAGACGCATTGGAGCGACTAAAGAAAAGAGAAAATATTTCTGATGATTCTTTGTCAAGATTAGACAAGGAAATGCAAAAAATATTAAAAAGTAAAATTGATGATCGTGAAAAATGGTCATTATACCTCCAAGAATTACAGAAATACTTACACTTAATACAAGAAGATAAAAAACCTTTAAAGTTACCTATCACAATTGAAGAAGTTATAGACAACACAAGCGAGAAGCAGATGATTCCATTTGTAAAAGAGTTATCACCAGTTCAGGACGTACAGACACCGGAATCTCCGGATATATTACTAAAACACTACACGGCTGATTATTTGAAACGACTTATTCCTAAAACTTACAAAAAGAAAGGTAGCATTCTTTTAGATACTCTTTATAAAAATAACGATAAAATTTCCTGGAATGATGATGGTACTGTTGTGATCAACAAAGAACATTTACCTCAAAGCAATATAATAGATCTCATAAATATAACTCTCCGACCCTTAAAATATAAACCTGATGGGTGGGAAAAGTTTGCAAAAGCATTAAAAGATATTAAAGTACCACTAATATGTGTTGGTAATCCTGAAATAAATAAATTCATGAATGAATTATATGTAGAAGATTTTCGTCTTAATACTCCTACAAAACTAAATACACCGAAATTATCTAAACCAGGAAGAAAAATAGATTGGGAAAGATGGACACCTTATTAGATATACATAGTACTTACTATGATATAGCAAATCCGGCGGGATATAGTAGTGTAAATGCATTAACTAGAGCAATGAAAGGTAAAATGAATCGAAAACAAGTTCAAGAATGGCTGCAAAAACAGGAAACTTATACTCTTCATAAACCTATAAAAAGAAAATTTCCAAGAAACAGATATATCTTATCAAACTTAAATGAACTCTGGCAAGTAGATTTAAGTGATATGAGAAAGTATAGTCAATATAATGATGGTTATAATTATATTTTGTGTGTTATTGATGTATTTAGTAAATATGCATTTGTTAGACCCTTAATTAAAAAGAATTCACAATCAATAAAAAATTGTTTTGAGAGCATATTTTGCGAGGCAAAGGCCACACCTAGTCACATACAATCGGATAAGGGAACCGAATTCGTATCAAAAGATGTAAGACAATATTTAATGAATAAGAATATTAATTATTACACAACGAATAACCCTGATATTAAGGCTAGTATTGTGGAAAGGTTTCAGAGAACTCTCAAAACGAAAATGTGGCGATACTTCACCCACAAAAATACATATAGATACATAGATATATTGCAAGAATTAGTCTATTCCTATAATTATAGTTTTCATTCGACTATAAAAATGCGCCCAGTTGATGTTAATTTTAATAATATAATGACTGTATGGCGTAATATCAACGAAGGACGATTACAGGGGAAAAAAATGGTACACAATAATCAGGATCCAAAATTAAGTATAGGCGACTACGTTAGAATTACTAAATATAAGCATATATTTAAAAAAGGCTATGAGACTAATTGGAGTGATGAATTTTTTATAGTGGCCTCGGTAAAACGTAAGCCTGTATTGATTTATACCATAAAAGATATTCTAAACGAGGGAATTGTAGGTACATTTTATGAGAATGAATTACAAAAAGTTTCTTATGACCCCACATCGTATTTTAAAATTGATAAAATAATAGGTTCACGTTATTCTGGAATCAGAAAAGAAGTGCTTGTGAAGTGGGTAGGTTATCCGAATAAATTTAATACTTGGGTTCCTATATCAAATTTAAAGAAAATATAATGGATAATAGTTTTTATTTAACGTTACTTAGTAACAGCTCCATGGGCTACTTTCCAGAAAACACAACAGCAAACTTCTTCACTAAACTACCTAAAACTATTAAGCTAGAAGGAGAATGGGTGGTCGGTCTAGTTGAATGTCACTATCCGTGTAGTATGTTAAATGTACAGGATCATGAAAATGTAGTATACATTTCTAAAAAAGTATATTTACCCGATTCAAAAACAGATTATGCTAACGTTGAATATAAATCCCATATACCAGCAACAAACTACGAAAATATTAGTAACTTCTTAAACGCATTCAATGCAAATCCTTTATTAAATGGGAAAGTAAAGTTTCAACACGATGAAATATCAAGACTTGTCGCCGTAACAAATATGACAAGTAACATTACTCGAATAACAGCTAACCCCAAATTGTCACTTCAACTTGGGTTCGAACCCAATACAAATTTTGTTAGGCAGAATATTGGTAAGTATCCAATAAACTTACATTTAGGTCTACCGTCACAACTATTTATTTACTCCGATATAGTACATCCACAGATAATAGGAGATGTAATGTCATCTTTACTGAGAATAATTCCATTAGATCCTACGAAATATATTTATGGAGCCTACAAAATTAATGTATTTTCTCCTGCACACTATCTTCCTGTTTTACGTAGGGAATTTGATGTGATAGAAATTGATATAAGAACGAGCATTGGTGAAAGAGTACCATTTCAATTTGGAACCTCATGTATTAAGCTTCATTTCAAAAAAATAAGTTCTTAATATTACATTAAATATATAAAAATGGTATGTCCCTATCATCACTATTACTCTGCACAAGCAGGATCTGGTGTAGGTATAATTTATAAAGGAACACCATATCAACGTGGACATGGCATAGGGAGTTTTCTAGGGGGTTTATTTAGGTCAGTATTTCCAATTTTAAAAAGTGGCGCAAAGGTTCTTGGAAAAGAAGCATTAAACGCTGGAGTTGGTCTTCTAAGTGATTTGGTTGGAGCTCAACCTCTTGATGAATCGATAAAAACTCGATTCCGAACCGCTACTTCTAATTTAAAAAGAAAAGCTGATGAAAAACTCGACTCCATAATGGCAGGATCCGGTTATAAAAATAAAAGGCAAAGACTTAAGTCTATCACTCACAAGAAGACATCAAAACAAAGAAGAACTCTTAAAGGAGCTCTCAAAAATAAAAAAGATATTTTTGGAAATTAAAAATGGCGTTCCTACACAATAATTCTTGTGAATGTGTGAAATCAGAATTGGATATCTTTGCTTTACCGACAACACAAACAAGTATAGAGAGTGGTCAATGGATGCAATATCGTCCGATATCATCGCTAACTGATGATGGCCCTATCGAGTTTTTAATACCTGGTGCTGGTGATGAATATATTGACTTATCACACACAATGATTAGTATCAGTGCACGAATAGAAAATATTGATTCATCAAGATTAGCTGTCGATGCCAATGTTGCACCTGTAAATAATTGGCTACACTCGCTTTTTAGTCAGTTGGATATTTATTTAAATCAGAAACTTGTTTCTCCACCAAATAACACATATGCATATCGTGCGTATATAGAAACTTTATTAAATTATGGTCCAGCAGCGAAAGCTTCCCATCTTACCTGTGGTTTATGGTATGAAGATACTCCAGGAAAGTTTACTTCGTGTGACGCAACTAACGAAGGATTTGCTAAGCGACAGCAACTATCAAAGCAGAGTTCAACTATTGAAATGATAGGTCATTTACATGGTGATATATTTAATCAAGGGAAATTTTTAGTTAATGGTATTGAAATGCGGTTAAAATTAGTTCGTTCGAAAGATTCTTTTAATCTCATATCGTCCACAGTAGAAAATAAATTCAAAGTTAATATAATAAATGCTTCGCTCATAATCCGTAAAGCAAGAATCAATCCATCAATATTACTTGCACACGAAAAAGTACTAGCAACAACCACAGCTAAGTACCCAGTTGCTAGAGCTGAAGTAAAAGTATTAACTATTCCATCTGGTGTTCAAGGGAAAGTTCTTGATAATGTATTTCTTGGGCAAATGCCTAAAAGGTGTATTATAGGATTCGTTAGCAATAAAGCATTTAATGGCAGTTTCGAAACGAATCCCTTCGATTTTAAACACAACAACCTCAATCTGCTTAGTGTATATGTAGATGGACAGCAAATACCACCGAAAACATTAACTCCCAATTTTTCCGACAATGCTTTTACCAGCGTTTATCATACATTATTCTCTGGGACCGGTATACACTTTTTAAATGAAGGTAATTCGATATCTAAAGAAGCTTTTGCAAACGGGTACTGTCTAATGGCTTTTGATATGACTCCAGACTTAAGTGCAAACTCTACAACTCATTGGAATTTAGTAAAACGTGGAAGTGTTAGAATAGAAGTACGGTTTGAAGGCACTTTGTCATCAACAGTAAATTGTATAGTATATGCAGAATTTGATAATGTTATAGAAATAAACAAAAATAGAGAGGTTATTATAGATTATAATAGCTAATCTTAATTTTAATTAATTTATGAAATAGTACTTATATATTATATTGCTAGTGTATTTACTGTCAATTTCATTCAGCATATCTTTAAAAATAGACGCTTTTAAAAATTAAATCCTATGATGGATTCTATAGAAATCCAAAAGTTTCTGGATATGGTTAATGGTAGCTTAAAGCTTAATGTTTTTGCAGCTAATCGTATACCAGTACATGTTAGCTTACCCTTTTATTCTATATCAAATTTAGATCCTGATACAAAGCCTGGTTCTCATTGGGTAGCAATATGCATTGATAAACATGGTGTTGGGGAATATTTTGATTCTTTCGGGAGAAAGCCAACTGGTTATCATGAGTCATTTTTGGTAACAAATTGTAAGAAGTGGAATTATAATAATAAAGTAATTCAAAATTGTTTTAGTTCTATGTGTGGAATTTACTGTCTAGTTTTTATATATTTCAGATATTATGGAGTATGTATGTTTAACTTCACTAATATGTTTACTACTAATACTGTTATTAATGATAAAATTGTAAATAATTTGTTTAAATACTTTTTCTGTAATAAAATATAATTGATAAAGAAATTTCGTTGTATTATTTTACCCTGTATGTCATAGGAATACAAAAAAAACAAATGGGATAACAAAAATAAAACCTTTATTTAAGTATTCAAGTATTAATCACATTATTATCTCTAATTACATTGAAACTTTATACAATAGCATACTTAAAAAATCAGTCATTGAAAGAACAATATCAAGTATTTTTGTCGAAGTGATATTTTTTTACGTCAGGTGCATCGGCTATTTCCTTAGATATATCATAGATCACTTCATTGATTTTGTTGAGCCTATGACTTGCCGCATAATATTTAATCCGAGTGGTTGCATGTTTCCAATGATCAGTTGGGGGTATCCTCGCCAGTTTTTTTAGATCGTAAACTTCTATTTTTACAAAGTGTGTGGCTTGCGCCCCATCGTCGGTATTGGTTGATATGTATGCCATTCCACCATCTCGAGACGCCCTTCCAACGCAGGACGACATTTTTTTCTTCTTTTTGGCTGGCTTTTCAAATAGGTCGTCCAAACTGCTGCTGCTACGTGTTCTTTTTATTTTCAATGGCTGTGTCAATTGTAAATCTGACTCGTCGTCGTCAGACAGTGGATAATAATAATGTTTTAAAGTGTTCTCTTCAAGGATGCTCGAGGAATTCTGTAAAGGACATAATACCAAATATTAGACACTACGACATAGCTAACGTAAAATCCTAATACTATGTTATAAATCTAAAGTTTGTGCGTGTATATTTGTTACAAGTTCTTACACGCCTTAACGACTGAATATATTTAGGTAAAATTTCTGTTCAGTATACATGTAGTACACATATGTATAGATTTAACACATACATCATTTCTGTGTGTGCATGTAGGTATAAATATTATTTTCTAACCAAATCTGAAAAAATATGTGTACGTTCATCACACAAGTATACTTTCCTCTCCGGTGAAATACATGAATAATATTGTAAAAATATGAAACGACAAAAATATTATATCTACATTCATTACACATATTTAATACATAAGATATTATAAGAGCAATAAATGAGATACTTACATCCATATTATCGAAGTAGCACGTGAACACAATAACACACACACACACGTTACAATAATGTAGCACTATCTCTGTTAAAATAATTATTTGATATATTGTAGATGTGCTTTCATCCGAGGTTTATATAGGAAGTTTTAAGCAATTAACATTAGCGAACACGTTCTGTTACAAATCTTGTTGCTCGTCACATTCGCATTAGCAATTATGATACAACATTCCAATGAATCGTTAGTGAAGTTCATACTTGTGTATTGCGAAACACCCACATACCTTAAGAGCATGTGAAGCTTTTGATACCGGAAGTGACCGATCCTGCTAGCCCAGACATCATGCAATATGGGTGTTTGTCAACAACACTAAATAAATACATTCAAACAAATCACCTCTGCGGCATAATGGTGCGGTGTCGATGCTTGCCACATGAGGTCCTAGGTTCGATTCCTGGGTCGGGATTGTCACCTATCACGTTGTGGAACTTAGTATCTTCGGCTAATCGTGGGAGCATTAGTTGTACCTCTGTCTACCTCTTCGGGGATATGGCCGTGAAGATACTTTTTTACATGCATACAAGTACTGGAATATATTTAATAAGCACACAGACCCAGTAATAATAGCACCACCACAGCGACTAGCACTGATGATGTATGTAATAAGATGGGTCAAGGTGGTGGTACTCAACCCGGTCGAGACGTTGCAGAACTCACCAACTAGTCAGTACTCACGATGTTAATGATATAAATTACTATGAAAAAAAAAGTAAAAGTCTTACAGGCTGCTAAAATGATAATAGAATGATCGCCATAATCGTGCTTTTGTCCGCTGAACAGGTGAATCGCAGTGGAACGTTAAGACGCTCGCTCTGCCTTCTCGACACGGGAATCAGCTTGATGATATTTATTTTATTCCATATTCATTAGTTGCAAGTGATACGCAATGCGAGACGTCCTAATGAGCTTTTAATAGTGCGATTGTGTGCGGGCGTTCGAGCTTAATGATAATGAGGTGATTAGATAACGAAGGAGAGCCAGGAATGCTAACTTTGCAACCGTGCGAGATATCAAAAAACGGATGCTTGCAATCGATCGGGCGTACCCGGAAACCCCCATTTTGACACCAAATTTTTTTTTTTTTTTTTTTTTTTAGTTTTGACCGACCACCAAGTGGGTCAGAAACACAGGTGGGACAGAAACAGGGATCCAGACCCAACGACCCGGGTGGTCGGGAACCAACGAATCCCTACTACTAACATTGTTTATCAAGTGCATCTTCTTCATACATGTAAGTTAGACAAATATATTATAAAAATTAGCATTAAACTATTTTTTATATATTTGTTTTAAACACAAAGCAGTTTCTCATTTATGAATTTTTATACTTTTTGAGTGATGCAATTACGAGGTAGGCTACATGGTTTTATCTCTTTAGCAGATACGGAAAAACTTATACATTAACTTCAGGACCAAGGACGTATTTAGTCCATAGAGATAATAAGTATGTAGGTAGAGTATGTGAGCCATATGAGTAAGTGAACCTTTGACAAGAGAAAGATAAGGACTTGGCATTAATTTCCATAAACAATCAAAATTATAAAATTGCATGCATTCCAACGCTGAACATATAAATAGCTATATTATCTCTGTCTAACAAGTTCGAATTTTCATAATAGACAAAGCTAAAAAAAAATTTGTCAGTGCTCTAATTTCAAATCATTTAGGAAAATAGAGTAACCTTAAACAGCTTGCGGCCAATACGCCATTACTAAAATACGCTGTCAATGTACGTAAAATGTTAAATGACCCTTTGTTTACAAAATATTAAATTGATTTGAGCGTTTATTTGTATTTTTCTATAATTTAAGTGTGTACCTTAAATCTAAAATAAAAAGTAATTGTTAAAGTAACATGCCCAATTGCTCAATAATTTATCCATTGTTATGTAGACAGTAAACAGCTGTTCTTAAGTCCACCATTATTCGGGACGAAATTACACGGTTTTCTCTTAGTTATTTCATATCTAGTAGTAGTCTCCTTCATCTCAGAAGTGAACAGACATGTTCACTTACATTACCAGAAAGTTAATAGAAAGAGAACGCCACTTGCGTCTATGCGTATTATGTAATTTTTTTTTCTTTGTCTTATGATAGGACGATTATTTGCTTAGCTTAACTCCTTTACCTCTACATCAAGTCACTTGTGTATTTGTTTTTTTACATGACAATGAAATTATGCTATTCAGCCTAATTGATGTTTGAATTTTAAAATTTTAAAATATTATTTTTAATTTTTGTTTCACAAGATAGCAAATATGCAGATGATTGGAAGGATTGAATGGAAGAAGATAACCATCGCTCATAGACACCAAATATGTTATCGTTACCGCCACATGCATAAGCTTACTGGCTATTTAACTTCTAAACTGGAAAGTAATAGCTGGTGGTACGTTACCCAATCGATAAAAATCCTACCACTCATCTTATATAGTAGTTACGATATTAGTCACTCGTATGAGCTTTCTTTTATTCCTCAAAAAGTAAGACTATAAAACTAAACAAAACCGAGGTGTAATGATTTAAATAAAAAAGTTCCAAAAACTTTTTCCGCTAGAATCCATACAACAAACAAACATTTAACAAACATAAAATTTCAGTAATTTGTGTATGTAACTTTAATGTATGTGTGTGATTATACACTTGATAAAACAGTGTGGAACACTTTAAACAAAAATTCTATACCCAAGTATATCTGCGTTCCGCGTCAGTATAATAAAATGTAACTGTATGTATTATGTGTAATGTCCGACCGAAAGTTTGGTTTCAGTTTCGGTTTTACGCTGTTTATGCCAAAATGCCAATGCCAAATATGCCAATTATAGAAACACTAGATTTAACCACACAATAATAATTTTAAAGTATAGTAGAAGTACCGGTTTTGGTCATTTTAATGCCATGTTCAATTTTGGACATTTGAAATTTGAAACAATGTTTTTTGTATATATCATAAGATAGCAAACAAGCAGATGGGTCTCCTGATGAAAAGAGGCAACCATCGCCTATAGACACCAAAGATGTTAATGGTGCGTTGCCATCTTGTAGCGAGGCCTAATGCCACATGCATAAGTTTACCGGCTACCTTACCCTCCAAACCGGAACACGACAGTGACTAGCACTGATGCTATTGCGGCAGGAATAGGTAAGGCGGTGGTAACAGACCCGGTCGAGCCGATGCAGAACTCTACCACCTAGTAGTCACGATGGTAGTGACACGCATAGCCACTCGGTCGCCTTTTACGACCTGCCTGGCAGAACGGCAGTTGGCCTATTCTTCAAAGGAGCCCGGGACCAACACGGGGAAAAATGTAGTTTTTCTACATTTTTTTACATTTCACACTGAAATAATTAAATTTATGAGCGTCTTGTATAATTTTAGCAGACGTCAGACAATTTTTAATAACATTTTATTAAAAATATGACATGTTATATTGTTTATCAAGTGCATCTTCATAATAATTAGGTAAAATAATTGTTTTATTTTATTATATCTCACACATATGGAATTATTTTTAGAAAAATTTGACATTAAATGTCCACAAAATGATGCAGTGGCCAGAACCGGTACTACCACCATATATTTAAGTATTTTTCGGTTTCGGTCGAACCAGACCAAGGCCGAAAGTTTGCTTTCTATTTTGGTTTCGGCTGAAGATCCTGTTTCGATCGGACACTAAATTTTACTGATGTTTTTTTACACTTCTATTTCCACTTCACATAAAAGTAAATTTTAATAAAGTATATATACATATTGTCTATATAAAAGGTGAATTTGACTAGATGTATTATGCTAGATTAATGTTTACGCCAACTCCGGTAACGAAGTCGTCTCTGATTAATGGGAGCAGTGCGGTGTGCCTGAAACAAAAAAAAAATATGTAAATCAGGTTTATGCTTTAATCTAGTCGATGATCGATCGATTTTCCCCCATTAAACTATATAAATTTGACATACATCATAACATACGTACATGTACACACGAAATAAAGAAAACATCTATAATAGATGATTATATTTTTAAGGCTGAGTCTATTAATACGGTTACCGTACGAATAATTAATAATTATTAATACGGTTACCGTACGAATAATTAATAATTATTAATACGGTTACCGTACGAATAATTTATAATTATTAATACGGGTACTGGACAAACAATTTATTATTATTCGTACAGAAGTACGAATAATTATTTTTGGCTGGTATTCTATTTAAGCTAATGTATTTTATAAACTTTGAATGTCGCGGAATTTTTAATTTTCTGGAGTTTTGATAATTCGAAATGCTGTCGATCTGACTGGCTGACCGCAACCCGGGAAGTTATTGGTTTTATCGCGTTTTTCGAAAACTGAGTTCTCATCAGATTTCGACGTTTTGAGGTCCTATAGGAAGCTTCCCTGAATGTTTTCGCGATGATATCCGTATGTCTGTCTGTATGTATGTGTGTATGTATGTATGTATGTATGTATGTGACCTTCTTATAACTTTTGAACGGCTTGACCGATTTCTTCGCAGTTACTGCCATTCGAAAGGGCTTGACCAAACTTGGATTTTTAATATACTTTGGACCGATTCGAACCGGTAGATTTTGAGAAATCTCAAAAAAACTACAAAAAAAATTTGTTTGAAATGTGTTTTTTTTAATAACTTTTAAACGGCTCTACCGATCGATTTTAGAAACTAAGCTCTTAACATCAAAAAATGACGTCGATCGCCATCAGCCCGTTCGAAATCGATTGATTCTTTCTTGAGTTATCTTTGTCAAAAGAAAACCGAAGAAAGTATTTTTTCTGAATTACTTCGAAATTCCTCGATCGATCAATTTATACTTAAAGATTTTTAATGAGGTTTAAAAAACTACGTCGAATGCTGCCAACCGCGTGGAAATCGGTTCATTCATTCAAGAGTTATTTCTCTTTATTACATTAAATGATATAAAATCATTAAATTATTTGAACACTTATTTAAATTTAAATTACTTATTTTTAGTCAAGTTTAATTCTATAAAACTTTTAATTATTCTTACATTTTCATAAAATTAAAATTAATTTAATTATACTAGAACATACTAGTTTTTTTCACATTTTTTACACATCCAATAAGTTTTACGTGGACAACGCTTTAATCCCGTACATTTCAAATGATACCATTCACAACAATAATGACAATGACAGAAATATAAACAAATGAAATATAAAAAAATAATAATATCCGTATGAATATACTCATTCTTAAAAAACAAGCTAATCATCCATCCAATTCATATTCTAAATTTAAAAAAAAACAGAATAAATGTACGAATAAATATAATTTATTCGTCCAGTACCTGTACAAATAGTCACAGAGTATTTTTAATAGACTTAAAAAGGGCGTAAATGCTAAAACTTTTGAAGCAAAATAAAATTTATTCTTTGTGTTTTAGATTATTATTGAGTAAAATGAAAACGACCAATAAAACATTGTTTGCATTAGTAGTTTATATGCAATAATGCTTTTCTGTGTGTGAGTTTAGCGACTGTGGTTCTGATACAAATGTTCGTACTTAGCACTTCCTCTTGTTTCTCTATTCCATGCATGTACACTATTATGGGTCCGGGAGCCATTGAAGAATAGACATAGCAGGTAAACTTATGTCTTATGTCATGTGCGATATTTTTCTGGTGAAATTCTGCTGTAATAAATACTATATTTCTTATTGCAGATAAGATATACTAGGTGGTAGAGTTCTGCATTGTCTTGCCGGGTCTGGTACCACCGTCTTACCTATTCCTGCCGCAATAGCGCCAGTGCTTGTCAATGTCATGCTCTAATTTAGAGGGGACGTTAGCCAATAAACATGCGCGTGGCATTAACACCCTACCACAAGGATAGTGACGCACATTTAACATCTTTGGTGTATATAGACGATGGTATTCTCTTTCCATCAGGAGAGCCATCTGCTTGTTTGCTATCTTATGATATGAAAAAGTAAATCTGCAAACCACTGACTAACCATTTCCTGTATCTCCTAAACCCTGCTTCGGATCTTTCCCAAACCAAAATGCGACTTGGGAAATATAACCCTTTGAAACAAAAAATATTTTTCCAAATCGGTTCAAGTGTCTTTGAGTAATCGGTGAACATAAAGGTTCCGACGAATCAAGAACCTCCTACTTTTTTGGAAGTCGGTTGAAAATAGTATATGTTAAGTTTATATGTACATAAAGAGAATAAAACATGCGGAGAAACTTAACAGTTAAATGTTTTGAGTCTCGAGAGAATAAGTAGAGCGCTATGAGTAGGATAGTTGTGGGATTTATTTAGTTAACAATTTTGAAGCTAAAATAACTATTAACCAGTATAGTATAGATATTATGATTACTATACGACTGTGTTACGAATCTGTTATTATATTGTCAGCCCCAGAAGGGGGAGAGTGAATCTAGGGACAAGTAGGAAGAACTTGTAGGGAGCTAAGAGAATATACACGAGAACGCTGAAACGTTCCCCGTGCATCTCCCACGATTCGGCTACGACGCGGTCCGTATGTCCGAGAGGTCGGTAGGGCCATGGGTTGGTGGAGGGTCTTGATTTTGGATTACTATACGTCATCTTCTCTCTCGGTTGGACTCCGTAATAAAAAGTTATTATTTAGGATTTGGCTCTCAGAAACTATCGACACGCTCAACGGTCAGAGCATTTTAAGACAAGGTCGCTGGTCAAATCCAATTCTATCAATATTTTTCTTTGTTGTTTTAAAGTTTTTCATTGCATGGGACCAGTGCTTTTATTAACAACACAGTGCTCACAATACAACAATGTTTAGTGCGGAAACCCACACATGGTGCATAGAAATTCATTGTTTAGAACAGCTTCGACCAAAGTGAAAAAAATATTTTACTTTGATCGTAGTAGATCGATTTACCGAACTGGTGACTAGACTCTTTAATACAATGTACAGTAACCATACCTTTGATTATTACACTAATTTCGCTGAGGACTATGTGATTAAGAAGTATTCTTATTTTACAATAGGATATCTCACTCATGAGGTGCAGGCCAGGCCGGTGCATGTTTGTGGGTTGCAGCTCTGGCCCGGGCGAGCAGCGTCATCACGGCCCGCTTAGTCGGTGACATGGTGGCCCGCGCGCCTCCCAGCAGCGGCCGCTTGCGCCCGTTCGCGACCCCAGTAGCTGCACCTAGCGACATACACAATTCGGAGGTTTGTTGGTCTGTAATGGATTAGTTTAGTTACCTAAAATAGCAGGTAAACTTATGTCTTATGTCATATGAGATATTTTTCTGGTGAAATTCGGCTGTTATAAATACTATATTTCTTATTGCAGATAAGATATACTAGGTGGTAGAGTTCTGCATTGTCTCGCCGGGTCAGATACCACTGCCTTACCTATTTTTGCCGCAATGACGTCAGTGCTTGTCACTTGTCGTGTTCCGGTTTGGAGGGTAAGGTAGCCGGTTAACTTATGCATGTGGCATTAGACCTCGTCACAAGATAGCAACGCACCATTAACAATTTTGGTGTCTATAGGCGATGGTTGACTCTTTTCATCAGGAGACTCATCTGCTTGTTTGCTATCTTGATATAAAAAAAAATGGGTCTCCTGATGGAAAGAGTCAACCATCGCCTATGGACACCAAAGATGTTAATGGTGTGCTGCTGTCTTGTGGCGAGGTCTAATGCCACATGCATAAGGTGATGTTTCACTCACTAAACGCGGGGAACAAAAAACAATCTCATCTCCATAGACTCTTATATCTCAGATTATTTAGAGGACAAAAAACCTGGGATTAGTTGCTCCCCATATTAATCTCTCTTTTTTATTATCAACTAGCTCTTGCCCGCGACTTCGTCCGCGTGGACTTGGTTTACTCCGCACAGTTCCTCCCCCGTAGGTGATAGCGTGATAATAGGTAGCCTATATGTTGACCCGGACTGTTAGTAATATTCATGCAAAATTTGAAATAAATCAATGCAGTACATTTTGAGTTTACCTCAGACATACATACAGATAAACAGACAAACAAACAAACGGACAAACGGACAAACGGACAAACGGACAAACGGACAAACGGACAAACGGACAAACGGACAAACGGACAAACGGACAAACGGACAAACGGACAAACGGACAAACGGACAAACGGACAAACGGACAAACGGACAAACGGACAAACGGACAAACGGACAAACGGACAAACGGACAAACGGACAAACGGACAAACGGACAAACGGACAAACGGACAAACGGACAAACGGACAAACGGACAAACGGACAAACGGACAAACGGACAAACGGACAAACGGACAAACGGACAAACGGACAAACGGACAAACGGACAAACGGACAAACGGACAAACGGACAAACGGACAAACGGACAAACGGACAAACGGACAAACGGACAAACGGACAAACGGACAAACGGACAAACGGACAAACGGACAAACGGACAAACGGACAAACGGACAAACGGACAAACGGACAAACGGACAAACGGACAAACGGACAAACGGACAAACGGACAAACGGACAAACGGACAAACGGACAAACGGACAAACGGACAAACGGACAAACGGACAAACGGACAAACGGACAAACGGACAAACGGACAAACGGACAAACGGACAAACGGACAAACGGACAAACGGACAAACGGACAAACGGACAAACGGACAAACGGACAAACGGACAAACGGACAAACGGACAAACGGACAAACGGACAAACGGACAAACGGACAAACGGACAAACGGACTCACGGACAAACGGACAAACGGACAAACGGACAAACGGACAAACGGACAAACGGACAAACGGACAAACGGACAAACGGACAAACGGACAAACGGACAAACGGACAAACGGACAAACGGACAAACGGACAAACGGACAAACGGACAAACGGACAAACGGACAAACGGACAAACGGACAAACGGACAAACGGACAAACGGACAAACGGACAAACGGACAAACGGACAAACGGACAAACGGACAAACGGACAAACGGACAAACGGACAAACGGACAAACGGACAAACGGACAAACGGACAAACGGACAAACGGACAAACGGACAAACGGACAAACGGACTCACGGACAAACGGACAAACGGACAAACGGACAAACGGACAAACGGACAAACGGACAAACGGACAAACGGACAAACGGACAAACGGACAAACGGACAAACGGACAAACGGACAAACGGACAAACGGACAAACGGACAAACGGACAAACGGGCAAACGGACAAATAAACAGACAAACAGACAAACAGACAAACAGACAGACAAAAATTCTAAAAACTATATTTTTGGCTTCGCTATCGATTGTAGATCACGCCCCAAGTATTCTTTTAAAAAAATGTTCAATGTACAGTTTTGACTTTCCTACGATTTTATTATAGGTATAGATAAGGAAGCGCTTGACTACAATTTCGCCTGATGGTAAGCTAAGATGCGGCCTAAGATGGAACGCGCTTTCCTTATTTATGTCCAAAGAAATAATTCTTGCAATATTTTAACGCATTTATTATATACATATAATAAGACAAAAAAGACAAGCTTGCTGCGTTTTTTTTCTTCCGCCGGATCTTCATAGTGTGTGGCCGCGTTCCAATTCGGTAGTAATTTTTTAAAAGTCGACTCGTCAAAATTACCTGTATAATTTGAATAAAGCATATTTTGATTTTAATCATGTTTTTCCCCGTGTTGGTCCGGGGCTCCTTTGAAGAATAGGCTAACTGCTGTTCTGTCAGGCAGGTCGTAAAAGGCAACCGAGTGGCTACGCGCGTCACTACCATCGTCACTACTAGGTGGTAGAGTTCTGCAGCAGCTCGCCCGGGTCTGGTACCACCGCCTTACCTATTCCTGCCGCAATAGCGTCAGTGCTTGTCACTGTCGTGTTCCGGTTTGGAGGGTAATGTAGCCGGTAAACTTATGCATGTGGCATTAGACCTCGCCACAAGATAGCAACGCAACATTAACAACTTTGGTGTCTATAGGCGATGGTTGACTCTTTCCATCAGGAGACCCATCTGCTTGTTTGCTATCTTATGATATATAAAAAAATGTGGCATTACCATCCCGTCATACGAACCATTAACATCTTTGGTGTCTATAGGCGACGGTTCTCTTTTTCCATAAAACCATTTCTTTGCTATCAATACACTGAAAAATTCCAAAACCGCTACGTGTGTATTTATGTAATATTTGAATAATTCCTTGAACTCTCTTGGAAATTCCTTTGGACTTCTGAGTTCCATAAAATCTTATACACGGGGCACACAAAAAGTTTTGCACTTCTAGCTAATCGGAACTATTTGAATTTCGAATGTTATATTTTTAAAACATTGCAACCTTCTTAGTAATAAAATAAACAATTTGTCGATTGTTTTTTATTACGCTTGATGTGTACTACGTACGCAACGAAAGACTTTAGAGCGATGATTTTTTATGATTTTAAAAGTTCTCTTTCTCCGCAAGACTGTGCCGCTCGTCTTCAAAATGCTTTTGAGAGAGAAGCACCTTGTTTGAGCACCGTGAGGCGATGGTTTGCTGAATTTGAGAGAGGTCGAGTTTCTTTACATGACGAATTTCGTGAAGGGCGACCTTCAACTGCCGTCAACGAAGGCTGTGATAGCGTACAATCAGCACGTAGAAAACATGCCTTCAGATCTATGGTCCTCCTGTTTTACAAAATGTTTCGATCACATGAAAATTGTTTAAAATGTACTCATTTATTTTGAAAAGCAATAAACATAACATTTTGGTTATAACATGTTGTTTTTTTAAGTTACGCAAAACTTATGGTGTGACCTACGTATCCTAGGTCGTAACGTAGTACGTACTACGTAACGTAGGTCCTTTAGAAACAAGCAGATGGCAATTCTGATCGAAAATGGCAAACTAGCATAAGTATACTTTGGCTATATTGTGGTATAAAAAATACAAATAAAAAATGTATTTTTTTCTTGAATTCCTCTTGGATGGTAGAGAATATTAGGTTCCTTTATCAATTGCAGTGACTTTCGACCACGTAAAAGTTTTTTTATCAGTAAAACTGTATTTTTTAAACAAACGTTCAATGTACGGGAAATCAGGACATGGTCGATCCTAGTGTAGTCAAAAATCACCTTCTAAGTAGAAATTCATCCACCTTTACTAAAAAATTAATCTACTTTATTTTACTTTTTATTTATTTTCCTATTTTTTATTACTCGCGACTTCGTTCAAGTTCAAAATCAAAATCATTACTTCCTTTTGTTCACTCGAGTAAAAAGCCTACGCTCTGCTCCATGAACTCCTATGTCTTTTAGTGAAAGTTAAATCAAAATCGGTCCAGCCGTTCCGAAATTGCACCGTACAAACAGAATGACAGACATAAATTTTAAAAATGGTATTAGTATCGTAATAATAACATTGCATTTGAAAAAAACCTAGTTATTTTGAATTCATAGACATACATTTAAATTTTATTTATATTTGTTAGGTTTTTATTTAATAAAACAACATTTTGCCCGACATTGCTATATATGTGCAAACTAATTCTTTTGCACTGGTATCCCTAAATTTGAAAAATTAAAAACGGCTTGTAAAGACACGGTAAAGATGGAAGATTGTTACTGATTCCAATAATCGAATAGTTTGATACTACTAATATTAATATTCGAATACAAAACCAATCGATCGCTAATTTGCAAATTCGAATAAAACCGCTAGTTCATTCATTCGCTGTTCCATTCAAAATTAGTCTGTATTCTCATACGTTACAGTCTACTTTTAATTGATATTCGTACTAGTAATAATTAAATAGTAACTGATTTGCGAACCGCTAGTTTATTCATTCCGTTTGCAATACAAAATTGACCGTTTTATCGTATTATACAGATACTTTTAAGTTTTATTTGATGATTTAAGTTAGGTTTTACAATAAATATTTTTATATGGGTGCAATAAAAGCTACGATATCCGAATACAAACTAGTAATTATCGTTAAGTTCGATGATTAAATTCGCCACACGAAAATAAGTACTTTTTCTTAGTACATAGAGTTGACTTTTAGATGAGGTTACGGATATTCAAATATATAAACTAGTAGTAATGAAAATTGAATCGGAAGGAATGAGACGACGCAACGTATTTACTTCCCGTTTCTTTTCAAATTCGAATGAGTCATAAGGTTTTCGAATAATTTGAATTACTGCTACAATCGAATTATTCGAATAATGTCATTCACAATCGCCCATCTTTAAGACACGGGCACTTTGGAAATGACGCTCGAAACAGCAAGACGTACCCAACAGTTGATCTTCATTGAGATCATTCTTGAACGTGCATAAGTAATTTAAGGTAATTTATTTGTTAAGTTATATTTCATTATGAGAATTAATAAAACGTAGAATATTAGAAAGAATGAAATATACTTGGTATGATAATTATTTTGGTCATATCGAGCAATGTGAAAAAATATACTAATGTAATATAAATTGATTACGAAGTTTTAATTAGGAAAGGCAGTTTCTAATATTTAAGACAAGGGTCGTTGTTCATACGTAATAATACATCGTGTTCTCTCATGTGTGGGAGAGCATATTTAATTGCTAAATGTAGGGTATTCCCTACATATGTATATGTAGATGTAACAATATTTATATATATGTATTTCTATATATTAGTATCGTTGATTAACATACATAACAGAAGCAAATAAACTGCTTACTTTGGGATCTATCTGTGTAATTTGCCTAGCAATATTATTCTTATGACTTAAGAATAAATGGCTTGAAATAACCGCAATTTGATCGATTATTATCGATCGAATTGCGGTTAATTCAAGTCATTTATTAATATACCATTATTTTTGGTACTTTAACTGATATTGATACAAAGTTAGAAAGAAATAAAAATGACATTGACATAAGCCGCGCTAAATCACGTGGTCAAGTGTGATCGGTATCGCAAGTTGGTAGACAACGTTATAATTCGTTACGAAATCATAAAGTAACGAATTACTTGGCCACATAATTTTACACATATACTAATAGGTTTTGGTTGGCAGTTTCATTAACATCATTTTTTTGTTCGTAAAGAAAAAACAATTCGACAACAATCACGACAATAGTGTCATATTAGCTAGGAAATTGTTTTCGTTATCTCAGAGACGATGAAGAGTGTGTATCGTTTCGCTACGAAGCGATGATGGCGAAAATATGCCGCTGGTGTCATTCTATAGTAAAGAATGTAGAAAACTTTGGTTAATCCTATTACTACTGTCCTATTGGTTAATCTATTCAGGTGAAATTGTGAGATTCCGGGTTCGATTCCCAGGTAAGACAAACGGTTTCTTATGTATTTTATAAGATAGCAAACAAACATATTGCTCTCCTGATGGAAAAAGAAACCATTGTTTAAAGACCCCAAAGACAGCACAGCTACTAGTAAAAAAAGTATCTTCACGCCCATATCCCCGAACGGGTAGGCAGAGGTACAACAAGTGCACCCACGATTAGCCGAAGATGCTTGGTCCCACAATGTGATAGGTGGCAAGCCTATCGCCAACCGGGCACTTTCCAATCCCGGGCAACTTTGTGTTTCTCAGAAAACTGAAAAAACACTTTTTTTATGTGCCCGACCTGGGAATCGAACCCGGGACCTCATGTGGTCGACGCCAACGCTGGACCACTAGACCACAGAGGCGACAGTTACTAGTGTATAGAATTTATACACTTTTAAATTTTAAAAGCACTCTATGTGTGTTAACCTCCCCATACCTCGAATGAGCATCTAAAGCAGTTGTTTATGGTTATCACGGAAAATGTCTCACCAATCGACAAACCGGTGAGTCGTGGTGAGGCTCCCCCATGTGGGTCGGGGCTCCTTTGAATAGACCACCTGCCATTCTGCAAGGCAGGTCGTTAAAGGCGATTGATTGGCCATACATGTCACTATTATCGTGACTACTAAGTGGTAGAGTTCCGTAATTACTCGTCCGGGTATTTGGTACCACCGCCCTACCTATTCCTGCTGCAATAGCCTTAATGCTTCTCACTGTAGTGTTTCGGTTTGAAAGGTAAGGTAGCTGGAAGACTTATGCATGTGGTATGGCCATCCCGTCACGCGGATAGCAACGGACAATTAACATCTTTGGTGTCTAAAGGTAATGGTTTCCATCACGAGAACCATTTGCTTGTTTGCTATCTTTTGATATAAAAATCCATTTGTCTAACTTAAGAATTGAACCCGGAACCTCACAATATCACCTGAATAGGTTAACCAATGGGGCAGTCGTAACAGGATTAACCAAAGCTTTTCTAATTAAATTCGCCAATGCTCCATTTAACAAGGAAAACCCGACGATGTTTATAGGCTGATGTCTTTTGTGAATTAATTAAACGTCTGTTGCTGAGGTCCTTCACACAGAGACGGCAGATCGCTGCGGCCTTCCAAAACGTTTTCATTGTACCATTCGCCTAAATTCGCTTGTATAATGAAACAGTTTTGGTATAAGTTATAAGCGTAAGCGATTGTGCGACTAAAGAGAAATAGTATTCAATTTAAAATTAAAATTTGAATTTTATTTTAAAAATATTTAAGTGTAAGTCATTTCTGTAAACAAAGAATTCTCTTTAGCTGACTTTATTTTTCTGTATTTTACCTTAGTATATTTTATAACCTATTGTATTGTATAACTTGTCATGTATAATTATGCTTATAAATGACGTCGATAAGTCTTCCTATGTGTACCTACGTCGAATAAAATATTATTTGAATTTGAATTTGAAAAATTTATTTTGATAAAAATGGCAGTATATTGAGTTTTGAAAAATTGTATATTTTGGAAACGATTATCAAATTAATTAAATTTCAAATAGTCAAATTCAAATGGCATTCAACTTAATAATTAACTTAAAAAGGCATTTTTGTGCAGAAGGTAAGTAAGATAGTGGCTACTAAATAGTAGAGTTCTGCATTGTGTTATCCCGCAACTTAGATAGCAACGCACCATTATGATTTTTGGTGAGAAACCATCGCCTATAGAGGTGATGCTTTCTCTTTCCGCCAGGAGAGCCATATATAAAAATAATTCTATAATTCTATAATTCGCCGTGTTGGTCCCGGCCTCCTTTGTAGAATAGGCCAACTGCCGTTCTGCCAGGCAGGTCGTAAAAGGTGACCGATTGGCTATCGAGTCACTACCATCGTGGCTACTAGGTGGTAGAGTTCTGCATTGTCTCGCCCGGGTCTGGTACCACCGCCTTACCTATTCCTGCCGCAATAGCGTCAGCGCTTGTCACTGTCGTGTTCCGGTTTGGAGGGTAAGGTAGCCGGTAAACTTATGCATGTGGCATTAGACCTCGCCACAAGATAGCAACGCACCATTAACATCTTTGGTGTCTATAGGCGATGGTTGAATCTTTCCATCAGGAGACCCATCTGCTTGTTTGCTATCTTATGATATAAAAAAAAAAAAAATATTCCATGAGAATTACTATACGTTCTAACTTCTGACTGAGAATAGGAACGCGCTTGTTATTAACTTCATAACACAAGTGTGAAAGTAATGTCAGCAAAAAATGATTTGTTCAAAAACTATTGCTGATTTAATTGTAGAAAAATAACATTTTAATAATATAATTTTTTATATAGTATCTAGGATCGTCACCTTTTTTGTAGGCGACTGATTGGCTACACGAGTCACTAGCATCGTGGCTACTAGCTCGTAGAGTTCTGCATTGTATCGCGCGGGTCTAGTACCACCCCGCCTTACCTATTTCTGCCGCAATAGTGTCAGTGCTTGTCGCTGTCGTGTTCCGGTTTGGAGGGTAACGTAGCCGGTAAACTTATGCATGTGCCATTACACCTCGCCACAAGATAGCAACACACCATTAACATTTTTGGTGTTCATAGGCGATAGTTGACTCTTTCCACCAGGAGACCCATCCGCTTGTTTGCTATCTTATGATATAAAAAACATTTTTGTTGCAATTTATACAATAGTTTTTTTTTAACTGTGCGTTTTATCTATCCGTCATTTTTGTAATTTGTTTGGTTATTCATAAATAAAAGAAAGTGTTAATTTTGTGAAAAAAGCAATGTTTCTTGATTTAGAAATAAGAAAAAACGTACAAGTTTGATTAGTTTCATGATTTTCCGACTAAAATCCTTTTAAAAATTACTTGTCTTGTCCATTGAATTCCAATATGGGTTTATTATTGTACATTAAATTAATTTGATAATTTCGGTTGTAGCACTTTAAGGCCAATCTCATCAATCTCCTTTGGAAGGTATGTTAAAAAAATGTTTGCTTTTTTTACTGCATTTTTTTGTGGTTTTTCAAAATTTTTCAAAATGTGAGTAGAAACGGTTCAAATTTCTGGAAAGTCTAAGTTTGGCGGAGCTTAATCGAGTGCTTTAAACCGCGTATTGAACAGTCGAGCCATTCAAAAGTTATGACAGGTTAACCTACACACACATATACTACATAAATTCTGATGACATCGTGAAAACAGTTGTAAAAGGTTTCTAGGACCTCAAAACATGAAAATCTAGTGAAAACTCGGTTTTAGAAAATCGGGGCAAAATCAACTTACTTTTTTTTACCACTAACGTAAGTAAAGTAATGGAAAGTTGAAAAGAAAGAAAAAACGATTTTTTGTTATAAATTTAATTTTCAATAAAACTTTTGCACGTTTAATTTGCAAACATCACATATTTTTTATAGGAAACAACCAGATGGGTAGATGGTAAAAGTCAACCATCGCCTATAGACATCAAAGATGATAATGGTGCGTTGCTATCTTGTGGCAAGGTCTTATGCCACATACATAAGTTTACTGGCTACCCTACCCACCAAAGCGGAACACGACAGTGACAAGTACTGACGCTATTGCGGCAGTAATAGGTACCAGACCCGGGCAAGAAAATGCAGAACTTTACCACCTAGAAGCCATGATGTTAGTGACTCGTGTAGCTAATCAGTCGCCTTTTACGACCTGGCTAAACGGCAGTTGGCCTATTCTTCAAAGGAGCCCGGGACCAACACGGGGAGTGATAACGGACAACCAGGGATGTTAGCAGATTGACGTCTTTTGTGAATTAATTAAATGTCTATTACTGAGGTTTTTCACACTGAGATGGCTAATCGCTGTGGCCTACGGAAACGTGCAGATTTCGTCTAGACCCGTTTGTTTAATGAAATTGGCTTTGGTATAAGTCTATAGCGTTGGCGACTAAATCCCTTTAAAGAACATATTTTAAATAAAAAGACATTAATTGTGTGTTCCTACCTGTGTGGCGGAGGTATTGACGCACTTGAGTTTACCGGCTACCTTACCCTCCAATTCAGAACACGACAAGGACAAGTACTGACGCTATTGTGACAGGAATAGGTAAGGCGGTGTTACCAAATACCAGGGTGGGATGCTGCAAAACTCTACCACCTAGTAGTCACGATGGTAGTGACACTTACCTATAGCCAATCGGAGCCCAGCAAAAGACGAGGAAATTTTGTCATATCAAATCAATAAATAACTACTGCTGTCTCCTAATACACTGAAGTTAAAATTGGATATGTTAAAAAGGCATGAATAAAGGATGACCGTGGTTGAGATGTGATCACTATGAAAAATATATAGTGCAGAACACGCAAATCGCTTTAAAAATGCTAACGTGAAGAATTGAATGCAGGTATATGTCTAAAATAAACTACAATATGTAATTTGTAAAATATTTTTTAAACGATTTTAAGTTAGGGTGCTCATCTTGCTCTGGATAATTATCCCAATGATTTTATTCGGAAGCGAGAGTTGAGTATGTCAGGAGGAATTGCCACGGAAAATATATGGTGTAAGACTCGTGGACCGGTTTCGTGATATTTAAAAGAGAGAGAGGTTAAGCCGAAGGAGTGTCGGTGTAAAAATAAATGGAAAGGGTATGGGCAAGGGCTCTGATGATTTGAAAACGTAGAAAGGAATAAAATCTATGAGAATCATGACATATGACAAACGGATATCTCTGAAATTTCTCAATCAGACAAAACAGTCCGTATCCCCGAAGAAGTAAGCAGAGGTACAACAAGAGCAGCAATGATTAGCCAATTATATGACCGCCCGTTGGTCGAGTGGCTAGCGACCTTGACTACGCAATCGACAGGGCTTGGGTTTGATTCGCGACGGGGATTATAGTATTTATATTTGTATTTCTATGTATTAGTATCGTTGACTAACACCCATAAAAAGCTAATAATTTTTACTTTGTGGCTTACTTTGAGGTTAGATCAGTAAGTATAATTTGTCTCGTGAATATTTTTTTAATGATAGGTGGCAAGCCTATCGTCAACCGGGTACTTATCCAATCCCAATAGTTTTATCAAAAAACTTAAAAAAACACATTTCTGAATTACGCAAACCGGGAATAGAACCTGAGACCTCATGTATTCGATGTATTCGACACCGACACCGGGTCACTAGACTACAGAGGTGATCACATTCAGACATCACCAAAAAATTCAAAGTTTTATTCTCACCATCTTGATGTTTGTAAATCTTGATGTGTGTGATTCTAGAGGCACTTTTAGCAAACCAATTGTTGACATAGGTTTTTCCAAACGTTTATGTCTTAGTAAAGAAGAACTTATTCAGTAAAGAAGTAACTAACTTCTTACTTCAGTCAAGAAGTTTACTTTTTACGCATCTTAAAGACTTGTATTGGTGCAGGTGTCCATCGGCAGTAGTGATTAGGTAATTAAGATCAGGTAAAAATATCCTGTCCTTTCACATCATCTTCTATAAAAAATAAAGTTCGCTGGATGTAATAGAGCTAGTTTAAAAACTTGATTTCTTTTAAAAAATACATTAGGCTACAATTAAAGATATGTTTCTTATTCGATCCTGATGGTCACATCACAACCTACTCTTCACAGTTTACGCACGCGCCAACGTCATTGTCGACGGTGATACAGCCTAATGTTTAGTGTTTCGGCCCACAAACACTCGAGGCCCTGGTCAAGATTATTACCCAGTCTAAATCCTGACGTCACTTAGTCTCCCACTCATCATCCACATTTTGCACTAAACTGACGTTTGGTCTCACAGGAGACACTCTTAGGGCGGGCCTTAAAGCCCGCCCTAAGAGTGTCTCCTACTCCTCTTCATTTAAACTCTAGCTGAAGCACTCTGCTCGCCAATAAATCCGGTTTCATAGTAACGGTCATATGGACTAACTGTTTATGTTCATTTCGAAAAAAGTGGTAATACCGCTACCATTAATTCTCTGCCATTAACAGATATAGAGGTGAATTTTCCTGTCTAGTTTATTTAGCAAGGAATTTAAAGCGCAGTTTACGGGAATGACGTCTTTCCTTAATTAATTTAACGTCTCCAGCTGGCAAGCGATTGTTGCAGCCTTCAAAATGGTGATAATACAGTATTAATAACCGTTGTAATAAATTGCGTTTTGTTACAATTCATAAGCGAATAATATGTTTAACAAAAACATTATAAAGTATCATCGCGCTCGGTTCCTTTGCGGGGTAGAGGGAGTAAGCCGAACGTCTATAGACTTTGCGCTTCACCGGTTTATCGGTTGGTGAGGTAAGTGGTGATCCTAATCGCTGTATTTACAGATATGTTTACGATTTTCAACTATTTCCCACCGGGACTGACAGTTTAACGTGCTCATCCGAGGCACGGGATACACCACCCCGGCAGACTCCGAGCTGCTACTGAGGATTAGATTTTCGAGAAAGCCTCAGTAACAATTTGCCGGACCCGGGGATCGAACCCGGGACCTTATGGTCTGAGCCGAATAGGCTACTCCTAGACTACTAGGCAGTCCAAACATTGTAATTTCTTTATAACCTATATGTAGACCGACCACTTAATTAGCCTTCAAATTAGAACACGACAGTGACATGTATCGACACTATTCGGAGTAAAAGTAAAGCACTGTAAAACGAAAAAAAGTAAAGCACTGTTTCCTGGGTGAAAAATTGCAGTTTTCCTCGTGTCTGCCCCGGCCACTTCCTGAAGAATAGACTATCTACTATTCTGTCAGGCTGTTTGTAAAAGACTAAGAATTGGCTACAAATGTTGCTACTGTCATGTTAACTAGATGGTAGAAATTTTGCGACGTCTCGCCTGAGTTTTGGTACCTGCGTTTTAAGTATTTCTGCCGCAATAGCACTATGTTTCGGTTTGGAGGTCAAAGAAACCGTTAGACTTACGCATTACCATTCCGGTACATGAATAGTAATGCATCATTACCAATTTTGGTGACTAAATGCAATGATCCATCAATCCATCATGAAAGCCATCTACTTATGTTGTATCTTATGATGGATAAAAAAAGTTCTAACAATTATATTACATTTATTGAAAAAGTAAAATAAAATTGAAATATAGAAAATTGAACCAGAAATAAAATAACTTTATTAAAATATAAAGCATAAAGAACGATAAAGTTAATAAAAACTTAAAAATTTTTACTTTTTAGTGAATTAATTAAACGTCTTGAATACGCAAAGAATAGGTAAAAATGAGAAATTTATGCGAGTTTTAAATAAACATCCCAAATTCTCCTGTAAATTGGTTTTGGTACAAGTCACAAACGGCAGTGATGTTATATGTATAGCAAATAATAAATAAAATAAATATTGTTGTCGATTACAGAAATAGTCCACCGAAAGATGATAGTCGCTTTTTATTTCTCTCTATCCACTGACCACAAATGTTTTTAGGAAGAAGCCTTTAAGACTAAGGGCGGCTTGCACCAAAATGCTTAATGAATTTAGTCCCTTAAACATGTTTAGCAAATGTCAAAACGCCTTAAATGCTGTCACTTTAAACGTATTTAGTGACTTAAATTGATTTAAGCATTTTGGTGCAAACCGCCCTAAGACTCAAAAAAACGAAAATTAAACAAATATCAGTAGCTGTTTTCCTTGTTGGATAGAATTGGGTGGCTTTGGCAATCTATTTGTTTGTGAGTGGTGTCAGGTCATGATTTGCTATTTACGAATTGTCTGGAGGAAGACAGACGGTTTCTTCTTAAAATGCGCTCCAACTAACAAAATAACAGTATTGAAAGACATATATTGTTGGGTCCGGGCTCCTTTGAAGAATAGACCAACTGCCGTTCTGCCAGGCAGGTCGTAAAAAGCAACCGATTGGCTACGCGAGTCACCATCATCGTGGCTAATATGTGGTAGAGTTCTGGTATCACCGCTTTACCTATTCCTGCCGCAATAACATCAGTGCTTGTCGCTGTCGTGTTTCGGTTTGGAGGGTAAGGTAGCCGGTAAATTTATGCATATGGCATTAGACCTCGCTACAAGATAGCAACGCACCATTAACATCCTTGTTGTCTATAGGCGATGGTTGACTCTTTCCATCAGAAGACCCATCTGCTTGTTTGCTATCTTATGATATAAAATAAATATTTATGTTTACCACTTTTAAAGGCACGTGTGTTCGCTAGCTCTATTTATTTATTTATTTATTTTACAGTTGCATTACACAATATTTTCACTTTATTTACGTGCATAAGACTATTTACATAATATTATGTACCTTATCAAGCGCAGCAACTGGAATGGCAATGGGGTAGCAACTTCTTATTAAAGTGATTTGTCTTCTAAATATTCTTTGACAGAGTAAAAGGCTTTTTCATTTGAAAGTTTATTTTATTATTTTTGAATTTAATATAGTTAGGTACGCTTTTCAGATTATTCACATATCGCTACATTTTGTAGTTTGGACTATATAAGAAAATATGATGGATTCTTTTGTGGCCCAGATATATTACAGACATTGTTGCCGCTTTTTATATAGCGGTCGAGACAATACACAAAGATTTTACTGTAATTCCATTGAGCTATTACGTACTTATACTATCTTAAACAGCCTCATTGTTTATTGATAAGTCTAGTCACCTTAAATTATGAGATCTTAGATTCAATCCTTGGGTCAAAAAAGGGTTATTAAGGTTTGTCAAAAAATAATTAACGCTCAAAACAGAAGTCAATTATATTTCTAACCTTTTTCGGACATGATTATCTATCCTGACTGGTCATATGCTATAACTAAAATCATAATCATAATTTATTTATTGCTTGAACATATGTAAATTAGAAAGTTCTTGTATAAATTCTTACAGTGCACCAATATTCACTTTCAATATTAATCTTAAAACAACGACATACAAATAGGCTACATAAGTGTTCATATTTTAATTTTTCTTGTTTTTTCTTGTTATTTTTGTGTTTCATTTATGTTCTTATTTTTATTATTTTATTTTGATTAATGACTTCTCTTAATGTATGCTATTAATGAATTACGAATTGCTCTGTAAAACGAAATCATAATATAATAGTTCCCTAAAAATAAATGTAAATAATAGTACTTTTTTAAATACAACTGGTTTCCCTAGATACAAGCCTAGCCGGGTTCTTGTAACTTCTCATAATTAATTATGATTTGTAAATGTAGCTATTAAGCATTTATAAACTGTTGTAAAAGCTGATGTATGAAATAAATTCTACACTTTTTATCGTCGGCACTTGGTGAAACTCCATTTTAATGTAATATTTTATCATTTATGCACTTGTACTGTTTCACAATAAAACTATTATCACTTATTAACTAAACACAAAATTAAATTAATTTTTTACTTTACAAAAGTTTAATTTTGTGTTTAGTTTGTAACTATAAATTGCCCTGATGATGCTTGTGTAAGCGAAACTGGTTGGTAATACGTGATAATAGTTTTATTGTGAAACAGTACAAGTGTATAAGTGATAAAATATTATATGAAATAAATATTTTTGAATTTTAAAAAAAATGAGGATGTTACAGTATAAAATATAATTAGCGCACTACATTTTGCCTATACGCAACTAATTAAGCATACTAATTATTACTTTTTAACAGTTTTAAAATTTCTCTTATTAAATTATTAAATAAAGCATGTACAATAAAATAAATACAACCGCGCTAAATTAGGCAGAAAATGGATGTATGGATGGATGTTTGTCACTCAATCACGCAAAAAAATCGGATTAGATGAAATTTGGCACAGAAGTTATAACCACAGAATGTGCTATAACCTGGAATAAAGTACATAAAGTACATAGAATACTTTTTATTTAAAAAAATCGTTCCCGCGGACTGCACACTGAAGTTAACATTAAAAATACGAAAATTTGGATGTTTGGATGTATGGATGTAATGGATCGATGGATGGATGGGCAGATGGATGTTTGTTATTCAATTACGCAAAAACTATTGATACTTTTTATCCCAAAAAAAGGAGTCGTTCTCGCGGGATTCACAAAAAATTTTATAATGCAGCTGGCTACACGGGGCAGCTTGTATAATTGATGCGAAAGTTTGTGAAGATGGATGGATATATATGCAGACTGACTGGTGAGTTACCTTCGATACTTCTGGAGAGTATTCGATACTCGATTCTCGTTAAAATGAAACAATAAAATAAGGAGCTTAACTTTTGAGCAGTATTTCTCTAAAAATAAGTGAAATGTGGATATTATACTCTCTAAGCGCGCCATGCTAGTCGACATCAAGGACACGCCACCGCCTCCCCCTGCCCTCAAACTCACTACCTGCGCGACACGTGCGTCCACGCGGTGTCCAAGTATGGTGCAGGAAAATATAGGATTCTCGGTGTACTGTTTACTAAGTTTACTAAAAAGTATTTTAATATTTATTTTTAATGTTATTTTTTCTCATTATATATGATCGCCAACTATCACGTCCTTAAATATTGAAGGTGACTCACCAGTCAATCTGTGTATGGATATTTGTTACTCTTTCACGCAAATACCACTGAATCGATTTGGATGAAATTGCCACACGAGTATAAAAGTGAGTTGATTCAGTGGGATTCACCAAAATTTATAATTAACTAGCTGACCCGCGCAGCTTCGCTCGCGAGTAGATTAAGATGTCGTCTAGATAGCTTTTCATACCAATTTCATCCCCTATTTCAACGTTTAAGGGATTAATTTTTGAAAAAAAAGCCTATGTTTGACCCCGGCTCTTCAACTACTTCCATGCCAAATTTTATGAAAATCGGTTCAGCGGTTTAGCCGTGAAAGCGTAACAGACAGACAGACAGACTTTCGCATTTATAATATTACATTTATAATCTATACATATAATATAATAATATAATATTCACGGGACAAATTACACTAACTGATCTAACCCCAAAGTAAGCAAATTATTTGCTTGTGTTATGGGTGTTAGTCAACGATACTAATACATAGAAATATATAAATATTAGAATATATTTAATAAACACCCAAACCCGGAAATACAAATATTGATGCTCATCACACAAATGCTTGCCCCCGTCGGGGACCGAACCCGAGTCCTGTCGATTGCGAAGTCAGGGTCGCTAACCACTCGACCAACGGGGCGGTCAATCCATACATAGAATAAAATCGTAGGAAAGACAAAACTGTACATTGAATATTTTTTAAAAAGAATACTTGGGGCGTGACCTACAATCGATATAGAAGCCAAAAATATAGTTTTTAGAATTTTTGTCTGTTTGTCTGTATGTATGTATGTCCAGGGTAAACTCAAAAAGTATTGCATGGATTTACTTCAAATTTTGCATGAATATTACTAACAGGTCGGGTCAACTTATAGGCTACATATTATCACGCTATCACCCACTGGGGAGGAGCAGTGCAAAGTAAACGAAGTCCGCGCGGACGAAGTCGCTGGCAACAGCTAGTATTAGTATAGATGTATACACATTGACTAAACCGAAATTTCCAAAATAACTTTACTAGGTTCTCAATTAACTTATAATAAAACAAGTGAATTTAATTAAATTAATAGAAGTTTATTACTATGATGAAACAATTACCAATATCTTAACAAAGTACCAAATTTAAAATGACGGCAAGATTTTCGTAGAGAAAACAACTATTGTCGAGAAAAAAGTGATATGTTTCTTCCTTTGAAGTATCATGTGGAATCAAGTGTCAAATGCGTCAGCGAATAGAGAAATTGACATAAATGTCGCGAAAACGGAACGATAAAATTTTATCGCGATGCTTATCCTAAGCCAGCAGGGGTATTCTTTAACCTTGGCGTCTTATTCGGTACGATATATATACCTATTTTAACGATATAATATTATATTTACACGTACAAGCGTTGTCCCCGTGTTGATCTCGGGCTCCTTTGAAGAATAGGCCAACTGCTGTTCTGCCAAGCAGGACGTAAAAGGCGACCGATTGGTTATAAGAGTCCCTAACATCGTGGCTACTAGGTGGAAGTTCTGCATTGTCTCGCCCGGGTCTGGTACCACCGCATTACCTTTTCCTACTGCAATAGCGTCAGTGCTTGTGCGCCATCTTAATAAAATTAAGCGTCTTCGTTCAGAAGGCGACGAATACTTTAAAGCTCTTGCTAATTTAAGAAGGATTCGGTCACACTATCGAGCCGCTACTGCGTTAGCAAAGAGAAAATTTCTTCAAAAAATAACTGATAGATTAGAAAAAGAAGGCCCTTGGTCTTCTCTGTATCACGAAATTAAAAAACGTACGAGAAATAACTTTTCTTTTTATAATAACATAAAACTTAACGGTAGGTATACGCTTAGTTCAGAAGAAACAACAAACGCTAGTCACTGTCGTGTTCCGGTTTGGAGGGTAAGGTAGCCGGTAAACGTATGCATGTGGCATTAGATCTCGCCACAAGATAGCAACGCACCATTAACATCTTTGGTTTCTATAGGCGATGGTTGATTCTTTCCATCAGGAGACCCATCTGCTATCTAAAACAAGTTTTTCAGTGACGTGTCCTGTTCTCGATTCAGGCGAGTTAGAATAATCGGGGAACGTACATGAAAAAGATTCCGATGAAATGAGAACCTCCCCTTTTCTTTCATGTCGGCTAAAAAGGGAAACTGATTTAAAGGCTAATTAATAAAAATAAAACGTAATAGGGCTGCAATTCCTGATCCCAGCATAGCTATTTATATTCATTTCGTCAGGAATGATGAGCTAAGGTCGAAATGTCGGGTCAAGAACAATGAGATCGCCGGTAAATTTTGCATGAGGTGATATATCTCTGCCACTGTATATATTATATACACCATTAATAGTCCACAGGATAGCATCCTTTTTGTTGTATAACCAGTACGTAATTGAAACTTCGTAAAGCGTCTTCCTTGTGGGAAGTTTTACTCCGTGTTGGTCAGGCTTCCTTTGAAGAATAGATCTTCTGCCGTTCTGCCAGTTTATAAGAGGCGAACAATTGGCTACGCCAGTCACCACCATCGTGGCTTCTAGGTTGTACAGCTTTGGTACCAACGCTTTACTAATTTCTGCTGCAATAGCATCAGTGCTTGTCACTGTCGTGTTTCGGTTTGGAGGGTAAGGTAATCGGTTAACTTATACATGTGGCATTAAGAATCTGTCACAACTATAGCAATACACCAATAACATCTTTGATGTCTATAGGCGATGATTGTTTCTTTTTTTCATCTGGAGAGCCATCTACTTGTTTGCTGTCTATATTGATAAAATATAAAGAAAAGTTTAGAATAGAATAGAATAGAATATATTTTATTTGCATGAATATGGGTTAAAATAAATAGGTCTTACATTTTTTTCAGATCGCCATAATCTACCGGCAATGCCGGTGTGCAAATACATACTATAATCTACTTAATCATAATTAATGTTCATATTTTATAAATTTAAGGTAATAAATTATCTTACAATAAATTATCTTAACGAATTATACAATAAATATAACAATAAATTATCTTACAATTAATTAAACTCATACAATCAATATAAAAAAATGTCCAATTATATGTTATTATTAATATATTAAATATATTTAATTATATTTTTGTCCAGAAACATATTACTATAAAACATTAAGTTCATAAAATATTAAAATTTAGTAAAAAATGAATAAGAAGAACATTAACTTCATATTGTGTTATTTGATTATTTAATTTCACATTTGTTTATTTAAAGTCATTATACATACTTAAAAAACTTAAAATATAAGAGTCAGATTTAAAATTTAAGTCATGATTACATAAAAAAAATTGAATATAAGTGTATGTCAGATTATATTACATTATTAATTTAATTATGTATATGAATAACAGCTAATCATTAAAGTTAAAAAGTAATCTTATTTTATTATTTCATTAATATAATTATTTAAATTTATTATTTATAAAATCATTCACAGAATAATAAACTTTTTAAACATATACGACATAAGACAATAAATTAAACAATGCACTACGAAATTTTTCCAATGGTAAATCCTTAATATTTTCGGGAATATGATTATAAATGCGAATACTCATACAAGAAATATTCCTGTTATAAAGCAGAAGTCTTTGATTTGGGATACATAACTTATTTTTAAACTTAATCTCTCTATTTGAACATTCACTTTTTTTTGTAAATATATTTATATTTTTATATAAAATTACCCATTTCAAAAATGTAAAGACATGGAAGTTTGTACTCTAAATAATTTTATTATCGACACTGTTACCCCATAAAACAATACCGTATCTCAGTACCGATGATACATATTCATGCATATAAAGGAACATCCACGCACTTTAAAGAAATTTGTAAGGAGAAAGTTTACAAACTTTCTTCTTAGAACTTCCTTAGAAGTGCTGTGTTTTTTCAAATAAGCATGATTGAAATGTGCTGAATACTAGAGTTGTTCTTTCTGGTATATACTTAGTTTTAACATATTAACGAAATATTTTAATAGTAACAGGAACTGATATATATATATGTCGCAGTGAAATTGTCAATACCGTTAGATTATAATCTACCTAAGTGTTATTATAATTTAACTGCTAACCCAACCTAACCAAATTATAAAATCCCTAGGTTTATTATATTCTAACGGCTATTGACAATTTCACTGCGACATATATATAGTTCACTTTTGCTGTATTGTTTAATAACTGTTCACGTTACCAAGTGGTCATAGTGTTAAACAAATTTCCTGCTGCGTTGTTTCAGAAATATAGTTTAAATACTACGTTACCACAAGATCATTTTTCGCAAACACTTTCGGAAAAATTTTTAGAGAGAAAGATTGGTAGACTCGCCATAAGGAAACCACTCACAAGTTTCAAGTATGCATTGATCATTTAACAAAAATAGTTCTGTCTCGTGGACTATATTATATATGGTACCTATAGGTGGCAGTTCCCTCTTAGAAGACAGACATTTAACTTATTTGCTATCCTATACCCTCAAAATCAGCCTCATGTTTTTGTTTTATAGGATAATACAATATATAGCGCCGATTAATACTTTGAAAAAAATGTAATTTTTCTTTAAGAGATAGCACAATTCTTTTCTATTCAGAAGAACCGTAAACAAAATTACCAAAAAGAGGTAAATTCTTTCTTCAGTAGTTTTTTAACTAACGTTAGTAGTTAGTACCTTAGTAGTGGAAGTTGCTGATTTTGCCCCGATTTCCAAGAACCGTGTTTCCAGAAATCAAAAATCAGAAATACTTTATTCAATAAAACTTTTTACAAGTTATTTTGACACGTCAACATATTTTTTTAAAAACTACTACCGGATCGGAAACGCGGCCACACACTGAGAAGATCCAGCGGAAGAAACTCAGCGGGCTTGTCTTTTTTTTCATATCATCTATTTTTTTATAATATGACTGATTACAAAAAATATATATGAGATCGGTATGAGGAGCAATTAATCCCAGGCTTTTTTCTCTTCTAAATCATCAGAGATTTTATAATATCCTTTTTTTACACAGTTTTGTTTTAACACATTTTTTAAATTTATTCTGTGGAGACGAGATGCATGCACAACAAGATTGTTTTTGTTCCTTGTATTAAATGAGTGTACGTCACCATTTTTTTTTAAAAAGCAAATATTTTTACGAACGTACATCAAGTTCTTAAATATATATTGGGATTAAACAGTTAGAATATTGATTCTTTGAATTTTTCTCTCAGGGAAACCATCGGGCTAAGATTGTAAATTGCCCTAATAGCTCTTTTCTGCAATACAAATATAGTATTTATTTCAGCAGAATTTCCCCAGAGAAGAATTCCATGTGACATAATGCTGTGGAAGTAACTAAAGTATACAATTCTTGCTGTGTCGACATCAGTTAACTGTCTCATTTACGATTTTCATTTACGATAACAATACGATTCCATGCTTATCCCCTACGTAGTAAGGCAAGTTATTTATGTATATCAGAAACAGACATGGACCAAGTAAGGAGCCCTACGGGACACCCATATTTACAACAGCACCAGGGGACATTTTACCATTAATATCAACCCTCTGAATTCTTTCATTTAAGTAAGAAAGCAGAAGATCGAGAGCTTTATTTCGAACTCCATAATGGTGTAACTTCCTGATTAAAATGTTATGATCGACACAGTCAAATGCCTTAGACAAATCACAGAACACTCCAAGGGCATCCTGCGAATTCTCCCAGGCTTCATAAACGTTTTTGAGTAATTCGACACCAGCATCTATGGGTGAGCGACTCTTCGTAAAACCGAATTGTTTATTGTGAAATAATTTAAATTTATCAAAATGTCTAAGCATTTGGTCTAGTATAATTTTTTCAAATATTTTACTTAGGGTAGGCCGAAAATTGGAGGGATCACATTTAGAGCCAGACTTGAAAATTGGAATAACTAATGAATTTCATTAAGTCAGGAAAAACACCAAGTGTTACAGAACAATTAAATATTACAGCTAAATATGGTGCGATAATATTTAATACTGAAGCAATGATTCTAACAGAATGTCCCCATAAATCTAAGGTTTTTTTCGGTTCCAATATTTTAAAGACATTTAAGATATCTTTGGTATCAATGAATGAAAATTCAAAAGTTTTATCGCACTTGGTTACACATTGCTTCAGTAATGATTCAGCAATACTAACTGTTGAACTGAGGTTTTGAGTTGTTAAGACCGCAGCATTGGAGAAGAATTTTTTAAACTCTGTTGCAATCTCCTTGTTTATTTTGTTTGTGGATTGTTTAATAATATTTTTTACGGGCCATCACAGGGTAAAGTTAGCCGATTTAAGGCCGGAGCATCTTTTAATATAGGATACCTGCAGGATATAAGCCCGGAACGTCTTTTCATATAACATACCTGTAGGATGTAAGCCCGGAGCGTTTTTTAATGTAGGATACCTGTAGGATGTAAGCCCGGAGCGTCTTTTAATGTAGGATACCTGTAGGACGTCCGCCCGAAACGTCTTTTAATGTGACATTTTAAAAGTTGGTATCTATAGGTTGTGAAATCAGTGTCTTTTAATGTTGGATATCTGTCGAATGTAGGACTAGTGTCTTTTAAGTGGGAATAGTAATATAAAATATAGGTAGTTTAAACATCCTATAATATAATAATATAGGTAGGAAATACGTCCGTCATGTCTTTGAATGTAGGACACATGTAGGATGTAGGACCAGGACGTCTTTTAAAGTAAGATTTTTATTTTTTACAAAAATGATACAATATCATCATCAACAACCTATTTTCGTCCACTGCTGGACAAGGGCCTCTTTAATGGCACTTTTGAGTTCGATCTTCAGCTCTTAGCCTCCATCCGCTGCCAGCGAGTTTACGCATACCGTCACTCCACCTAGCTGTGAGATCTTTTACACCATGCTTAACAAGGCACAATCTACATTCCAGAATAAAACTAGAAGATGTAATTAACACAATGGGTTTAAAATAGTGACGTACCGACCTTGCGTCGCTAGCGCGTGAACAGCGGCCGGCTTGACGCCTCGGAGAGCTGGGTGAGCGTGCAGAACTCCGCCCAGAACTGGGCTACTCAAGCCTAGTATATCCCCACCACCTGGTTAGATGTTAGTTGTTAGTATGCAAAGCGTAGTTAGTAGATTAATTGTTATATCTTGTCCTCCTCTACCGGTGGGAGGGACGTGCTGTGCCGCGCTTCGGCTGCATGGGTACCACAATCTTGCTTGTTTCTCCGTGAATCAGCTTTGCTGTGTTTCAGAGAGAAGGGCAAGACATGCAGTGTAATTACTGGCACCGAGATTTAACATCTTATGTCTCAGGATAAGCAACACATAAATGAGTTATCTAGGCTAATTCTAGGTAAATTAATTTTATGTTCATTAGTGACGTCGACCACTTACCATCAGAGTGCTAAGTGTGAGTTTTTCTTTTCGCATTCGATCGTGAGCGCGTTTGGAGTTTACTAGGAATTTGTATGTGATTTGTACAGCGCCACCTAGTGGTAAACTGGTTTCTCACGTTTACCACTAGGTGTACCGCTGTACAAATCACAAATTCCTAGTAAACTCCAAACGCGCTCATGATCGAATGCGAAAAGAAAAACTCACACTTAGCACTCAGGTGGCACGTCTGCAAGTTTGCATATCTAACTAATATAAAAAAAATTACAAATCTACATTAATATTATCTATATTATCTATATTAATATTATAAATGTGAAAGTTTGGATGTTAGGATGGATGGATGGATGTTTCTAACTTAATCATACCAAAACTGCTGAACGGATTTGGATTAAATTTGACACACAGTTAAATGATGACCTGGAATAGCACATAGGCTACTTTTTATCCCGAAAAAATTAGTTGTTCTCGCGAGATTCACCTAAAACTTTTATTATGCAGCGAGCTGCACGGTGCAGGTAGTATGATAAATGTAAAGAATGTATGGAAAGGATATTTGGATGGATGGTTTTTTTTTATATCATAATATAGCAAACAAGCAAATGGGTCTCCTGATGGTAAGAGTGAACCATCGCCTATAGACACCAAAGATGTTAATGGTGCGTTGCTATCTTGTGGCGAGGTCTAATGCCACATATATAAGTTTATCGGCTGCCTTAACCTTCAAACCGGAACACGACAGTGACAAGCACTGACGCTATTGTGGCAGGAATAGGTAAGGCGGTGGTATTAGACCCGGGCGAGACAACGCAGAACTCTACCACCTAGTAGTCACGATGGTAGTGACTTGCATAGCCAATCGGTCGCCTTTTACGACCTGCCTGGCAGAACCGCAGTTGGTCTATTCTTCAAAGGAGCCCGGAACCAACATGGGATGGATGTTTTTTACTTTCACGCAAAATAGTCGAACCGATTTGGATGAAATGCGGCAAACATAGATGTGTGTCTAATACATAGGATTTTTCCGGGATAAGTGCCCGGTTGGTGATAGACTTGCCATAGCTGCTATCAAATTTTGGATATGCTGCGCCTGACAAGGTACATAATATTATGTAAATCGTCTTATGCACGTAAAGTGAAAAATATTATGTAATGCAACTGTATAATAATAAATAATAAATAAATAAATTGCGGGACAGAGTTTCTTCGGCTAATCGTGATTGTACCTCTGCCAGCATGTCACTAAATACTGTCCTAAGCTAAGTCAAGTTTAGTGCAATTAGCAATAAGAATATAAAACTTCTCAAGACACACCTAATATAGAATTTTGTGTGAGCAAATGATGCGTGGGCGGTTGTTGAAGCATGCCTCCCCCGACCAGAACTCCATGACCTGCGTGACCTGTCGCCAACTGCAAGAATTTCATTAAATCAGGTGTCTATTAAGCTGAATATTGAATTAATGAGGTGTATATATTTGAATATTAATGTATTTATGAATTTAAATCGCGGAATAAATAATCTTTGAGTTTTTGTAGCGTTGCAGCTTAGGATGTACGATGAAAGGTAGTAGGGAGGATTTTCTTCCTGTCAAGATTAACTTAAGATAATAATGTTCCTGTTTTAGCAATCCCGTCATTTTGTAAGATAAATTTGAATAAAGGAAAATTCGGTATTACTAAATGACGTATATTTTAAATTGCAAATTAAATTATCTTATTTTTTCTTTATGTTACGGATTTTAATAAAAAACAGCATCTATACTAATAACATAAATGCGAAAGTATGACTGTATGTTTACGATTCCACGGCTAAACTTCTAGACCGATTTGGATGAAATTTGGCCGGAGATAGTGGAAAAAGGAAGAGGTAACATAATTTTTTTAAGCGCAAGAAAACTGCAGCAAACGATTTCCCATTTTGCTATCTTCGGAGCCTTGTATCAAATCCCAACAAAAATTAAAATGGAACTACACGGAAATTACACCCTCCTAAAAAAACCAAATTAAAAAATCTGCTCATAAATGACCGAGTTTAAAGGTAACAAACATCAAATAGATATACATACATAGATAACCGCCTCCTTTTAAGAAGTCGGTTGAAAAAAGAGCTACTTTTTTAAAATCAGCCTCTTAGAGGTTACAATAGAGGATGAAAAATTGTATGATATTTTTATATTGTTAACATTCTACTGGCGGGCTTTGCGGAGCAGATATATACAGTGTGAAAAAAAATACGATATATAATTTTTTTTCTAAAAATCAACTTAAAAAAGGCCAAAATTGTGGATTAAATAATTTTTTACATGGATGACATGCTAATTTTTTGGCGGGTGAAACTGCGCGGGTCAAATAGTAGTTAAAAAAAGTTTTCGCTTTTTTGGTATAATAGTCAACCAGTTTCAAAAAGATCATAAGGTGGTGGTTTCAGGAATTTTGTAAGGCCGAGGCATATGTGTAGCGAGGTTGCTTTTGATTATTATGTCAATTATATACTTGCCTGATGATGAGCAGCTGTAAGATGGTCTGGGGCTGAAGTTGGTACAGGCGGTGAGAAGTCTCTCGCGTTGGCACCTGGGACATGACTCACAGTGATCGCAGTTGGCAGGGTAGGTTGAGGAGTCGTCTGCACATTGGGTAGCTATGAGAAAATACAATATAGAAATAAGTAGTCACCTCCGTCTGGTCCAGGCTTCCTTTGAGGAATAAACCACCTGTTGTTCTGCCAGGCAGTTTGTAAGAGGCTAAAAATTGGCTATGCGAGTCACTACCATCGTGGCTACTAAGTGGTAGAGTTATGCATTATCCTGCTCGGGTCTGGTTGCTACCACCCTACCTAATTCCTACGGCTAACGACTCGCAGGAGTTTGGTATTACTGCTTTACTTATTTTCGGCGCGAAAGCTTAATGCTAGTTACATTCATGTTATGATTTGGAGAGTAAGTGTTCGGTGAATTCATGCATGTACTCGTAACATAACAATCTAATATTTATTCAGCTGAATGGCAAAATATATAGATAATGATCATTAGATGTCAGTTTACTCTTTGTTTAGTTTAATTAGTTAAATACTAATTAAACTAAACAAATTTAATACAATTTTAAAAAAAATGTAATGGCTTGAAAAGACAATTGGTATAGAAAGACTTTTATGTATAAATATTGATTATTATGTATGAAATGGTATTATTTAATAGGAAAAATAAATACTTAATTTTAAGTATAAATTAATATATTAAAATAACAAAGCATGCTATCTATAGCGAAATTGGCTTGTTCACTAATATAAGTTAAGAGATCTTGTTACCCTATTTCAGGCAAATAAAGAAATTTAATTTAATTTAATTGAAAACATTATTACGATTTTGGTGTCTATGGGGAATTTTTATCTTACGTCACCAGATATATGCATGTTTGCTATCCCATAATTGATCAAAAAATTATATAATAGAAGTACTGGTTTTGCCCATCTTTGCACCCTTTTTAGCCACTTCATAGTTGCTGTTCGTTAGTTTCGCTAAAACTCGAGAACGACTGGACCGATTTGGCTAATTTTGGTTTTAAAATATTCATGGAGGTTAAAGTTAGGTTTAAAAGGTGAAAATATGTAGAAAAAAAAACCGGAAAAGTTGACATAAAGTTGGCAGAACATTTTTTGTCCGGTCAGCTTGTATTTCAATAAATATTTAAACTTTCTCACTTAAATGAATTAAATGTAGTAAAAAATTAAATGTGATAAAAATTGAATAATAAAAATTTATATGGTATAATAACTTTGTCAAATGTAAACAATTTGTTTTAACGAAAAATGAAATTTTGTGAATTATAAAACTAACTTTTGTGATGTTAAATAATTCTTGTACTTACATAAAAAAGCGAAAAAAGACAAGTTCGCTGAGTTTTTTCTTAGTGTGTAATCGCGTTCCGATACGTAATTCTAAAGTAATCGACTCCACAGTTTTAAATTAAATGGAATATAAAATGATAATTTTTAAATATTTGCACACCATATCATGGTAGGATAATATGTTGGTAACTTTTAGTCAATTTTAATAACTTGTAACACTGATAATGTTGCAAATAAATATTTTCATGTTATTCAAATTTATAAAGATTTTGTATACAAAAAAAGAATACATAGGGCATTGATATAAAAAGGGAAGATATGTTACGCTCTAATATCTCAATTGCTAAACTTAAGCTCGATCAGTCGAACGCAAAGTAATGCGACGAACGTAGCAAAATACGTTTCTCTCGCTTACTATTGTATTGTACTATCTCACTCTCGCAAACATGGCGAACTAAACAATAATTTAATCTTATTTTCAAACAAATTGTTTTAACCGTACTTACGAATGGAAAGTAATCCCGTGTGTCTTATTTTTTTTTCCTTGAGTGATTATAACACTGGCTGAATATACAAGAAGGTATTTTGATGCGTGTTTAATGGTAAAAACAGTCGGAAAATATAAGTGTATGATATGAGGTCCCGCGTGTGATTGATTGTCACCAATTGTCACTGTGTCTACGGACCTAGTTTTGTAGGACCAGGCGCTGTGACTAGGTAACGTATCTTCCCTTTTTATATCAATGACATAGAAAATTATTTTTATAAAAATGTTTATATTAAATGGCCACAAATTGTATGGTGGTCACAACCGGTACTTGGACCCTACTAATTATAACTAATCAGTACTATTTTTAGATAAAAAAATTATATAGTTATATTGTACAATATGTCACTTTAGTTCGAACACAAGAGCCCAAATATTAAATTATCCCTAAAAGAAAAAAAGACACTATTCCAACGGAATTTTTTATGAGGCAGTGGACAGTATTATTCAATTACTTACATATATCTCAATTTATGTTGTCTTTATCAATAACATATGAAGTGTGGCGATAAATATTTCGACGGTCCCTACGTATAAACGGACATGTCAAAAACTGAGATTTACAGGAGAGCGTAATTCTGTGGCTTTAGATCAGAAAGTGATAATTACAAAAAATAATTTTACGTGTATTATGCACAATGCATATGTATTATTATGATCAAATGTAATAATCTGTTTTTTAACTTATCTTAAAATGTGTTGATGGAGATATATCTATCTGATCAAACGTTTTTCGCAATGCTAATTGTATTATTAACATTGTTTAGCAAAAAGTGCACTAATCATGGTCTGACCAATGGCCACAAAATTAATGTTCGAATTTCTCTTGAAATAATTCTATGCATAATTATAAACTTTTTTTTTTACAATGAGTTATTAGATTTAGGGAGTCCATAATAGTATTTAAGTATTTTTTTTTAATATTTTACCGAAAAAACTGATATGTGACTGCTTTTACGCTGACGTTCATATCAAACAAGTCGGAGATACCTCTTTATATGCTGAAAACAAAAAAAAAACGGAAAACATAATTCGATGAATCCATAAAATATAAATGTTTTTTGAAAAACAACAATTTATTTCATTTTCAATACCATACCTTAAAGAACTTAAGATCATCACCCAAAAATATTAAAAAAGACATGTTTCTTTATACAGCGTTTAAAATTTTAAAACGCACATTTTAAAACACCGTACAGAACGATAAGTATAGATATCCGCATCTACGACACCCATTGTTTGTTTTTATTACACTTGTTCTCTTATTCGATTTGTATAAGTAGCGAAATACATAAAATGAAATAAAAACTGATATAGATATGAGTGTTTGGTCAATTTAAATCCATATATCCATAAAGTATGTAATAAAAAATGTTACATTTTTGACATATTGTCCTTATACAGTGTGTAAAGAAAACCCTGTCCGATCGTCAAAGGCATTATTTGGTATATTCTATACTTTCCATCGTCGGCACTTGATGAAATTCCATTGATATTAGACACTTTTATTATTCCACTTGTACATAAATTTCACTTTTACACATTTTTTTAATATATTACTCGACCAGTTTCACTTTTTAAAGCATCTCCAGGATGTAATATACTTAACTGATTATTATTAACTGTTGTGGAATATAAACAAACCGTTTGTTTATATTCCATATATATATTAAAAAATTGTGTAAAAGTGAAATTTATGTACAAGTGGAATAGTAAACGTGTCTAATAACATTATTTGGTAGCTTAATACAATCATTTGTATCATTATTTTATGGATATTGATACACAAATAATCAAAATATTTGCACGATTTAAGGGGAAGTTGCTCAATTGTAGTATTAAAATGAGGCACTTTAAACTACGATATTTTTCATATTTTAATAAAAATAATTATTTTATTATTTTTTCTGATAATGTCATTGATCTACCTATATACCTCTTTCGGATCGGACAGGGTTTTCTTTACACCCTGTATACCTACGTATACAGGGTGTAAAGAAAACCCTGTCCGATCCGAAACCGTCGATTTGCTTTACTGACAAGTTTGATCGTGATAAACATATATATGGAACTAAGTTATTAGTGGGTAAATCATAATAAAGTAGTTTTATATTTTAAAACTACTTTATTATGATCTGATGATGACGTGTCTTATTTATTCCCTTTGATGATTCATGCTAAGGAAATATAATATTTTAAAAATCGGAAAATTTCATTTCATGGTGAATGACCTCGATTTCGGGAAATCGAGTTATTATGAGACCTCGACATTTTGAAGTCCTAGAAAGCTGTTGTGATATTTTTTGATGTCAGTATGTACGGATGAATTTGTTGAACCATTATAATCTTTAAATGGTTTAACCATTCGATTACGCAGTTACAGCATTTGTTTAGGTTCCACTAAACTTAGTTTTACTGTTAATTTGAACCAATTTCGTTTTTTTCGGCGGGATTTTGAAACTTTAAAAAATATCTTAATACATCGCTGAAAATTTTTTTTTATAAAATAACTTCCAAAATTATGTACCTATTGATTCCAAAATCAGCTCCTCTTTAAGTACCTAACTGCGTCGAATACCGTTTGAAAGATCGATCAATGTATTTCAAAGATAAAGCTTTTAAAATATCAAAATAGTGTTGTTTTCAACAATAAGGTTTGTTTTTCAATAATTGCTTACTTTTGTTTAATACTTAATTTAGCTAGTGCATTGATATAAAAAACCCAAGATGCTCAGTCCCGAACAAAACTGACACTCAAAATTGTCCTTAATTTTATTTAAGTAGTTATAGATGCGGAAAAAACATATGTCTTTGCATATCCAACCTTAAGCGCAAGGTTTATATTCGTTTTTGCAAAGCAATGTACAGAAAGAAATAAAATTGTCAGTGTCGCGATCGAAGCGATTCTATTTGAAATGAGTGCACAATTTAAAATTGTGCGCTCATTTTTGGAGGACGTGTTTGAGACACTGATTGTGTATCTTGGGATTTTTATATCAATTAGCTAGTGGGATATTTTTTTCATATACTTAAAAACGGATTATCACGGAGATGACACTCATCTAGATCAGTTTTAATATTATTTAAGTAATAAAAGACTATCTTACTATTTATATTATTTCATCAAAATCATTAGAGCTGTTTTGAAGCAAACAATTACATGCAAATATACAAATATTTCTTGTTTAAAGTATAGGCTATTAATGTTATCAAGAGATCATAATATCCGACAAATTCCTTGCCGCGTTATTTCAGACCAATAGTTTAAATGTGACATTATCATGAGATTATGTTCGTAGCAATTTAGATAAAAGCAAGAAAGTTTTGGTAGACTCTCCAAATGTAGCCGATCACGAAACTTCAAGAATACATTGAAATTTTCACAATAATCACTCCCGTGAAATCCCATGGACTACAAAAATAGATGAAAGATAATAACGCTTATTATCTATATCCTATAAACAACACATTTAATAATGTAAGTCTAATTGTGTATGTCTGCCGGTAAAGATAACGCTGTCAAGAACCATAGCGTTGGATAGTCATGGTAAAACATACAGAAAAACAAATAATTACCCTTTGCTTATGAGTGGCATCGCGTAGAGGGAGTGTCTCTTCACTTCCACTCCTAGAAGAATCTGGAGGTGTTAAGCGTCTCTGCTCATTCTGTGATGATAGGATCTGCATCTCCAACATCTGCTCCTGTCTGATGTCATCGTTGTAGTCCTACAAAAAGAAATTAATTAAAGTTAGCTTTCAAAACTAGCAACTGCTACGTATACCTACTTGATAGATTAGAGTGGTAAAAGATTGTACATAGATAATGAAAGAGGGTATTCAGAAGTACTCGATTCTGATACCAAGTTATCAGAATCGAGTACTACAAAAATTGGTACTTAAATCTTGACTTAATTATCCAATAAAAATATAAAGTACGGACATCCGAACATAGACATCGAAGTTCATTGTTTACAAACGCACACATTAGCGGATTGCTTCGTGTCTAGAACCTAGCGCAGTGGTCGAGAACCCGCGGCTCGCGAGCTACATGCGGCTCTTTGGGTGTGAAGCTGCGAGTCTTTAGTTTAATAAGCAAATATTATTTATTTAAAAAGAAGACTTTACATTTGAAAATCATTCTGAATGGATTAACGAAGATAAGACGCCATTTATTTTCCTAGCCATTTATTGTCCTCGCTTTTCACCCCTCCTCCCCCATTGACACACATAGTCACTATCTTTTGTGGCTCTTTAAAAGTTTGAAATATAACGAATTGTAATGTTTGGCTCTTCTGACTCAAAAGGTTGCCGACCCCTGGCCTAGCGAATCACCCAGCGAATAGCTTAGTAAAACGAACTTTCTAGAATGTTCGCGATAGGCCACACTGCGCTTTTAGCACCTAGCCGATTACTTAGCGACTTATCGAAGTAAACAAACCTGTTAGTTATTTGTCATGGGGTGCGAGGCATTAGACGCTAAGCAAGACGCCTATTTGTCCGTACATAGCCTAATAGTAGGGGAGCCGAAGAGGGGATTTTTGCATTTACTCGAGCGCGTCAGATTAACATAGGTGGGTACCTCGCATACTGTTGAGGTTTGTCGTTCTCCAACACATATAATCCCTTTATATAGAGGCATGTAACTATGGCAGAAAAAAAAACAAAATTCCAATAACTTCGGCTTGTGAAAATATATTTTTTTCGTTAATCTTATATAATTTCTTATATAATAAAAAAATTTAGTCGCACTTGAGAATGTCAAAACAACGTTTTTTTTTGCAACTTTGTGAACGTTACGCTACACTTGAATCGGCAGATTTTCTAAATTTTAGCTGGCAAATAACCCACCATACCTTAATCTGACGTGATTTAGTATTTCTATGCGATGTAGTATGTATTTGTATGTAAAACATTTTTTTATCTGTAGATTTTTTTCCCCACCATTCACATTCCAATAATGAAAAACATAATATAACTTTTTATTTTTCCTATATTTTAATCTAAAAAAAACCAATTGGTCCATACGACGCTCGAGTAGGTACCCATTTAGCATCTTGGGCTCCCCTATAAGTCAAAGAGCAAACCTATCGCCTGCAAGATAACAACATTTTTTGAATATTAATAATTTCGTTGAGATTTACTGTAAAGTTAAGCAATATTTTTTTATATCGTAAGATAGCAAACAAGCAGATGGGTCTCCTGATGGAAAGAGTCAAACATCGTCTAAAGACAACAAAGATGTTAATGGTGCGTTGCTATCTTGTGGCGAGGTCTAATGTCACATGCACAAGTTTACCGGATACCTTAACCTCCAAACCGGAACACGACAGTGACAAGCAGTGACGCTATTGCGATAGGAATAGGCAAAGCGGTGGTACCAGACCCGGGCGAGAAAATGCAGAACTCTACCAACTAATAACCACGATGGTAGTGACTCGTATAGCCAATTGGTCGTCTATTACGACCTGCCTGGCAAAACGGCTGTTGGCCTATTATTCAAAGGAACCCGGAACCAACACGGAAGCAATATTAATTATATATTTATTTATTACATGTGACTATTATACATCGCATCTTTTAACATGTACAGTCTATTACTATTAAGCCTGTCAAAATAGTGTCGGTTTTTAACTGATTTCAAGAAAGAGGTTATCAACTTGTCCTGTATGTTAATGTGGTTGGAAAAAAGTATCTTCACGCCCATACCCCAAAGAGGTAGGCAGAGGTACAACAAGTGCACCCAAGACTAGCCGAAGATACTTATTCCCACAAATGTGATAGGTGGCAAGCCTATCGCCAACCGGGCACTTTCCAATCTCGGACAACATTGTTTTTATCAGAAATATGAAAAAAGCACATTTTTTTATTGCCCAACCCGGGAATCGAACACGAAACCTCATGTGGTTAACGCCATCGCCGGACCACTAGACCCGAGACGATCATGAGGTTGGAATTGGATAATATTTGAGTATGGTCTATCAGGGTTTCCAAGCACGTGTGCTAAATTTCGTAAGGATATGTATGCTTTATTTTACGTATGCTATATGTATAGTATTTTTTTATCATAATTATTTTATGGGATGTATCATTTTTCTATGGTTATTAAAGCCTAGCAAATTGGGCGTGTATTACCATGTTATATTTAGTATCGGTATTCTCTATATAAAAAACGATATTATATCGTTGTTTTGTATATTGGAACGAAGTTCCTTACGGCAGGCTTGGAGGGGATAAGGATTTTGCTGCGCGACCGAACTGAATAAAATGTGATAGTAAAACCGTAAGAAAAATGCGTGGAATAAAAGCGTTAAATGAGACGTGCGCAGGCGCGACAGTCGCGTACACAAGCGAGTAGTGCCGTTTAGCCGAAGGAAGTTCGTTCCTACCTGGTGTCCCGCGACACTACATCATTTTTTGTATAATAACGATTTTAATTATTATTGTTATAAATTAAATGTTATTAATTTTGAGGAGTGAAAAAACAGATCATAATATTTTCTTAAATTTTTATACCTATTTTATTAATGGAAAAACTCCACAATAGAAGTTCCCGCATACCAGGTGCAACAATGTGTTATTACTCGACGAAAGTTCGCTCTTGTGTTCTTGTGTTCTTTCAAAGTTATTGCATATTGCAATATCACCATTATGTCCTGTTGGATTTCTAAGTTTTTAAGTAATCACTTATTTTCATAATAAAAATAAGAAAACTTAATATTATTAGTAACTTAATATAAGAAAACTTAAGATATTTAGTTCCCAATATACCTAAGTAGCAAGTGTATCGCCTACCGGGCACTTTCCGATCCCGAGAATGTTGTTTTTATCAGAAAACTGAACAAACACATTTTGTATTTTGTATTGGGAATCGAACACGGGAACTATGTGGTCAACGCTGACACTAGACTACTAGACAAATAATACTAATATAGTCAAGGAAATAATATAAAGTATATTTACATTTTAAATAGGTATCGATTCCGACGCTTATTAAAATGGATTTTGACCCGAACACTTTTATTTCGTCCGCAAATATTGCACCCGAACACTAGATTTCGTTTCGTTCGCAAATATTGCACGTCGCGGCACGGCTGTGCATATTATCGGTTGAAAGAAAATGTATGGCTCAACCAACTTCAATCGCACTCAGTATTGAATTCATACACTAATTTGATATAAAAAGTAATAAAGAGAAACCTTAATTCTACAAATTCTGTATAACTTTAAGCGTTTGAAGAGAATTACTCTAAAAAATCTGGTTGAAAAAATATTTTGATGGCCGTCAGTTGATTATTTTACGTCTGTAAACACGAAATAGGTTGATTGGCTTTATTAATTCACTTCATTTTAATATCAATATTATGTAATCCACTCAGAATAGATCCCTATTGAAAATCACTTCATTCGGATCACTTCATTACATTTTTTTACAACAAATAATTTAAAGAAAAATAAAAACGTTGCGACGTGCACTTTTCGATGTTCCAAACTTTTTTATCTTGTCGTTGATTCTTTTAATTTTATTCTAAGATGCCTATAATATTTTTTGCTAGTTTTTGGCCTTCTTCCATATTAACAATAGATATAGGCCGGTCCTCTTCCTCTATTAAATATTTATTTATAAGATTCTAAAGCAAAAATGAATACAATATGTTACATTTGTTTGAATGTTTATTTTTACAATGTATCAATTTTTAGGATTGTTTATAAATAAACTAGCTGTGCCGGATTTCGTCCGTGGTGAAAAACTTCAAAAATAAAAGTCCTGGGGGTTTACCGGTTTAGTTCCCGTTCCCGTGGGATTTCCGAGATAAAAACTATCCTATATCCTTTCTCAGGTCTCAAACTATCTTTGTACCAAATTTTATCTAAATCAGTTCAGTGGTTTAGGCGTGAAGAAGAGACAGACAGACAGACAGAGCTACTTCCGCATTTACAATATTTGTATGGATGATGGAGTCAAATAATTTTTATGATTTGGTAGTAAGAAAGTATGTCTTAAATCATTCATCTATACATTTTCAGCACATTTTCAATAATTTTAACTTTGCGTATTTATGTGATCGTACGTAAGAACTATAGAGACTTTACCTCGTATTAGAAAAATGTTTTCTAATAAAAGGAAGTGGGATCTCCTTGTATTGGAAAAGAATAGACGTGGTTCACGTTCTCTCCCTCTCCCGCTTCTCTTAAGTAATAAACGAATGACTCTAAACGAAAAATGACATTTAAATAACTATATATAATAAATTCACACTGTTTTAGTATATGTGTGAATTTTAAGTAATTGCATCGATTGGTTTACCAAAGAACAAAACGTAGATAAAATCTTTACTCATATTTCTACTAGTAGGTAAAAATATAATTAGTATAATATGTGTAAATTTTAAGCAATTGCATCGGTTGGTTTACCAAAGAACAAAACGTAGATAAAATCTTTACTTATATTTTTAATAGTAGGTAAAAATATAATTAGTATAATATGTGTAAATTTTAAGCAATTGCATCGGTTGGTTTACCAAAGAACAAAACGTAGATAAAATCTTTACTCATATTTTTACTAGTAGGTAAAAATATAATATGTGTAAATTTTAAGTAATTGCATCGATTGGTTTACCAAACAACAAAACGTAGATAAAATCTTTACTTATATTTTTACTAGTAGGTAAAAATATAATTAGTATAATATGTGTAAATTTTAAGTAATTGCATCGATTGGTTTACCAAAGAACAAAACTTAGATAAAATCTTTACTCATATTTTTTACTAGTAGGTAAAAATATTAGTAAATATTTTATCTTTACTTGTACCTTATGGAAAAAATATACAATGGAAGTCCTCGCATACCAGGCGCGACAATGTGTTATTATTTGATAGTTCCACAGGGAACTTGTATACATTCACAGTTATTGCATATTGAAATATCAACATTAAGTGCCTTTGGGGTTTACTAGTTTTCAAAGTAATCTCTTATTTGAAAGATAAAAGCTATGTTCGACCGCCCGTTGGTCGAGTGGTTAGCGTCCCTGTATACGCAATCGACGGAGCTCGGGTTCGATCCCCGACGGGGACAAGCATTTGTGTCATGAGCATAAATGCTTGTATTTCCGGGTTTGGGTGTTTATGAAATAAATTCCAGTATTTATATATGTATTCCTATGTATTAGTATCGTTGACTAACATCCATAACACAAGCAAATAATTTGCTTACTTTGAGGTTAGATCAGTAAATGTAATTTGTCCCGTGAATATTTATTTATTTATTTATTTATGTTCACTCGAAATTATTCGCGGTTTCGACTGCGTTTTAAATATCAACGCTGGATATCATGTAGACTAAAACCTAATTTCGTTATATTTTCTTAAAATCTCTGGCTTTTACAGAATATTAGGTTTATATTTTAAATATAGATTACAACGTTTCTCATATGGATAGACCCAAACACGTATTTAATGATATTGGAGGATCAGTCCTTGCCTAACAGTATAAGGTGTCATTATATGTATTTTATTGACGCCAATATGCTTGTTTCTTTACTCTTATACAAATAATAGATAATAGTCACAAGATCACACCGATTTAATGTACGTGTAAGCTTTAATAACAGCGACTCATATTAAAAAAAACAAAATTAGATAAAATCTTTGCTCGTATTTTATCTATTATAAATGGAAAAACTACACAGTGGCAGTCCTCTCATACTTAGCGCGACAATATTTATTACTCGATTGCATACCTATTGAAATACTGCCATTATGTGTTCCTGGATTCACGAGTTTAAAGTAATCTTTTAAGCTATATGAAGAATATGAACCATGTAAACTGGAAATCATGTACTAAACTCTACTACTAGACTAAGTTTTAGACTAGAATTTGAAGGGAACTAAATATTTTTTGATCTCACTGGCAGTTACAGTGATAAGTGTATTAAAACAGTTTCACAGTTATTGCATGTTGAAATTCCGGTATTTCGTGTTCCCAGGTTTACGAGGTTTTAAAGTAATCTTTTAAGCTATTTGAAAGATGAGACTACGTAAACTGGAAATTACTTATAGCTCCGACTAAATTAGACTAGAAATTTATGTGGACATCTTTTTTTATTACATTACTTAAAATTTTGTATGATCTCAGTAGCAGTCATGAGGATTAGTGTATTAAAACAGAAATAATAATGTTCTTTCACAGTTATTGCATATTGAAATACCTATTATTATTATTATTATGTGCTCCTGGATTTACGAGTTTTCAAAGAAAATGCTTAAGCTATTTCAAGGATAAAACTACAGTAATTATAAATTATCTATAGCTTCGACTAAGTTTTAGACGAGAATTTGATGTGAAACTTTTCTGTCCATTACTTCAAGTTTTTTCGACCTCACAGGCAGTCACAGGGATTAATGTATTAAAACAGAAAAAAGTACTATCACAGTTATTGCGTATTGAAATACCGACATTATGTGTTCTTGGATTTACAGTTTTCAAAGTAATCTTTTAAGCTATTTGAAAGGTGAGACTACGTAAACTGGAAATCATGTATAGCTTCGACTAAATATTAGACTAGAACTTGATGTGGACTAAAGCCTTTCTCGTTACATTACTTAATTTTTTGTTGATCTCACAGGCAGTCACAGGAATTAGTGTATTAAAACCGAATTACCTATATACATTACCAGTTATTGCATATTGATATAACGACATTATGTGTTCCTGGATTTTAATAGTTTTTGAAGTTATCTTTTAAGCTATTTTTTTTATATCATAAGATAGCAAACAAGCAGATGGGTCTCCTGATGGTAAGAGTCAACCATCGCCTATAGACACCAGAGATGTTAATGGTGGTAGAGTTCTGCATTGTCTCGTCCGGGTCTAGTACCACCGCCTTACCTATTCCAGCCGCAATTGCGTCAGTGCTTGTAACTGTCGTGTTCGGGTTTGGAGGGTAAGCTAGCCGGTAAACTTATGCATGTGGCATGAGACCTTGCCACAAGATAGCAACGGGTGTCTATAATTGAAATGTACACTATATCATCTACCGTTCCAACTGATTGATATGTGTTAACCACAGGTCAACGTACATGTATTGTAAAATTACTGTCTTTTTTATTTATATATTTAGTTACTCTTACAATAATAATAATAATATCGCTGCAAAATTACACAAATTGATTTAACCCCAAAGTAAGCAAATTATTTGCTTGTGTTTTTTAAATTCCTTTATGTAATAGAGATTTTTTTCATACAATGAAAATGTCAATCTCATCGTAACTTATTCTACGTTATTCATAACATTATCTTAGATCTAATTTGCTTGTGTTATGTGTGTTAGTCAACAATACTAATACATAGAAATACATATATAAATACTGTTACATAATACACACCCAGAACCAGAAATACAAACCGCTATGCACATCACACAAATGTTTGTCCCTGTCGGGAATCGAACCCAAGCCTCATCGATTCGTAGTTATGTTCGCTAGCCACTTGACCAATGAGGTGGTTAACGATGTCAATGATGTGATATCCTTCAGAAGCAATATTTACCGGCACTAAAAACCTCCTGAGTTCTGCCAAAGCGTAGGCAATCCGTGCATGAGCCTCAGCTGGTGTGGCGAATGCGCTTATCTCCACATGCAGCTCTTCTGACAGGTGAGCGAATTTAGGGTCACCAGACACGCGTAATTCTTCTTCCTGTAAAATAAACACAAGTTAATAAATATTATCAGTAGCTGCCAACTTTTTGCGTGAGAAATAATGTATTTTTCTCACACTTTCTCACAATTTTCACAGGAGAAAATGTTTCCTGTATAGATCCGGACACCTTTTTGAAGGATAAATCAACTGCCTAACTGCCAAACATCTTGTAAAAGACGAGAAAAGGCCTAAAGATGTAATTAACTTTGTAATTTTAGTAGTTACAACATTACTAATCCCACTTATCTACTAATATTATAAACTAGCTGTTGCCAGCGACTTCGTCCGCGCGGACTTCGTTTACTCTGCACAGCACCTCCCCGCTAGGTGATAGCGTGATAATATGTAGCCTATATGTTGACCCGACCTGTGAGTAATATTCATGCAGAATTTGAAGTAAATCCATGCGTACTTCTTGAGTTTACCCCGGACACACATACAGACAAACAGACTAACAGACAAACCGACAAAAATTCTAAAAACTATATTTTTGGATTCGGTATCGATTGCAGATCACGCCCCAAGTATTCTTTTAAAAAAATATTCAATGTACAGTTTTGACTTTCCTACGATTTTATTATATGTATAGATACTTAGCTTTTTATTCGACACGATAAAATAGCATAATAATTAATTAATATTAATTAATTATTAAATTAATTAATATTAATGTGAAATCACTGTGATTGTAACAAACATTTCATCTAATGAAAATTAATTTAAAGTAGCAATAACTTCCATGCTTACTTAGCATGCGCGTTTCAATTAAACATTGCCATGCTTTTCTCCCCCTCATGGTATAATCAATTCCGAGTAAGTGCCAATTAATCAAAATGATGTCGCGCGAAATTAAACCATACAAAAAAAGAGTTACGTCCATAATTGCTTCCCGCGTAGAATGTTGTAATATTTAGGCAATGAAAAAATTATAAATTGTTGGTAGATATTTTTAATACATTGTAAATATATTTAAGGCTCCGGCAAAACGTGTTTTATGTTAACATGTTAAAGTATATATTTCAATGTGCGACTTCTGTGATTTATGTTAATTTATTTTCGGGTAAAGAAAATTTATTATAATTGCTTTAATAATCTTTATGAGTTAGTAAGGCGATAACAGTTTCCAAATAATTTTTTATACGTCTTATTTAAACTGACACAGTATTCAGGCTTACTTATAGAAGCTTAGCTTAGCTTACTTATAAGGAATATTTATATTTTCCCTGTGTTGGTCACGGGCTCCTTTGAAGAATAGGCTAACTGCCGTTCTGCCAGACAAGTCGTAAAAGGCGATTGATTGGCTATACGAGCCACTACCATCGTGGCTCTTAGGTGGTAGAGTTCTGCATTGTCTAGCCTGGGTCTGGTACCACCGCCTTATCTGCCTGCCGCAATAGCATCAGTGCTTGTCACTGTCGTGTCTCGGTTTGGATGGTAAGGTAGTCGATAAACTTATGGATGTGGCATAAGACCTCGCCACAAGATAGCAACGCACCATTAACACCTTTAGCGTCTATAGGCGATGGTTGACTCTTTCTATAAGGAGACTCATCTGCTTGTTTGCTATCTTATGATATAATAAAAATTCATATTCAAATTACGGGTATTCCCCTGGCTTTGATTATGATTTATGGTATGTATCTTCTAAATTTATCTTAAGAAGCAAATTAAAGTGTTTTATTCTTTTTCGAGTTATGGGTTTCCCCAAAGTAACGTCTGAAAAATTCATTACTTGTCATTTGTTTTATTAAATTTAACAATAGATACCTTTTGTCGATCTTTCATCGAGCCCCGGCCTAACACCGCCATTTTGCACATCGTGTCTTCTTGTAGCCGTTTTAGTGAGTTGCCCTTAGGTCCCAGCAGTTTGCCGACAAAATTGAACTGAAAATAAAGATGTATTTAAAGAAGAGACCAAGCGAAATATTATATTTTAGTTTATCTGTATAATACAAAAGAGGTCCTGGGTGATTAACTGACAAAATATCATTGCTTATTTTTAAGCATTTGTGTGCTAACATCCTAGACAAGGCGTGCACTTTGTCACTTGTGTTCTACTAAAGAGCAGTTTGTAGAACACACCTACGTCAGAGCTCGTTGAATGAAACACGTAAGCGCCATAAAATTCACGGCGGTTACGATATTTTGGTCGCGAATATATATTATACTCTACTATATGCTGCTGCGCTGCTTAATTTTGACTTTGGTTGTATGATTTATTATTATGTCAGCGCTGCAACAAGTGTTAATGAAATGGTCTCTTCACTCCCTTCACACTCACTCACTTCTACTTCTCTCTGATGCTTAGCCTAAATTTTTGGAGCAAGTAGGCTGAAATTTTTCACAGGGTTTGTTTTTACGATGTAGAAAATGAGTTTTCGAAATTTATCCCTCCACCCTGTGTTAGTCCGGGCTCCTTTAAATAAAATACTATTTGCCGTTCTACCAGTCAGTTCGTAAGAGGCGAACGATTGATTGGCTATGCAAGTCACTACCATCGTGGCTAATAGGTGATAGATTTCTGTTTTATCTCGTTCGGGTTTGGCACCTTATCTATTTCTTCCGCAATAACGTCAATACTTATCACTGTCGTGTTCCGCTCTGGAAGGTAAGGTAGCCGATAGCCTACCTTACCTTCTAGACTGACATAAGAATAGTGGCATGAAGACCTCGTCATAATAATAGCAACGCATACCATTTCTGATATATATAAACCATGATTGTCTCTTTTCATCAGGTGACCCATCTGCTTGATTGCTATGTTAGGATATGAAAAAAAAATATTGAAATATTGTATAAACTTTCTTTGACGACAACAACGACAAAAACATTGACGACATGGTGATTTACTCGAGGGCGAAGCTGCGCTAGTCTATGTATAGTAGAGAAGCGGTTACCTGCGACTTCGTTCGCGTGACTGTAATAGTTCCTTTCGTTCAGTCAGATAAATACAACCGAGAAGCAGTTTGGCTGAATAAAACACTTGAATCACTTTTACACACACAGTATAATTTTGGGCAGAGTAACGCCCTCAAGAAGCGAAAGAATTACAATGACTTGGAAACATGATATCCTCGCCTATTATTATACCATTCTTCTTTATATATTTTGTCCATTGTTATTATAACATCATTATCTCAAAATAACAGGTGCATAACACAGGTGCACCACACATCTGACCGACTTGTATTTGTCATCAAGCGCGGTTGCTAACACGCAATAAAACTGCAGCAACCGAATTTCTATTTTCCATATCTACGGAACCCTGCATCAGATCTTCACTAAATTAAAACACGACCACAGTGAAAGTATACGCTCCCCTTAAGTGCCCCATAGACCTACAATAATATTGCGCAATATTACATATTGTGCTATATTTTCAACCGTTTATGGTTAATATTGAAGATTGCACAAAGATTGAAAGAAAGTTTGAGCGGGTTTAATTTTAATTGTGCAAATTTTTTTCTTGCACTGTGTATGTTTAATATATATTGCACAATATTTTTCGCTTTAGAGTTTGAAACTGTTGTTCGGTCAGTCGCGGTGTTTAATGCATGTTCATGTCGTAAATTTAAGCAAAATGGCGAGCAAAAATGATATAAAAGATAAAGAACGGGAGTTTTTACTTGAGTGTATTGTATAGAGATTTATTTAATAAAGTCACCAGCATGGTTTCCGCCAAAACTTCGTCATCTGACATGTTGCTCACACGAAAATATTGATCAGACTGGTTTGTCAATTTTATTAAGTAAAATTTATTGAACCTTTGGAATCAAAGGGGTATTCTATATTGTTTCACATTTAAAGAATTGCGCAATATTATTGTAAGTGTATGGGGCGCCTTAGATCAAATATAGTATACTTGATATAAGACTCTCCCAAATAAAAAAAGATTTTTTAAAATCGGTTCATAAATTAACAAGTGAGTATTATAGTAGTTGCATATTATGATGTGCAACACCTGATATCTAAACAGACACATAACAGATCAATAATTGTGCTGTCAACATACAAAAACTACAACTACTAACAAAAAAAGTGAATCGCGTGCAGATAATATTAATGTAGACAGTGATGACAGCGTATCCTCTATCAATAGAAGAAAAAGAAAAAACATAGATTCACATGATGAAATTTTGCAATTACTTCAAACTTGGAAAATTAATCAGGATGAAAAATATCGCGAATTAAATACTAACATAGAAGATTTAAAGAAGCAACATATCGAAATTCTTGCCACAAATAATCAGATACAGGAGACTCTAATGATTTTTTCACAGGAACAAAATAACATTAAAAAAAGTTGGATGACTTGTCTAAAAGTAATATTGAAGCAATGTTGAAAATAAATCATGTAGAAGATCAAATTGATATGTTACAAAAAAGAAAGGCAAGCTATGATAATAATTAATAATATCCCAGTAGCAAAACGGATTGACCCTGGGAAAATTGTGGAAACACTACACAAACTTTTAAAACTAGAAGGAGATGACATTAAGACAAAGCAAATCTATACGATAACTAAAGGGGGGAAAAATACAGACATGGTGGAGTACAAAAAAAACTGAAGCAAAAAGAAAGATTCTCAAAGAAATCAAACAATTCAACAATACAAATAATGAGAAACTGCATACGGAGCTTTTAGGAATTGACAACACAAAATTACCTGTTTATATATCGGATTATTTAACACAAAAAACGAAAAAAATATTTGATGAAGCTCGCAAACAGAAAAATCTTGGAAAAATTAAACATTGCTGGATATCTAACGGGAAAGTTCTAGCTAGAAAAACAGAGAATGGACCACCGATGCATCTAAAAACATTAATTGATGTTCTATCACTATCTGTGTTCTATCACAAAGTGAATGACTAACACGTATGAACTTTCGTATTAGTAGTCTACTTTTTATTTTTATATTACTAATTATTTTATTTTTTAAATTATTGCATGAAATAATTCGTACTACTTTCTTAGCGATACAATTGAAAATTAACACCTTATTTAATATTTCACACATTTATCACAACACACACTTAAACATTTTATACATACATATTATATTGCACATACTTGCAATTTAGTAAGGCCTTGCCAGTGCTATATTTTAAAAGGTACTTCGAATATAAAGTATTTAGGAGTTATTACTGATCAACACTTAAAATGGACTAACCAAATTAATATACTGGCAAATAGGGTACGTAAACTAATTTATATATTCAAACGTATAAGACATATTAATAATAACAAAGTTATTAAAAGTGTATACTGTAGTTTGTGTCAGTCAATAATTAATTATGGAATCCGATCATGGGGTGGAGCCTCAAAATCACTTTTTATTAAAATTGAGAGGGCTCAAAGAGCTGTAATCAAAACAATGTTTTTTAAAAATTTTTACTACCCATCATCTCAATTATATAACGAATGTAAATTGTTGACTGCTCGACAAATCTTCATTAAAAATTTAGTACTAAACCAACATAAGCTGGAATCTAACTCTAAATTTTATGATAAACGGCGACATGATATTAAATATAACATTCCGAATTGTAGGACAGCATTCATAAAAAAGTTCATATTCTTGGGTCCTTTTATATACAATAAGATAAATAAGAACATTAATATCTGTAAATTATCTTAATACACTTGTAATAAAGTCGTAACATTATTTCTTCAAAAATTAGATTATACAAATACAGAAAATATTCTTTCGATAAATAACTGAATAATATAACAAATATAATAATAATTAAAAAAATGTTCAAGTTACTTTCACTCCGATTCCCTAATATTTATTTAATTATATTTTTATACAAATTAACAACCATACTTATTATTTATATATAAATAAACACACATACCTACACACACACTCGCGCATACATACACACATATACACATGCAAATACACAATCACATACTCACTGACATAGTATACATTGTTCCTAAAACTTATGTTTAAATTGTTTCAAATGTAAAGATCTAAAATTTTTGCGTGTACTGTAAAACTTATTGTCAATAATAATATGAGCTCGACCGAATGAGTTGCTCGAGGCGTCCTACCTTGCTGTCATACAGTTGTTTATACTAGTACAGAAGGTAGAATGAATATTTTAAATAATTGCTAGCGTTATATCTTTATAATGTTTAGTTATTAGTACAATTGTTACATTTAAAACTCTGTTCCTAGCCATATAAGGATCTTGCTTGAATAAATTATTATTATTATTAATGTCGGCCCAAGCTTTATTTTTCTAAATTTATCTTTGTAATATTTATTTGATGCATTTCAAAGTATCAAAGTATCTCCTGATGTTAAAAAGGCTCTATGAGCGTCGAAACCTAGCTTTTACACTACTTCCATGTTTATAAACATTCGCTTCTGTCGATTTTTGCTTATAAAATGTTTCCTCTTGCTCTCCACTCGTTTTGGGGAGCACTGCAACATGCTTAATAAACAATGTTTCGTCATCTTTGTTTTTAAACTGTTAGCAGAGATGATGAAACATCACGAAGCACTGTTTATAAACTGTTTAAAAACAGTGTTTATAAACAAATGTTGCCTAATGAATGTGTGGTGGCGTGGCTTAACACACTACCGTTGCATTTCACGAAATTACTCTCATAGATTTCAGGAAAACGAGAGGAAAGATGTGATACATAAAAAAATACAGCGGAATTAATATCCTCTTTTTTTTTGGCAAGGTGGTAGGAAAGGTAGTCGACGTTACTACTTTTTTACTTGACTATACGTTCCCATCATAATTATGTTAATACTTGCTTCGATTCGATTTGGATGGTAAAGTAGCTGGTAACTTATTTATGAGGCATTACCGTCCCGCTAGATGGATTGATTAATGCCCCATTCATCCGCAAAATTCATCGATTCACGGATTGCAAAGACTATTAACAGCTTTAGTGTCTATGGGTTTGACCGCCCCGTTAGTCATGTGGTTAGCGAACCTAACTGCTAATCCAGGGGCTGGGGTTCAATTCCCGGCAGGGACAAACATTTGTGTGATGAGCATAGATGTTTGTATTTCTGGGTTTTGGTGTTTGTATGCTACGTATGTAACAGCATTTATAAATAACACAATATTTGCTAGCTGATAACACTTGTACCGGTTTCGCTTACACAAGCATCTTCAGGGTATCCCTGAGGATGCTTGTGTAAGCGAAACCGGTCGGAAATTAAATATAATTATCTTATTGTGAGTATAGTGAGAACAGTACAAGTGTTATCAGCTAGCAAAATATATCTTATAGTGAGAACAGTACAAGTGTTATCAGCTAGCAAATATTGTGTTAAAATGGAGTTTCACCAAGTGCCGACAATAAAAAGTGTAGCATTTATAAATGTATTTCTATGTATTAGTATCGTTAACTAATACCCATAACACAAGGTCATAATTTGCTTATTTTGGGGTTAGATCAGTTTGTGTAATTTGTCGAGCAATATTATTATTATTATTATTATTATTATTATGACTAACTCTTTTCATCACGGGAAGCATCCGCTTGTTTGCTATTATATGATGGAAAAAAGTGACAGAGATATCGCTTCGCTTAGACAAAATAACATCGCTTCGTAGTGAAACGATATGTAAATTCGTCATCGTCGCTGAATATAATGACGCCGATTTTTTTATATCATAAGATAGCAAACAAGCAGATGGGTCTCCTGATGGAGAGTCAACCATCGCTTATAGATACCATAGGTGTTAATGATGCGTTGCTATCTTGTGGTGAGTATCACATGAATAATTTTACCGGCTACCTTACCCTCCAAACCGGAACACGACAGCGACAAGCACTGACGCTATTGCGGCAGGAATAGGTAAGATAATGGTACCAGACCCGGGCGAAACAATGCAGAACTCTATCAGCTAGTAGCCACGATAGTAGTGACACGTAAAGCCAATCGGTCGCCTTTAACGACCTGCATGGCAAAACGGCAATTGGCCTATTCTTCAAAGGAGCCCGGGACCAACACAATTTTCCCAATTGACGATGACCGATGACGATTGACCATGTGATTCAGCGCGACTTATGTCAATCCCATAAATTGTATTCTTTTCTGACTTCATTATCGTTTTAATGCTGTTATTTTGTCTAAGCCCCCAGACTTCCTTAAATGTTATCAACAGTAGTAGAATTCACCCGCCAGACAGGAAGACAGACCCGTATACCCTAAGACGTAGGCAGAGGTACAATCATCCCCCCAATTGACGTAATTGAGTCAAGCGCTTAGGGCTTTCACACACATAAATACGATAGAACGTCGAGACGTGTTACGACGCGGCATAATATGTAAGAAAATGTGTAAGTGTCTTAAATGCTTCGACTCGCTCGCCGCTTGATTACGTGAATTAGGCCCCATAGCACCTGCGATTAGCTGAAGATACTTATTCCCACAATGTAGTAGGTGGCAAGCCTATCGCCAACCGAGCACTTATCCAATCTCGGGCAATTATCAGAAAACTGAAAAAACACAATTTTATATTACCCGACCCAAGAATCAAACTCGAGATCTCATGTGTTCAACACCAGACCACTACACACAGAGGTGATAAATTTTTCGAACTTTTTTTCACGAGGCGATCAACAGAGTAATATTTAATATCCTACGCCATAAAAAACATGAAAAATTACAATAACATCCTGTTTTCCAATATCAGCCATCATAGTACATATTTGGCATTTTTATATCATAGGCTCATATTGGCTGGAATATTTACGCCGCCTAAATTATTTATTAAATTGCCTTGCGCTCGAAATATTCCCTATTTCATTTCATATTTTGTTTTTCTTTATTAGCAATACGAATAGGGCGAGCATTATACGTCTTAAAAAAATCGAGATACTTTTCCAATGAAACTTCTTTAGAATTGTTGTGATTTGAAAGTGTATGAAACGAAAATATTACACGATAAAGAGACAAAAATATTATAAATGTACTAGCTGTGCCCGCGATTTCATCCGTATGGGAAAATTTCCAAAATAAAACCCGCATAGTTTCTGTTCCCGTGGGATTTCCAAGATAAAAACTATTTTATGTCCTTTAAAACTATTTTATGTTCTCGATCTTTTTACCAAATTTCATCCAAATCGGTTCAGTGGTTTAGGCGTGAAGACAGAAAGACAAATAGAGTTTCGCGTTTATAATATTGGTATGGATAGGATTGTGATCGAGAGAATGGGATAGAATATACATGGGGCACAGTAAAAGTTTTGCACTTCTAGCTACGGAACTATTTGAATTTCGAATGTTATATTTTTAAAACGTTGCAACCTTCTTAGTAATAAAAAAAACAATTGGTGGGAAACGATTTGTCAATTTTTTTTATCACACATCAAAGTTCTACGTACGCAACGAAAATGGAATTAAGTCGAAAAGATTTTAGAGCGATGACTTTTTATGATTTTAAAAGTTCTCTTTCTCCGCAAGACTGTGCCGCTCGTCTTCAAAATGCTTTTGGGAGAGAAGCACCTTGTTTGATCACCGTGAGGTGATGGTTTGCTGAATTTGAGAGAGGTCAAGTTTCTTTATATGACGAATTTCGTGAAGGGCGGCCTTCAACTGCCGTCAACGAAAATAATGTGGCTACTGTTAAGCGGTTAATTGAAGAAAACCCCCGGATTACCTGAGACAATTCGAGAACTATTGGGGATTAGTATGAGCCAAATTCAGAAAGTTTTACATGAAGAATTGAAAGTTCGGAAACTTTGTTGTCATTGGATCCCTCATGAACTGACAGCGGAGCAGAAGCGGGCTCGCGTGGAATGGTGCTCACAGATGCTACTGAAGTACGACCACGGACATTCTAATGCTGTTTATGACATTGTCACAGGAGACGAAACGTGGATTTATTGTTTTGAATGGGTGTTTGAAAATAAGAACAGGCCAACAAAAGTGAGACAAGCGAGAAACGTTGGTAAAAAAATGATTGCGTTTTTTTCTCAGCTACGGGTTCCATCTGTACAATTCCACTTGAAGATTAAAAGAGTGTTAATGCCGAGTAGTATTCTACCATTTGTTTACCCAGGGTGTTAGAAAAAGTTCGTGAAAGACGACCCAAAAGCCGCATTCTCCTATACCATGATAACGCTTCTTCACACACGGCCAACAAAACAGTCATTTTTAGTTTCCGAAAAGTACATCTCGTCACTCATCCTGCGCATAGCCCCGACCTAGCACCTTGTGATTTCTGTATTTTCCCCAAAATCAAAGATTTGATGAGAGGTTTTACTTTTACCAACTCCTAAGAGGCAGTGATAGCGTTCAATCAGCACGTAGAAAACATGCCTTCAGATCTGTGGTCCTCCTGTTTTAAAAAATAGTTCGATCGCATGAAAAAATGTTTAAAATGTAAAGGAGATTATTTTGAAAAGCATTAAACATAATATTTTGGTTGTAACATGTTTTTTTAAGTTACGCAAAACTTATAGTGTGACCTACGTATTATAAAGTATTTTATATTTAAAATATCACCTATTAATTAATTGTCTCAAAACCAGCCAGATACAAATAATATAACCAAAGAGATTTTACTGCAACTTTTATACTTCAAAAAAACGAAAAACCTTTTTTCTCAATTTCTTCTTTCTTTCGTTATTACCAACTTCAATAAAAAATGTCGATTAATCGTTACCTCTCTCTTTGGTGTATTTCTTCATTTCTTTTACAAATGTGTGTGAGCTTTAATTTAATCATTACATAAATAGTATGATTCCCGAAAAATCTAATGATATTTAGTAACATAAAAATAATAATAATCTTTATTGAATTAAAAAATTAACAAACAGTTGTATGTTGTTGAAGTCTCCTTTTAAGCACATTCGAGCTTGTGTCATCTTTTATGATATTATGTACGAATAAATAAATCTTAATGTTTTATTTTTATTCGTATCATATTATTACTAATAACATATTTACTTTAAAAAATCATCCATTCACACATATTTTCTACATAAAATAGTTTAGATATTTCACATCGGCTGCGGATCCTACGATGACACACTTGTATTGTAGTATCTCACTTCACTTTGGTAACTAATGAGACCTCTGAGAAACTTCCGTTAATACACTATGGTCTCCAACACTAACTTCATCCAAAAAAACAATATTTTCACTATTTATCAATTTTAATACAATACTCTTTGGTATTTTATCGTTTTCGAACGATACATTGCACAGAATAACATCAAATTGGCATTCTTTTTTCAAATACTCTCTTGGCGAAAAATAAAAGAACTTAGTCCGCCATTTTGATTCGTGCTGTATGTTATGTGTTGGTTGCAGTTTATGATACAGGTTAATTTAAGTGTTTTGGCGTATTAATCAACAAGTAAACTTTATTTATAATCAAGATTAGTTCAAGATCTAACAGTTTAGATAATACTCCCAATTCTAGTAGATAGACATGGTCACCCATGTTCCAAAGAACTGAACCACGAATATTTTAGGCAATTCCGAATGTTTCCTTTGTGATATTTTATTTATATCCTGCTACGACAAAACTGAGACGAAAGAGTTGTTTATATTCTTAGTACAAGATTAGTATCTGCTAAGATTATGAACCTTTATTTTCTCAAATTATAAACCAGAGCTTGTTAAATAGTTAATTTTTAAACCTGAATCAGTGCAAGGACATAAGGAGCGTAATACTAAGGCTTGGCTCTACCACAGACCACATGAATACTAATAGATATGCCGTTGGAAAGGAATCGTGTCGCCGCGCATATGAGAAAACGCTCATATCACTGTCAAAAGTGTCATACATTTAGAATTTTTGTCTGTTTGTCTGTATGTATGTCCGGGGTAAACTCAAAAAGTACTGCATGGTTTTACTTCAAATTTTGCATGAATATTGCTAACAGGTCGGGTCAACATATAGGCTACATATTATCACGCTATCATCTAAGGGGGAGGAGCTGTGCAGAATAAACGAAGTCCACGCGGACGAAGTTGTGGGCAACAGCTAGTACGAAGAATAAAAATGAAATTTATATTAGAAGTTGGATTTTCGTAATAGAAATTTCATTTTTATTCTTTGTGTCATTAAAAGATCTATAAAAGTGGAATCATTTTGATAAGCAGAACAAAAATCGCATTTTTTAAGTTACTACAACTTACGTAGGACCCGTCGATTGTAGATATATCGTGAAAAACTAACAAAAAGCCATGTTCTACTGTTTATCGTTCCGAATGAGATGATTAGGTTTAAAAATTACCTTTGAAGTGATTTTATTTGATCGGTAAATAGTATATTTCTTGGTGTAAATGCAAGCTACACTGACAAACTAAGAAATTGCCTTGAAAGGCGTATCCATTTCATCCGTGGGCTACTTAACCTTATCCTTAAAAATATCGGTTTATAAAAAGGTAATCGCAAGTATTAGTTAATATTATTTATAATTTAACATCTTCTATGTGTATAAGCGATGGTTTTCAATCAAGAGTGCCATATTATAATATAAAGAACCTTCTCGTTAGACCTTTCGGCTTAACACTTACGATCCATTTAATTCCTACCCTTCCCAAGGAACTCGAATAAAGAGCATATAAATTATTTTACAAACAAACTATTCGGGTTAACGATCTAAAATTCAGGGCTTTTCAAAAGGTTTAGCATCGCCGGATAAGAGCTCCACAAACACCCTCCAGACCTTCGAAACCGGCATTAATAAGCCTCGTAATATTTAATATTTACTATCATTTTAATGTATATTACGAACCGTTGAATAAAAGGAAAATATTTTAAGTTAAGCTATTACGACTAAAGCTAAATAATAATACAATAAACAATATTGCACACCATTCGCAAAAATAAGTAACGTTTTCTGATTTACAACAGAGTACAAATCGGCGGCCATATCACCCAACATTGGTTTCTTAACAAATTAGCTGACCCGGCAATAGGCATGGAAATTATTGTTAAATTAGGTTAACATAACATGTTGTTAAAATTAATTAATATTTAACAGTTATTTATTTATGTTATATTATATCAGAAGTAGCCTATATCTATATACATATAATAAAATCGTAAGAAAGTCAATGTATGTCCGGGGTAAACTCAAAAAGTGCTGCATGGATTTACTTCAAATTTTGCATGAATATTACTAACAGGTCGGGTCAACACATAGGCTACATACTATCATCTACGGTGGAGGAGCTGTGCGGAGTAAACGAAGTCGCGGGCTAGTATTATAATAAGTATTAGAAACGGCAAAAACGCAAAGTCGTTGAGTTAGCGACCAAAAAAAAAATAGGTCATCTGGATTAGTTTTATAATTTTTAAGTTGTTATTATCATAAATCAAAGTAGCTCAAATATTTTTAATAACATTATTATCCTATATAAAGTTATTGGTAATTTTAGTGATGCATAAATTTTAACAGTATTTGCTAATATATAAATTATAGTTGTTAATTGTTAAAAAAAATTTGTACGAAATTTAATATGTTAACTGTTAAATGATCCATGCCTACCCGGCAAACGTTGTATACATATAATTATAACAGCATTGTTACTCTTCTTCATAATGGATGTTAGGGGCCATCCATAAATTACGTCACACGAATTTCATGATTTTTTGACCCCTCCCCCGTCCTTATCACAGCTGGTCACATTTGTGAGACCCCCCCTAGTGTGATGTCACATATTTTACAATTTTACATTGGAACAATAATCTCATTCGATTATTTTTTATCTACACAGGTGCCTTTTCAAATTTACCTTTGTAATACTTAGATATAAAATATTATATTTTAAAAAATTGTGATGTCACAAAATTTAGGGCGCCTTGCTACCCCGTGACACACAATGTCACACTTCGTTGATACCCCTGGGGAGGAGGAGGAACATTTTCCGGAATAAAAACTATCCTATGTCCTTTCTTAGGTCTTAAACTATCTTTATACCAAATTTCATTCAAATCGGTTCTGTAGCTTAGACGTGAAGAAAAAACAAACAGACAGACAGAGTTACTTTCGCATTTATATAATACTAAATCCATATTATCAAATTCATACAAATGCATGGATTGGGCAAAATCACTATTTGTGGCATATCTAATTATTAATATCACCATAAATCATATCTTACAATATATGTCTTCGGTTTTCAACTACGTACATATTGATTTACGATTAAGGCTGCTCGCAAGCTTATGGCTTGAATTTCAATGACAGGCTTTGCAGCTCAGCGAGAACATTGTGGAGAGCTGAGCACACATTCATTGATATACATACGCATTATAGAAAGATTTCAAATGGGACGAATATTTAATTCCAGCGCTTTTATATATTCCAGCTATAGTATAGTTCAGAAGTAATATAATTATACTTTTTATAAAGTATCTTCACGCCCATATCCTGAAAGAGGTAGGCAGAGGTAGAAGTGCACCTACGATTAGCCGAAAATACTTAGTCCCATAATGTGATAGGTGTCAAGCCTAGCGCTAACCGGGCACTTTCCAATCCTGGTCAACGTTGTTTTTATCAGAAAACTAAAAAAAACATTTTTGAATTGCCTGACCCGGTAATCGAATCTGGGGCTTCATGTGGTCAACACCGGACTACTAGGCTAATGAGGCGACATAAATAAAGTTTAGAAAATCCAAGTAATTGGACGCCTTATCTAATTAAGTCATAACGCTCGTCTAATTAAAAACAAAACGGCCAATTGCGAGTCGGATGCGTACGAAGGGTTCTGTACCAACGTCTATAAAAAACGCCAAAAAATAACCCCCCCTCCCCTCTTAAATATTTATTTTATTTCAACTTAATTATTTATTTTTAAAGTAAATATATAACAAAATATTCTTAGTATGGGAGCCGACGACACAAAACCTAGTAAAACCGGATGGTATATACATAGTTAGATTCGTCGTTAATTGGAGAATACGAAATGGCTATGCTGCAATGCGAAAAACCGGGTGGTGCTATTAAAAAAAAGAAAAAAAGAATGAAAAAAAAATCGATTTCTGGAACGATAAGACTACCGAATTTCGTTTGTTCCTCGATATAGGGGAGGGGAAGGACTCTACGAAAATGCGGTGCTGCATGTCCCCATGACTGGCCTTATCAGTGGCAGCAGCATTATAAGTGACGCCTTGTACCTAGGTATCTAGTACCATCAGACTACCGAACGAATCAAAGCTTGTCTGAAATATCATCAATTTCTGTGTAAGAAAAATCACTGCTGCATCTTCGAAACAGTGGATGAGGTGATCGTTGCAGCGATTGAAGGTCGCCCACTGCACAGCTTAAATCGGCGTTTATGCTCGGTTTTGAAGGCAATTACCCGGTTTATTTCGTCTGGTACTGATGGAATGCCCATGCCACAATCAGGTACGAATAATTTTACTGGTCATTAACTGTTTAAACAAATGAAATTACATATTTTATGGGAAATTGTTGGATTTTGCAATCGTTTTCACTAGGATGTTTCAATTTTATGTCCTACTTAGGGATTTATAGGGTTCTGAAACTGTGGTCAACTGGAAACCCTTATAGTTACATACGTCCGTCCATTCGTCTATCCGTCCGTTCGTCCGCGCCTTAGCTCAGGATTCTTAATACTAGAAAGCTGTAATTTGGCATTTGTACCTATACATGTTAGTCATGCCATCAAAAACGGTAAAAAAAATAAAACATATATTGTTTAGGGTTTACCCTCTACAAGTAAATTTTTCTCGCAAACCCCGTAGTGTAAAGTATCGTTGTATAGAGTTCTTAAACAATATTGCGTGTTGTCACCGTGACTTACTTAGTCAGGCAATACCTTGCTTTCATTATGCCATTTTGGAATGCGTATGCTTTTTCACATTATTGATTTTACGGTAACTCTTACCTTTATCAGATATTTTAAGCCAAGACTTAAAATCTAACCAAAAAACTCCAACCAAATCGTTTAAAATTATTGTTCTTACTATTACATATAAAATAATCAAATGTGAGAAATTCGTAGAATTATAATACTAAACCAATTTGCACATTTCCCCAATAAATAGAGCCGTAGCGCATAGAGCATAAAATAAACAGGGTTATCACACCAAGTTATGCTTTTCTCCTTTTGCAACAAAAAAAACGGCCAAGCGTGTCGGGCCACGCGCAATGTTGGGTTTCTTAATTGTCCATCACAATGTGGACTAAGAAGAGGTCATTTTTGTTTTAGTTTTGTATTCTGAACATTTAACCTATTCAAAGTCAATGGCGAATATATTCGCAATTCAGGTTCACAGTCTATAAAAATTTCTCCAAGTATATTTTGTCAGTAAGCCGACAATTACTTGTAAACTTGTAAAGCTTACTTAGCCTGGGTAGTTGTCCTTTAAACTTTGTTATAATATATCTTACTACCGTAAAATCGTATCATATCGTATCGTATATCGTATCGACGACGAGCGATTCTAACAAAAGCTAGCATTTTAAAACTTAATATCTTTCAAACGGATCCATTGTTGATTGATCAAAAAGTCACGGTGACAACACGCAATATTGTTTAAGAACTCTATACGACACTTTACACTACGGAGTTTGCGAGAAAACTTTACTTGTAGAGGGTACCCTAAACAATATATGTTTTAATTTTTTTTACCGTTTTTGATGACATGACTAATATGTATAGGTACAAATGCCAAATTACAGCTTTCTACTATTAAGAATCTCTGAGCTAAGGCGCGGATGAACGGACGGACAGACGAATGGACGGACATATAAAACTATAAAGGTTTCCAGTTGACTTCAGAACCCTATAAATCCCTAAGTAGGACATAAAATTAAAACAACCAAGTGAAAATGGTTGAAAAATCCAACAATTTCACATAAAATATGTAATTTCATTTGCTTAAATAGTTAATGACCAGTAAAATTATTCGTACCTGATCGTGGCATGGGTATTCTATTGGTACCAATCGAAAGAAATCGGGTAATTGCTGACAAAACCGAGCAGAAACACCGATTTCAGCTGTGCAGTGGGCGACTTTCAATCGCTGCAGCGACCACCTCATCCACTGTTTCGAAGATGCAGCAATGATTTTTCTTACACAGAAATTAATGATCTTTCAGATGAGTTTTGGTTCGTTCGGTAGTCCGATGGTACTAGATACCTAGGTACAAGGCGTCACTTATAATAATGATGCTGCCACTGATAAGGCCAGTCATGGGGACATGCAGCAACGCATATTCGTAGAGTCCTTCCCCTCCCCTATATCGAGGAACAAATGAAATTCGGTAGTCTAATCGTACCAGAAATCGATTTTTTTTCATTCTTTTATTCTTTTTTTTAATAGCGCCACCCGGTTTTTCGCATTGCAGCATAGCCATTTCGAATTCTCCAATTAACGACGAATCTAACTATGTATATACCATCCGGTAGTCTTATGAGACTAGGTTTAGTGTCGTGGGCTCTTAATTTATTCTATTAAACCATTCTGTGAATATTTCCAACCTCGACCAGTTATCGTTATTAAGATCGAAAAAAACTGCAATCAAATCACATTTATTGTATGAGAGCCCCCATTAAGTATTTATTTCATTCTATTTTTAATATTTGTTGTTATAGCAACAACAGAAATACATCTGTGACAATTTTAACTGTCAAACTTTCACTGTTCATAAGATGCAGGCTAGTGACAGATGGACAGAAAGACAGAAAAACAGATAGACAGACGGATGGACGTAGTCTTAGTAATAGGGTCCCGTTTTATTCTTTGGGTACGGAACCTTAATAACTAAACAACACTGAATTCGATAGTAATTTTCAAAAGGAAACAATCCCATGACATACTGAATCTGTTAAAAAAATTGTACCAATAAGTTAAGTATTTGAGCGTAATCTACTAGGTGGTAGAGTTCTGTATTGTCTCGCCCGGGTCTGGTACCACCGTATTACCTATTCCTGCCGCAAAAGCGTCAGTGCTTGTCACTGTCGTGTTCCGGTTTGGAGGGTAAGGTAGTCGGTAAACTTATGCATGTGGCATAAGACCTCGCCACAAGATAGCAACGCACCATTAACATCTTTTGTGTCTATAGGCGATTTTTTTTTTATATCATAAGATAGCAAACAAGCAAATGGGTCTCCTGATGGAAAGAGTCAACCATCGCCTATAGACACCAAAGATGTTAATGGTGCGTTGCTATCTTGTGGCGAGGTCTAATGCCACATGCATAAGTTTACCGGCTACCTTAGGCGATGGTTGACTCTTACCATCAGGAGACCCATCTGCTTGTTTGCTAACTTATGATACAAAAAAAAAAACAATCTTGGCATATACATAAACATCTCCTAACACCGATTGGTGATAGGCTTGCCAAGTATCATATTGTGGGAATAAGTATCTTCAACTAATCGTGGATGCACTGGTTGTACCTCCGCCTACCTCTTCGGGGATATGGACGTGATGATACTTTTTTTAGTGAAATATTAATACAATAGATACCGTTTAAATCCAGAAAAATGCTTAACCTTAACATGTTGAGAGTAGGGCAATATTTGAACGAGGCGTGCTAAAATACAACAGATTTGAAAGCCTCTTCGATTTTAAGAAATCGTTTAAATCGATTTTATTCAGTTATCAAGTCAGTATCAAATAATCTCGCCTAGCTAACAATAAATCATACAATGGACTGCTCCGACGTATTCTAATTCTATAAGATTCCTTAAGATTGGTTCATGATTTATTCACATTTGCAATCCTCGCTGTATCAACAGCTGACGGCAGGTCATATATTAAATTTAGCTCGGGAATGTGTTCGTTGGCACAATAAGAAATTTATACGGTCGGACGCCAAGGCAGATTTCCTTCGTCAAATGTCACCGGTAACCTGCTGCTAGCGAGATCTCTTTACAGTTCGAAGCTTGTTAGGGACTAAACACACACAATCGTGCGGAAAAAGAACTTTCAAAACGTATCTTCATGACCGTATCCCCGAAGAGGTATAATAAGTGCACTTACGATTAGCCGAAGATACATAGTCCCACAATTTGATAGGTGGCAAGCCTATCGCCAAACGGACACTTATTCAGTCCCGGGAAACGTTGTTTTTAACAGAAAACTATATTCTCGGGTCGGGAAAATTAAAAACATTAACTTTTTCAGTTGTCTGTAAAAAAGACATTCAAATAATATTATAGATACGTGCATTTGTGGGAGTTTTTATAATTCATTACTAATAAATTGGTTCTATTATATTGGTGGTATATTAAAATAATAATCTCAATAATTCAATGTTAACAAATTGCTATACTGAAAAGAATGACTATTAATAATTTGTTTTTTATATTAGAGCAAACTAGCAGACGGCTATCCTATTTGGCTCGAGAATGTGTTGGTTGGCACAATAAGAAATTTATAAGCATACGATAAGACACCAAGGCAGATATCCTTTGTCAAACTCACCGGTAAAATGCTGCTGATGGCAAGATCTCTTTAATATCGAAGCTTATTATGAATTAGATACACGAAAACTTGCGTAAAAAGAACATCCAAATAATAATAATCATAAAATAAAGTGAATATGTAGTATTTTGTTTATTGGGTATCGTAAAAGTTTTAGTTTAGGTGTTGGTACACATAACCTGAAGGAGAAGATAACCATAGTCTATAGATGCTAAAGATGTTAATGGTGCGTTGCTATCAATGTAGCGGGATGGTAATACATGATGTATTACCATTGTCATTAATATCAATCGCAATATGTTACATTTAGATCAGAAAATACGTTCGTTGGCACAAAAAAATCGGTATATTTAAGATTTTTACGGTCTAATGCCAAAACAGATTTCCTTCGTCAAATGTCAAAATGTTGCTGCTAGTGGGATCTTTAGAAGGTTCGAAGATTGTTAGGGCTAGATACATAATATAGTCGTGCCTCACAAACACAATTTCACAAACAAAATTTCTCACAAACAATTATATTGTTTGTGAGAAATTTGCGAGAAAATGCGAGTGTGTGTGTGTGCGCATGTGTTTATATATTTTTATTCTATGTGATAGTTATAAGCAGATGATTCTTCTGATGAGGATATTTAATATTTATACTAAACAAGTCACTAAATATGATAATGGTACGTTGCACTCCGTGTAATTAACAGCTACTCAAGCGGAGAATTCACTAGACGGATATGCCCGCGGGCAAGCCAGCAGACGTGCCCGACGGACTTTGCAACTATAGGCCAGACGTTCCGCGTCGGTAATACACTTGACAGACATTGCACAGACCTAATAAGCCGCTGGTAAAAGCTTGTAAGATACATAATAGTTTTCGATAGTCAAGTTGATGCATAAGTTGACATATATTTATATATTCGTGTTACTGTTAAATGTACTAACTTATTATCGAACCAGAACATGCTAATTGAACGCATATAATGCTATTTTAGGGGTTTCCTTATGATCAAGTGTATGTATTCCCTTTTATTTGTTTCGGAAAACTGAATACGTAGTGTTTTGTTTACTAAGTGTCGTAAAAGTATTTAGGTTTTGGTAAATATTTTTTATATATATTATAAGATAGTAAAGAAATTGATGCAGAATTCAATCGAATGCCATTACGCCATAAATATAGACATACTGACGTCGTCGTGAAAATAGTCGGATCCTAAGACCTCAAAACGTGGAAATCTGGTGAAAACATGATTTTCGAAAATAAGGCCAAAATTTTCTTTATCTACTTACGATCACAAAGTTAAAAATTGTATCCATTCTTCAACCTTTTTAAGATGTTACCAATAACATTAGTAATAGTAATATTAGAATTTTTTTTTTGGTTTTCCTACTTATATATGCCGTAAAACACACACATTTTAATTGGAAAAAAGTATTCCAGACACAAATAACTATAAAATATACAACCATCGCACAATTAAATTCAAGATTTAAGGATCTTCCGTTTAGTGATATATTTACAAGAGATACATGTTTGGAAACTCTATACATAAATATTTTTCATTTCCCGCTAGTAGTAAAAGAAAGTTACTTTTACTACTAACCAAAAATGACTATGGAAGGTACCTACCAAGTAAAAAAACCTCAAAAAAACGTCGACAAAACAATGTTTTTTTAATAACTTTAAACCGATTAATCACAAAATTTAATCAGCTCAATTCCATACAATACTGCAATCAATGCCACAAATTGTATCATAATCGGTTTATCCGTTGGAAAATTATGGTGGACAAAAATTGTTGAAAAATGTTTTTCGACATAACTTCGAGATTTTACAACCAATTGGTTTTTACATACAATATTTAGTACTTGAAAACTGCGTTGTATACCGTTTATAAAATCAAAGTCGATTAAAAAAGTGTGTTTGTCCTCGAAATGTTGAGAAATTTTGAAAAAACCTAAAAAAAATTTTGGCCAAACAGTATTTTTTTTTAATTTATAAAATAACTTTCAGACTAATACACTGGTGGATTTTTAAATTTAATCCGCTCTTAACCTTTAAAAACTGCCTCAAATACTGTGAATTGGATCAAAGTCGATTAATTCATTTGCGATTTATCAATGGCGAAAGTTTTAAGCAAAAATTTTTTTTTCACATTTCTTCGTCATTTTTCAACCTATCTTTTTTGTGGCTAATAAAACATTTGAGGCTTCAAAATTGCGTTGAATGGCTTTCGAAAGATCTAAATCCATCAACATTTTGAAAATAACCAGCTTTTCAAAATTAGATTTTTAATTCTGAGCCCAAAATCTATGCTTAGGTATAGTTTTTACTCTTTGAGCTTAAAATGCCTCAATTTAGCGGGAAGTTTCAGGGATGGCCTGCAGGGTCAACTTGTTTACACATTTTTTTATAGTATCGCAGGCATACGAGTGAGTGGGTCACCTGATGGAAAGCAGTAACCAATGCCAAAAGTTGGTTGACAATGTGATGCCGGCTTCTAAGAATTTTGTTGACCCTCTTAAAAATACTAACATCAAAACTGCTAAGGAACCTAGTGATTTTTCCAAATAGTTTTAATTTATAAGAATTAGCCATTCTTCAAGATATTTTTGTAGTATGTTGAGATTATATGGTAAGTACAGTGCGGTTACTCCCTGCGTTTGAACATTCGTTATAACTTCCGATTCAAATTTATCGGAACCGAAATCGGAATCGGAGGTGTAAAATCAATCGGAAGTTCCGACGTATCGGAATCGGAACCGAAGCTCCGTAACAACCCTAGTCCAAAGTCACTGATGAGTGTTTCCATAATTTTGGAGCGCGAGTTATAGCTATAGCTATTGCTATTGGACTAGCTGCTATTGCTATAGGATTGGGATAGTTATAGCTATTAGACGATAGTTAGATGGATTATAGCGATTTCCTTTTTATTTTAGAGATGGAATGCTCGTAAGGAACGGTCTAGCGAAAAATCTGTGTCAAATTTTGTATACTATTAAATTAATAATGTACCAACGATATTAGAGTAAAATAATAACAATACGTACGTTTGATAAATAGCAGTGCACGAAAGGAATTAAATTTAATGAAGAAGGATGCTTGTTATTACAAGCGGAGTGGCACTCCGTAGTAAGGAGATAGACGCGAGAATTAAATAAACAAACTCGTTAATATTGTTTGGTCCACACTACAGAATAATGATGTTTTTCATCATTTTTTCAAAAAGTTTTATTGCTTTCTAAATATATGTAATTTGCATTTTTTTATGTTTAAAAATCTACGGCTGTTCTTATAAAAACAATATTGCCCGGGAATGGATAAGTAATAGACTTGGGTAGCTCCTGAATGAGAGATACAAATGAAGTAGCTCCTGATTTCAATCTAGCTCCCAATTAGCTTAGTCGCTTAGTTAATAGTCCAACGGCTCAATCAGCTCTGAATCGCTAGCTGGCCGAGCGCAGCCGACTGTGCGCGGTAATAGGCACGAGTTTTTACGATCATCGACGAATAGAGAACGGTAACATACGTGGACTACGCGTGTCGCGTACACGTCACTAAGCGACTAGTTCATTTAATAAAGTAGTCGCTTAGCGACGCATGTCGCATAGAATGAACGAGTCGCTTACGGCTAGCGACGCGTACGCGGCACGCGTAGTCCAGACATTAAACGAGTCCAAAGAGATGAAGTCACTAACTAGTTCTCAAGATAAGCTAAATGAGCTAAAGAGCTAAAAGAGTGATATAGCTCTTTCGATCAAAAGAGCTATATCTCTCCTTTCTTTTTAAGGAGCCGTTTTTCACATGTCTAATAAGTAACCGGTTGGCGGTTGGCTTGCCACTCAGTTTATTATCATTAGCCGAAGATACTTAGACCCACACACAGTGTGGCTGCTCCGTTGGTCGAGTGGCTAGCGACCCTGACTACGCAATCGACGGGGCTCGGGTTCGATCCCCGACGGGGACAAGCATTTGTGTGATGAGCATGAATTTTTATATTTCCGGTTTTGGGTGTTTATAAAATATATTGCAGTATTTATATATGTATTTCTATGTATTAGTATCATTGACTAACACAAATAACACAAGCAAATAATTTGCTTACTTTAGGGTTAGGTCAGTAAGTGTTATTTGTCCCGTGAATATTTATTAATTACTAACTGACCCGGCAAACGTAGTTCTTCCTTTTTAAGTACTCTTATTTTTTTTATATTTTGTCACCTTTCAAACCTTCCCTGGACTTCAAGAATTAATTCAAAACCAAAATTAACCAAATCGGTTCAGCCGTTTTCGAGTTTTAGCGAGACTAACGAACGGCAATTGATTTTTATATATATAGATAGATTATATCTAAAGCTTAACATAGAACTAAATTCACGCCTTTAGTATTAATATCTAAATTGTATTGCACGTCTGTAAGGTCCAATATTTGTCTGTATACAGGGGTTACTTTTAAAGGTCCAGCCAAATTTTAAAAATAATTTAAATATTGAGTTGAAAGTGCGTTTTAATTATTATTGTAAAAAATATTACATGCTAATATAAACATATTAGTTTAAAAATATCCCACTAAATTCATGAATTAGATGCACCGAGTCTTGTAAATAAACTATGTAATGCTGGCAGTGTGGCATTTTACTATAGTAACTAATACGTAATCTGTCGCTCTAAGATCATTTGTCCCGATCACTTAATTTGGTTGAAGGCACTAAAATATTTTATTTCGAATATTGCGTAATTGAAATTATATTCATGCGTTTCAATTTTAAGTCGGATATAAACGAAATTTTGAATTTTTTAATTTATTATTTTTTATTACATAAAAATAAACCTATATAATAACATTGTAATATCTTATTGACAACTAGATGTTGCCCGTGACTTCGTTTACTCCGCACAGCTCCTCCCCAGTATGTGATAGCGTTATAATATTATGTAGCCTATAATATGTAGGCTGTTGACCCGACCTGTTAGTAATATTTATGAAAATTTGAAGTAAATCCATGCAGTACTTTTTGAGTTTATCCCGGACATATAGACAAACAGACAAATATTAAAAAACTATATTTTTGGCTTTGATATTGATTGTAGATCACGCTCCAAGTATTCTTTTAAAAAAATATTCAATGTACAGTTTTGACTTTCCTACGATTTTATTATATGTATATAGATACTTGATGCAATAAAGATTTAATTTGATTGATGAAATCAACTATTTATTAATATTCTCCGCCATCGCTTGCCAGTTGGACCTCAACAAGTTCATATCATCATAAGTGTCTCAGAAATTGCACACGGAACGTAGTGCTTGTGAATTTGTTTCACTCTTAGCTGAAGCCCTGTAATAAATGGTCCCTAATAAGCAATGTCTATAGTAATAAAACTAATTAATGGGCTGCCTCTGTCTTAGCCTGTCTTTTAAGACTTAATTTGTAGGCTAGCACTATGTGATATATCAAAGGGGTGGATGGCTTGAAATGTATGGCATATTAAGTCAAGAACTTCTCAAAAAACAAGTCTATTAAATATTAGGTTATTCAGAAAATGTTGTGCCGTCATACAAATTATTTGTAATGAATATTTTAGTTGGGTGTTGAGTTAATGGGGGTGGGGATAGAATTTGAAAATTAGGGGTAATAGGTATTTTTATGCCAAATCAAAAATACAAAAAAACTGGTTGAAAATTGCAAAAATATAACCTGGAAATTGCAAAAATAGATTCAGGTTTTATTTTTGCAAGTTTTCGGCGTTTTATCACCTTAATTATTTAAAAAGTGTAATATATGTATGAAATACAGCAAACAAGCATATGGTTCTCCTGATGAAAAGAGTCAACCTTCGCCTATAGACACCAAAGATGTTAATGGTGCGTTGCTATCTTGTGGCGAGGTCTAATGCCACATGCGTAAGTTTACCGGCTACCTTACCCACCAAACCGGAACACGACAGTGACAAGCACTGACGCTATTGCGGTGGTACCAGACTCAGGCGAGACAATGTAATCTATTACCTAGTAGCCACGATGATAGTGACTCGTATTGCCAATCGGTCGACTTTGACCGCCCCGTTGGTCGAGTGGTTAGCAACCCTGACTACGCAATCGACGGGGCTCGGATTCAATCCCCGACAGGGACAAGCAATTGAGTGATAAACATAGATGTTTGTATTTCTGGGTTTGGATGTTTATTATGTATGTATCAGTATTTATACGTATATATGTATTTCTATTTAGTCGTATCGTTGACTAACACCCATAACACAAGCAAATAATTTACTTACTTCAGGGTTAGATCAGTAAGTGTAATTTGTCCCCTGAATATTTATTTTACGATCTGATTGGCAGAACGGCAGCTGGCCTATTTTTCAAGGAAGCCCGGGACCAATACGGGCAAACTCACTCATTAAAAACTTCGAGAAATAAGTAAAAGAAATAATCAACACGACGCGGACGTATGACATATCTTTACAATTTGGTGAAAAATACGCGGCATTTCTCATGATCCAAGATGGATTGAAGGTGATTTGGCAAATGAAGAAAGGTGAAATTGGGCGAGAAGCGATATATTACGTGGTTGATACTGAACACCTGAGGCTGTACCCCCTGTACAGTGATCGTTCAATATAATCAACCTGATATCCATGGGCATTGGCAGGATTACTTTTAGGAGGGAGCATGTACATCAACATAATCATACCATTAATTAATATAAAATATATATACATAATACACTTTTATGTGGATAAATGTAATGTCAAATTGTTTATTAACAAGGTCATAAAATGGTGATAAATAAATTTAAACAGCAACTGCTTTCAATTTTTACTCAAATAGTAATTTAATATTACTTTATACTTATTTTATTTCCCGACAGTGGGTGCAAACGCACCCCCTTGCACCCTGTTACCGGCGTTCATGTGAATTGGGTGTGTTTCCTAAATAAAATAAATATACATTAAGTTGGTAATTACTTTATTAGGTTTTATTTTTAACTTACGATTTATGTGTGTATTTGGATTAAACATTCAAATCTACTACTAAAGACCGCTCAATTTGTCGAGTGGATAGCGAACGTAACTACATAACGATGGGGCTCGGTTTCGATTCCCGACAGGGACAAACATTTGTGTGATATGTTTATATTTCTGAGTTTTGGGTATTTATTAAATGTGTGTTACAGCATTTATATATGTATTTTCATTGATATAAAAAACACAAGATACACAATCAGTGTCTCAAAACGTCCATAAAAAATGAGTGCAATATTTTTAATTGTGCGCTCATTTCAAATAGAATCGCGTCGGCCGCGACGCTGTCAAATTATTACTTTTCGTACATTGCTTTGTAAAAACAACTATAAAGTCTTGCGTTTAAGGTTGGATATGCAGAAACATACATTTTTGCCATATCTATAACTACCTGTGTGAAATTAGGGACAGTTTTGAGTGTCAGAGTGCTAAGTGTGAGTTTTTCTTTTACATTCGATCGTGAGCGCGTTTGGAGTTTACTAGGAATTTGTATGTGATTTGTACAGCGCCACCTAGTGGTAAACGTGAGAAACCAGTTTACCACTAGGTGGCGCTGTACAAATCACACACAAATTCCTAGTAAACTCGAAACGCGCTCACGATCGAATGTAAAAGAAAAACTCACACTTAGCACTCTGTTTTGTTCGGGACTGTGCATCTTGGATTTTTTATATCAATGTGTATTTCTATGTATTAGTATCGTTGACTAACACCCATAACACAAGCAAATAATTTGCTTACTTTGGGGTTAGATCAGTTAGTTTTATTTATCCAACGATATTATTATTATATTTTCGAGATTTTCGTACATTATTTTTTAAATGTCTGAAATTGAAGTAATATGTCTGTAACCAGGTTTGTGTGGTGTGGTGTGTGGTGAGCCCGGAACCAACACATGGAAATTTTTCCCCCGTGTTAGTTCCAGGCACTTTTGAAGAATAGACCAACAGCCGTTCTGCCAGGTAGGTCGTAAAAGGCGACCGATTGGCTATGCGAGTCACTACCATAGGTGGTAGAGTTCTGAATTGTCTCGCCCGGATCTGGTACCACCGCCTTACCTATTCCTGCCGCAATAGCATCAGTGCTTGTCACTGTTGTGTTCCGGTTTGGAGGGTAAGGTAGCCGGTAAACTTATGCATGTGGCGTTAGACCTTGCCACAAGATAGCAACGCACCATTAACATCTTTGGTGTCTACAGGGGATGGGTTGACTCTTACCATCAGGAGACCCATCTGCTTGTTTGCTATCTTATGATATAATTGTTCATAATATCACACGTATCCCTTTTTAACAATGATCTCTTTTTTAAGCTTTCTGGAAATTTACCTTCCAAATCACCTCTGTGGTCTAGTGGTCCGGTGTCGGTGTTGACTACATGAGGTCCGGGATTCGATTCCCGGGTCGGGTGTGTATAAAAAAATTATTTTTCAGATTTCTAACAAAAACAAAGTTGCCCGGGATTGGAAAGTGTCAGCTATCACAATGTGGGACCAAGTAACTTCGGCTAATCCTGGGTGCACTTGTTGTACCTTTTTACATCTTCGAGGATAAGGGCATGATGATACTTTTTTACTTAAAAAAAAGGACCAATTAATTAAATGGCCAAGAGGTTTTAGTTTTACATTTACATTTCCATAGCCCTTAAACATCGTTTTTAGGGTTCCGTACCTAAAAGGTAAAACGGGACCCTATTACTAAGCCTCCGCTGTCTGCCTGTCCGTCTGTCTGTCACCAGGCTGTATCTCAAACACCATGATAGGTAGAACGTTGAAATGTTCACAAATTACGTATTCCTGTTGCCGCTATAACAACAAATACTAAAAATAAAAAATTAAAATAAAAAAAAATACGAAAATACACGTTTTTTCGCAATTTTTTGCTATGAAAGTACGGAACCCTTCGTTGCCGAGTCCGAATTGCACTTGGCCGGTTCTTTTAATATAATGTATTTTTCAATGAACGAATAATTTTAATCACATTACGCACATTTATTACTGTCAAAAACATAGTTTAATTACAATTTAGTAACAAATATGATTTGGAATTATTCGTGGATTTGCCGTTTATAGAGTTTTCTAGTTAATTTTGTCTGGTTTATAATAATACTAGCGACCTGCCTCCGGTTTCACCCGCGGAGCTTTTGTTCCCGTGGGAATATCGGAAAGGTTTTTATACTAAAACCTTCCTCAAAAAATCAATCTATCTATTAAAAAACCGCATCAAAATCCGTTGCTTAGATTTAAAGATATAAGCATACATACAGGACAGACAAAGAAAGCGCTTTGTTTTATGCTATGTGTGATTAGCTGTACCCTGCGCGCGTTGCTACGTCACCAACAAAAAATTCATTAGCACGACAGTGGCGTCATCTGTCGGATATTAGTCGTACCAACTCAGAAACCTTCGTGGGCTCATGCACAATAACTTTCATATTAGAAATCCATACCGGACAAACAACGTGACACGTAATTTATATAAGTCTATAAGGATTGTCCTTCCACGCAGCCAAAATGGCATTAAACTTTATATGGTGGTTAAGTATTTATAAATTTTCTATTTTTCCGCGCAATTTTCTTAATATTTTCTTTTACAAGAACCTTCTCCTTGCAATCACAAACACGATAAAAAAAAATTACCGAAATTGGTCCAGCCATTCAGGCGTGATGTCGTGACCAAGGAAAAAGATAAGATATATATTATTACGTATTTTTAAGATAGTAAAATTGCAGTACCTAATAACATTTACACTAAACCCCGTTTTTAGTGTAAATGTTATTACTGCAATTTTACTTATTTGGTACATTTTTTAGTATATTTTAAAACTGATTCTTACAGGTTATAGTCATTAAACAAACCATTTAAACAAACCACCATGAGTCTTTTACAGCTATCTACTTCTTATTGAAAATAAACATCAAACTAATAAAAATAGATGAAATCGGCGACAGTGGCGTCATCTGTCGGATATTGGTCGTACCAACTCAGAAACCTTTGCGGACTTCAATTACTCCGCACAGCTCCTCCCCCGTAGGTGATAGCGTGATAATATGTTGCCTATATGTTGACCCGACCTGTTCAATTCATGCAGTACATTTTGAGTTTAGCCCGGACATACATTGGACTTTCCTACGATTTTATTATATGTATATAGATTAGGTATAAATACCGTAAAACGGGGTGAATAGGAATCACGGCTTGAATAGGAACAAAACCAAAAAGTTTTTCAAGTCCACAGATCCAAGTCGCATTAGCGTAAAAATGCCATGTGTTTTTTTTTATCTGCACACCATTATTTACTCTGTGAATTGGCAACACCTGTTTGTCTATGGAATAAAAGAAAAAAAAAATTAACGTCTCAAAGTTGACTGTGTTGTTGCGAGGTTAATAGGCACACAACGGTGTGAATAGACACGAAGTGTGGGGTGAATAGCGTTTCTATTCACCCCGTATACTGGGTAAATAGAACCAGTCTATATTTTGCCAATTTTCTTCTTAATGCATGGAAAAACTACTAAATAAAATTTTCGATAGAAAAATAGACTGGTAGAGTCATCAAAAGAAACAGGGATAGTGGTATGCAGTCCTTGAAACTTATAAAGAAACTATCTGACCCGGCAAACGTTGTTTTGCCATTCATATTAGGAATCCATAGCAAACAAACAACGTGACACGTAATTTATATAAGTCTACGGGATTGTCCTTCCACGCAGCCAAAATGGCATTAAACTTTATATGGTGGTTAAGTATTCTTAAATTTTCTACTTTTCCGCGCAATTTTCTTAATATTTTCTTTTATAAGAACCTTCTCCTTACAATTTACAAACACAATAAAAAAAAAATACCGAAATTGGTCCAGCCATTCAGGCGTGATGTCGTGACCAAGGAAAATAGGGATTGATTTTTATATATATAGATACAAGTCTGAAGTTTCGAATTGTCCCTTTTCACCCCATTTTACGGTATGGATTTAATGATTTCTTTAAATTCAAAACATGAAATTGATTATTTGCAATTGTTTGAGTATCAAATTGTTTACTTTAATAATATTTCCTACTTCTCTAATATTTATTTTGTTCTCTAATATACTTTTAATTAAATTTCACGAAACATTTATGAGAGGAAATTTCAATATATTTTAAAAGACAACAGTTTTTGTGATTCTAATAATAAATCTAGATGTAACAAGGGCGCGATAAAACACGCTCACACTTATCGCGCACAAATACCATCGGTATCTTATCATTACAATCATTATCAGATTTTATCACGCAGCTTACACATGAATCTCTACTATATAAGATTAATGTGAACTCAGTTGAATTACAGTTTTAATAAACATATTTACCAACCAATGTGTTACTGTCATATAGTCATCGTAATATTGGTGACCACCGACCAGTGAACACGCAAAAAAGAAGATCAACACCTCAGCGCTAACTTTATGCAGAAGCCCTTCAGCAACGGCAACATCCATGGAAATCGCAGCGTTATCCACGACAACAAGAATACCGGATTTTTGGAGGGATTATCTGCGCCTATGGTTCGCTCAGGTAGAAGCCATCATCCTCTTTCATTAAACTAGGTAAAATTGCCGATAAGATTTACGACAACAACAGGCTAAACGATATCGCGACCATTTCAAAACAAAAACACAGAATGTATCACAATGACTGAAATTTCTGCGCAATTAGCAAAAATGCAAATAGAAATTAATGTAACGCAGCAAATTTCATGTTCGTATGGAATGCTACATCAACAAGGTTATTCAAATAATAACTTGTGTTATTATTGCAACGAATTTAAAGATCAGGCATTGAAGTGCGTCCAGCCCTGTTCCTGGAAAAATCGGAAAACGACAATTAGCACAGCCAAAGGCGGTAATCTATGTTATGCCCGCTTTACCGTAACCAACGCCACAGCACGCTACAACCTTCTGACCATCATTACCTCCTGATACCCCTTCTGCTTTTAACAAGCATCAGCCAGCTTCACAAGCTACGCCTCATCTACGCTTTCCGGAATCCACTTCAACCGCCAACGTTCACTGGATCTCTATGCAGCAACTCCGGAATCCACTTCGAACTGCCAAAGTTCATTGGATCTCCATGCAGCAACTCTGTTCCGCTCGTTCCGACTTATTGCGAAACACAGCGGAGCGCACTCGTCCCGACTCACCGAGGACCGCGCACTCGTTCCGACTCACCGAGGACCGCGTATATTCTGCTCGTCCCGACTCACCGAGGACCACACATATTCCGCTCGTTCTGACTCACTGTGAACCACAGCGGAGCGCACTATAGTGCGCACGGAACTAGTTGGCCGCGCCTTACGTATTACGTATTACGTATGGCGCGGCTAACTAGTTCCGCGCGCACTATAGTCCCGACTCACCGAGGACCGCGTATATTCTGCTCGTCCCGACTCACCGAGGACCACACATATTCCGCTCGTTCTGACTCACTGTGAACCACAGCGGAGCGCACTAGTCCCGACTCACCGAGTACCGCGCATATTCTGCTCGTCTCTATTCACCGCAGGCTAGAGCACTCAATGCACACACGCTTCACTGGCACAACCAGATGCATCAGGTATACCACCTTTTTCGAAGGGGGGGGGGGGGGGTGATGTAACGAGGGTGCGATAAACTACGCTCACACTTATCGCGCACAGATACCATCGGTATCTTATCGTTACAATTGTTATCAGATCACGCAGCTTACACGTGAATCTCTACTATATAAGATTAATGTGAACCCAGTTGAATTACAGTTCAATAAACGCATTTATCAACCAATGTGTTACTGTCATATAGTCGTCGTAATACTAGACAAAATTCATTTACGCAGATATTTAATTTATATTTGTTTTCCTTAGATTGAGCGTGACGATAATTAAGGTAGGTACAACTGGCGTTTTACTTTGCAAGATTTTAGAAGGTCCTTATTTAAAAGTTTATTTTTAACAGGTATTTAAAGCTTTTACGCATCCTTTTATATACTTATTCACAGTATGAATTTCTAAAAACTCCATTAAAACTTACATGCAATATCTTCACACCCGATTCTTTATCTTTTATGAATTTACTTTATACGATATTACGATAATTGTTTCGCTTGATGTAGTAGGTACTAGATTGTAAACGAAAGAATCACAACCTCTTTTTTAGTACTAGCAAAATTTAAAATCTATTTTTTACAGTCGCTTCTGTGGTCTAGTGGTCCGTTGACGGTTTTGACCACATGAGGTCCCAGGTACGATTCCCGGGTCGACCAATTCAAAAATGTGTTTTTTCAATTTTCGGAAAAAATTATATCGCTGGTGGCGATACCACCTATCACATTGTGTTGGACTTCTTGTATCTTCGGCTTATCGGGGGTGTAGTTGTTGTAATCTTTGTCTACCTCTTCGGGGATACGGACATAAAGATACTTTTTTTCATATTCGGTATCAGATTTAAGTACTAAACACCTGTTTTAGATTTAAAATCCTGAACCAGTCAACCTGTGAAAAAAATAACGCGGGCTATAGAGAGATTCACATGAGATAAGTGATAGAGATGAGAGAGAATACAGTGGATAATCCTACACATTCAAAAAGCCATTACAGAGAATGTTATTTCTTGTTATAGGACTTCCTAGAATAATAATCCGCGTAAAAGCCTTCATGTCTCGTTTGTTATTGTTGAGTTTCGTGCAAACCGCTCTGTGTATTCTAACAATATTGTTACATAAAACTTTAGTTATCAGCGAAAATTTCATAAATAATATTAATAATATCAGGTTGACCGAGCTTTGCTCGGTTTTTCACATACCCATATCTTGGGAACCGAGCTTTTCTTGGACCTGGAACCTTGATAAATCGATTCCTTGACCCGAAAAACCCCTAAATTGTGACTTTCACGAAAATCGTTGGAGCCGATTCCGAGATTCTAATTATATATATATATATATATATATATATATATATATATATATATATATATATATATATATATATATATATATATATATATATATATATATATATATATATATATATATATATATATATATATATATATATATATATATATAAGCGATGAGGATCACCATTTATCACGCCAATCGACAAACCGGTGAATCGCGATGAACTGGAAAGTCTATAGACGTTCGGCTTAATCTTCCTACCCTGCAAGGGAACAGGGCGTGATGTTTCTTTAATATATTTTTTATCATTAGATAGTATACAAGCAGATGCCTCACCTGATGAAAAGAGAAAACAAGGCCCATAGATATGAAAGATGTTAATGGTGCGTTGCTATATGGCGAGATGGTGATGCCACATGCACAAGTTGGTCGAGTGGTTAGCGACCCTGACTACGCAATCAACGAGGCTCGGGTTCGATCCCCGACGGGGACAAACATTTGTGTGATGAGCATAAATGTTTGTATTTCCGGGTTTGGGTGTTTATTATATATATTCTAGTATTTATATATGTATTTCTATGTATTAGTATCGTTGACTAATACCCATAACACAAGCAAATAATTTGCTTACTTTGGGGTTAGATCAGTAAGTGTAATTTGTCCCGTTAATTATTATTATTATTATGGTAGTAATAATGACCAGCATTTTCGGTATATACGGCGGTGGTACCATATACCCGGGCGAGACGTTGCGGTATTCTACCACTTGGTAGTCACGATGGTAGTGACTCGTATAGTCAATCATTCGCTTTTTACAAACTGTCTTTATATATCATAAGATAGCAAACAAGCAGATGGGTCTCCTGATGGAAAGAGTCAAGTGGCGCCTATAAACATCAAAGATGTCAGTGGTGCGTTGTTATCTTGTGGCGAGGTCTAATGCCACATGCATAAGTTTACCGGCTACTTTACCCTCCAAACCGGAAAATGAGTGACAAGCACTGATGCTATTGCGGCAGGAACCCGCGACCCGGGCAATACAATGCAGAACTCTACCTCCTTATAACAACGATGGCAGTGATTTGCATAACCCATCAGTTTTTACGACCTGCCTGGTAGAACGGCAGTTGATGAGCATAAATGTGTGTATTTCCGGGTTTGGGTGTTTATTAAATATATTCCAGTATCTATACGTATATGTATTTCTATGTATTAGTATCGTTGACTAACACCCATAACACAAGCAAATAATTTGCTTACTTTGGGGTTAGATCAGTCAGTGTAATTTGTTCCGTGAATATTTATTTATTTATAATTATGTATATCGTTCCCAAGGAAGTTACATACTACCAGAAATGTCCACATGCGCTTCAAAATCGTCCACGTACGACGACATTGCTGGAGCGTGTCTACCACAGGGATCCGTTCTCTCTCCACACCTATTCTGTTTCTACACCCACGACATTCCCAGAACTCCTGACGTAGAGCTAGTCCTCTACGCGGACGACACCGCCCTATACACGTCAGCCTGTACTCCCAAGATAACCTCAATGAGATTACAGGCGGCAGCCACCACGCTAGGGGAATGGTTCAGGAAGTGGCGTATAGAGGTGAACCCGATAAAAGTGCCGCAGTATTCTTTCACAAAAGTAATAGTATGACTTCAGGTAATCGCTCCCTGAAGCCCAACAATCGATTAAAATAAATTTCAATGTTCGACAAAACAATCCCGTGGCAACCCATAGTAAAATACCTAGGAGTCACACTAGACGCACAAATGACATTCAAATCTCACATTGAAAATGTCAGAACCAAGGCGAATTTCGTATTAAGTCGCCTTTATTATCTCATAAACAGAAAAAGTAAAATGTCACTTAGACACAAAGTGACACTTTATAAAACTGTAATTAGGCCAGTGTTGGCATACGTTAGTATAGTGTTTGTCCACACTCGCCCGAAACTTATATATTGTCTACAAGTCATACAAAATAAATTCATACGTATTACTACCGGCAGCCCATGGTATCGAGTGTTGGCGGGTTTCGGGCCGCCAACACTCGAGACTCCGGTCAAGAGCCGTTGGCGAGTCGAAATCCTGATGCCACTTACTCTCCCACCAATCGTCAAGATACTGCCCTAAGCCGAGGTTCGGTCTCACAGGAGACACCCTTAGGGCGGGCTCTTAGCCCACTTAACCTTAATCTGGCTGAGCACTTTGCTCACTCCAAAAGCCCGGTTTCGCAGTAGCGGTCATTTGGACCAACTGCTTAAGTTCATTTCGAAAAAAAAGGAGCGTGTCTCTTTCTACTCAATAAAGCGTCCAGCATAAGTGCGGCCGTGCGTAGTTTGCAAACTATAACCAATTCTACTAATTTAATAAAACAGTTTTTGCATTGCATAAATAATTACGTAATAATTAATATATATTAATAATTAATAAGCACATTTTAGAACTCACTATGTTAATTACAATACATTTTATGCTAATGTATTAATCGACGTGTATGAATAAAAGGGATTTAACGGCTACAGGAATTTATAAAAATCTACCATCCGATAGTTTTATTTACACTGGTATTTCCAAGAAAGGGACAACATCCACCATTATCGTTGTCTTGCTCAGAAAATTTTCCCCCCTCTGTTAAGTAAGAAACAAATGTCAACTTTATGAGTAATGAAATAAAGTACATTTTTATTTTTTAAATATTGTTTCGTAATAAATCCAGTTCTCGTATATAAGTTCCTTGATTGTTGCTAAGTATTTTCTTTTGTTTTAAAAAAAAACGCCTTTTTTTGGTTTATCTTTATGATGTGGTTTATCTGAAATAAATGTTTATTATTATTATTATTAAATAAACAACCATGGACATCATGATCATCTGACTTACTCCTTATACATGTGTGTATATTATCATGTATGTCATAAGAATGTGGGGTGTGTAATATATTTCCAATGCATATTATTTAAAATACAAGGTTTCTGCAGCCCTTCGCATTGTAAACTTTAATTAATTATACCAATTTCCATATTCTACCGTTTTCGCAATTGTTTTAAATAAGTCTTTTGTGGTTACTAGGTGGTAGGTTCTGCATTGTTTCGCCCGGGTCAGGTACCACCGCCTTACCTATTCCTGCCGCAATAGCGTCAGTGCTTCTCACGTACGTGTTCCAGTTGGGAGGGTAAGTTAACTGGTAAACTTATGCATGTGGCATTAGACCTCACCACAAGATAGCAACGCGCCATTAACACCTTTAGTATCTATAGGCGATAGTTGACTCTTTCCTTTAGGAGACCCATCTGCTTGTTTGCTATCTTCTATATATATCTTATGATATATAAAAAGGGCTTACCTTCACATATTAATATATATATTGAGTAACAACATATCTCGCTTCAAGTTTTGGCTTTTAATTATTAAAATACATAACCATGGGTGTATCCGGGGTTCTTACCACACCGCCGGCTAAAACACATATTGATTTTACCGTCTAAAGTAGTACAGCATGAAATTCTTGTTATCATGTCTAGCTGGCCCGTGTAACTTCGCCTGCGATTATTTTAACGTGTACTCGATATAGGAAGTTGTCCTTACAATCTATCTATATTCTTTTATCTATTTGAGCCCCTTATATGTTGACTTCTAGAAAAAGTCTATGTTTTACCTGGAATATGGATCTTCAACTATCTCCATGCCAAATTTCATTTAAGTCAGATGAGGGGTTTAGCCGTAAAAGCGTAACAAATAATGTCACTTTCATCTATATATATAAAAATCAATCCCTATTTTCCTTGGTCACGACATCACGCCTGAATGGCTGGACCAATTTTGGTAATTTTTTTTGTTGTGTTTGTAATTGTAATGAGAAGGTTCTTATAAAAGAAAATATTAAGAAAATTGCGCGGAAAATTAGAAAATTTAAGAATACTTAACCACCATATAAAGTTTAATGTCACGTTCTTTGTCCGCTATGGATTCCTAATATGTAAGACAAAAAACGTTTGTCGTATCAGCTAGTATTTATAATATTAAAGGATTTTAAAGTCAAAATATTTGCACGTGAGGAAACCTACAATGGTTTGTAAATATGTGACACATAAATATAAAACTTTTCTAAGTCCAAACATAAAAAAGAGTAAATAACAACTTAAAAAAAATCATTCATCAGCTATGGAACGCTATATTATACCAAAGTAACATTGGCTACTTTAATACCCGGCTTAATAAAAGAAAGTAATGGTTTTGGGTCATGCGAGCGAAGTTGCGGTTATCATCAAGTTTATAGTAACAACAAAATACATCTTTATGTATTATATCTAGTCGAATTTTTTGTTTGAGGCTTTCTTGACTCGATCGGGAGTGCATTTCAACGTAAAGTTCATAAATAGTCTTTAGCGTGAAAGAGTTTGACGTTAAACGAATTGTGCAAAAGCAAAAACAAAATTAGAGAATCAGAGGGTTGAAATAAGAGACTGTGACTTTCGGATAAAAATTTAAAGTTAATTTTAAGATATTCCGGAGAAAATTTATCAAATAGAACAGTCGATAGTGTACATAAAATTTTGTATTTACTCCGTTCCATTCACACGTAGAAAAAAGCAGTGAGTATAGTAAAATATTATCTCGAATACGCATTTAATGAAAACGTCTTTGCTGTATGATCCCTCTTTAACTATTTGATTTTAAGATCAACTTTGTTAGCCAAGTGGTTAGACTATTCACCGAACCAAGAATCCTGAACTTTTCGGCTTGAATATATAATATTTATAAATTCAATCTCTGAAAACGTTTCTAAGCTTACCCTTTGATTTGCTATTATTTTAGGTTATAAGTTATTTTATCGCAATTAAAAACGTATTCCAATTTTTTTGATGATTTTACAGAAAAGAAAAATTACCGTTTTACCAAAAAGTTTATAAAAGACAAACTGTTACATCCCACTTCTAAGCTACTAAATTTTTCCCCGTGTTGGTTCGTGTTCCTTTGAAGAATAGACTAACTGTTGTTCTGCCAGGCAGGTCGTAAGAGACGACCGCTTAGCTATACGTGTCGCTATCATCATGACTACAAAGTGGTAAAGTTCCGCAACATCTCGCCCCGGTATTTGGTATCACCGCCTTACCTATTTCTATCGCAATAGCATCAGTGCTTGTAATTATCGTGTTCCGGCTTAGAAGGTATGATAGCCGGTAGACATATGTATATGGCTTGCTATCCTGCCACCTAGATCCAGGTGAGACAACGCAGAACGCTACCACCTACTTACTTATGCATGTGGCATTAGACCTCGCCACAAGATAGCGACGCACTATTAACATCTTTGGTGTTTATAGGCGATGGTTGTCTCTTTCCATCAGGAGACCCATCTGCTTGTTTGCTATCTTATGATATATAAAAAACCTAGTTGCCACAATGGTAGTGACTCAAATAGCTACTTCTTACTTCTACAAACAAACAATTTCTTTCTTCGTTATTGCTTCTTCAACACGGGAAAGTAATTATATAATCGGTATATTTTAATATATTTTTTATTAAAGGGAACGTTACTTAATATTAACGTGAAGCAGTTTGGCCGAATAAAACACTTAAATCACTTTTACACGCACAGTATAATTTTGGACAGAGAATTGCCCTCAACAAGCGATATAATTACAATCAAATGAAAACACGATGTCCCCGCTTATTTATACCATTCGTTATCTATTTTATTATGACGTCATAACACAGGTGTGCCGCACATCTGGCCGGCTCGTAGTTGTCGTCAAGCGCGGTTGATAACATTAGGTACTTCACTTAACTGGAGAGTTGCATGCCTTGACATGAATGCGTATTTGCAAAATAATGCAAATCCAAGCATGACAGAAAAATAAATGAATATGTTTATTAAAGCTGAACGGACAAATACATATTAAGCTTTGATTGATTATAACTATTTTGCCATAAGTTTAAGGAAAACGTTAAAGAAAATTATCAAAAAAATATTTTTTCGAATTAGACTCTATTTTTGTAAATAAGATTATAATCAATTAAAGCTTACAGACCTTAGGCACTCCGAGTGGTTCCAGTAGCAGGTAGATAATTACAACATGCTAGTATATAGAGTAAAATAGGCCTAGTATTAGTATGTATACATAATATATATATTTATTGTTATATATATGACGATTTCCGGTACGTTTTATTAGTTTTTATCCTTAGTTCCCCGTGTTTTTTGTAGGACAGTGGCAAAAACTTATTCATAACATCGTTGTCGGAAGAAAAAAATCTAAAATTAAGTTATGTTATGACATGTATGACAAAATTGCCGTTTAATTACAAAAAAATTAACAAGTTTTTGTAAAAAAAAAAAAATGTTTTTCATAGATTTTTTCGCATTTTAATAACATAATCTAGCGATTAAAGCAAATGACTACTTGATATTAATCAATATTTTTCATTTACTAAATTTACACGTTTGAAGCACCTATCTTTATTAGTTATCCGATTTGAAAACTTTAGAGAAAAGTTAAGCGTCTCGTCAAAACTCGTCAAAAATCCAACTTGTTTTTGATAAAAAAAATAGTACTCGTAAACACTACAACTTTACAGTGTCGGACTGGTAGGACTAAAGAAAGTTTCCACTTTACGTGTATGACAAAGTCACCGTTGAAATATTATAACAATTTTCAAGCTACTCCCCGTGTTGGTTCCGGGCTTCCCCGGGTTGGTTCCGGGCTCCTTTTGAAGAATAGACCAACTGTCGTTCTGCGAGGCAGGTCGTAAAAGACGACCGATTGGCTATGCAAGTCACTACCATTGTGACTACTAGGTGGTAAAGTTATGCATTGTGTCGCCCGGGTCTGGTACCACCGCCTTACCTATTCCTGCCGCAATAGCGTCAGTGCTTGTCACTGTCGTATTCCGGTTTGGAGGTTAAGGTAGCCGGAAACTTATGCATGTGGCACTAGACCTCGCCACAAGATAGCAACGCACCATTAACATCTTTGGTGTTTATAGGCGATGACTGACTTTTACCATCAGGAGACCAATCTGCTTGTTTCCTATCTCATGATATAAAAAAATACTGTAAAAAATGGGTTGTTAATAATCGATTTAAAAATCTCATAATTCCAACATTCCCTAATTTCCAAACTTCCGTGGTGCAATAGCAATCAGGCTTAACCTGATCGTAAGTCTCATTTCGTAGCATTTTTATGCTTTTAATATTTTGCTGTCTCCTGCTTAAAAGGGAGGGAAACAGGATGTATTTTCCTACTCCTCCTTTATACTTCTGACAAATTTCGTTGCGGGTCCCAAGACAGCTAAGCTTTTCCCCAGGGCACCCTGAGCTCGCAACTCAGAGGTTATCAGGTCGGTTGCCGCTGTTGATTCTGGTTTACAGAAGTTGCAGTGGTGGGAACGAGAGGTGGGCCACTTGCCCTTTAAAAAAATTCCAACATCTTTGGAGTAAGAGATTCTCGTCAAGAGAGAAGTATTTTCGTGTTTTTCATAAAATAATCAAGCGATTAATGTAGAAATGAGTTGTTATTAATCAACATTTTTCTTCACTAAATTACACATTTAAAGCCCCTTAACTTTATTTTAATAGTTGCCCGATCGAGATTTCTCGAGGAGAAAAAAGTTGAGCGTCTCGTTAAAACGAAGCTGTTCAAAAAAATTCAGCTTGTTATTATTAAAAAAAATGTTATTGGGACCACGGACTATTAATATCCGTGTCAAGATAGAAAACTATGAACTTAAAAATTATTCGATAGCAGAGCTTCTAAGTGTGATGCTTCGACAAATTATGCAAATTAATCTTAACTAAAATAACCAAAATATTTGCCTCTGATATGGCTGTTATTCAACTATACTAATTCTGTATAGAAAAAATACTGTAATATCTATATTTACTAGCGATTGCCTGAGGCCAAAAATCAACCACAGATTTCAAAATAAAACCTCTTTTAAGTTGACAACTGACGTTAGCCGTAAAGAAAATAATTTAGTATACATGTGTGTATAATACCATGTATGCCATATGAATGTAGTGTGTGCAATGTTTATCTTTATTAATCTATATAATATATATATCTTATATATAAAAATCAATTGCTGTTCGTTAGTCTCGCTAAAACTCGAGAACGGCTGAACCGATTTGGTTAATTTTGGTTTTGAATTAATTGTTGAAGTCCAGGGAAGTTTTAATAGGTGAGAAAATAAAGAAAAAAATAACAGTAGTTAAAAAGGCAGAGCAACGTTTGCCCGGTCAGCTGGTTTAATATATTTCTAACGCATTTTATTTAAACATACTAGGTTTCTGCACTCCTCCGTAACATAAACTTTAACTGTGCAAAATTTCATGCTCCATCGTTCGCGCAATTATCTTAAAAAGGGGTCCAAAATTTTCCCTTCACGTATTAAACATTGATATAAAAAGCAAGATACATGGTGCTCAACAACGTCCTCTAAAAATGAGGGCAATATTTTAAATTGCGCGCTCATTTCAAATAGAATCGCGTCGGTCGTGATACTGTCAATTTTATTAGTTTTTGTACATTGCTTTGTAAAAACAACTATAAGTCTTGCCTTTATGATTAGGTATGCAAAAACATATATTTTTGCCTACTTGCATTGATAAAAAAAATTTATATCAATGACTACTTGTGTGATATTAGGGACAGTTTTGAGTGTCAGTTTTGTTCGGGACTGTGCATCTTGAATTTTTATATCAATGGTATTACCTAATATAAGAAAGAAAGTCCTGTCTCGTTGACTGGAATATCTACGCCTAGCCTAAAGCCCTTGAACCAAGAGGGTTAAAATTTTCACAAAGATTGTTGTTACAATGGAGACAAGGAATAAGAAAGGTTTTTGAAATTCATCCCCTAAGATGGTGAAGCAAGGGGTTAAATATTGACACGTTTATTTAGTCGCGGCTGAAGTTGCGCGAATGGATTTACTAGTTTTTAATATACACCGAAACCGAACCTCAGCCCCATCGATTGTTTAGTCAAAAGTTTATTTATTAAAGCTTCCACTATAATTCCACAGTCATTTATTTCTTATTTCAATCTTTTTCAAATTACAAGGAATGAAATTGATATTATTTGTTAAACCAGCAACCAGATAGATTTTCATTAATATTGTGGTTATATTATGTTACCATTATCAATATTACTGGAATCTGTTATCATATTTCTTGTAAATGAATTATCTTTAAATTGCTTTCTTAATCTGATATCACGTTTCAGCTTAAGAATTTTGTTAGAAAATATTTTAAAATCTTTTTTGTGGGTAACAACTGTTGATTGGAATATTTTCTTGAATAGTCCATATCACAAGCAAATAACTAGATTATTTGCTTGTTATATACTTCAATTAATTTGTGTAATGTGTGTAAAATTTCAATTTAATACGTAATTAATTAGTGAAAACTTATGCTGGTCGCACTTGAGTCTATCGTCCCGAAGATATATCCGCGCTAAGGCACACGCAGTCCGGAATGTATGCGAAAATAGCCGATAATAGCCGATCACATCAACATTTATCGTGTCACTGCACGAAGCTTTGTTTGGCGTTGTGACGATTGATGCGAGGCTGAGGCATTAGTGTGTGGCCGCGTTCCGATTCGGTAGTAGTTTAAAAAATATTGACTTGTTAAAAGTATCATAAGGGGCCATCCATAAATTACGTCACACGTTAAGGGGGAGGGAGGGGGTCAACGAAGTGTGACATTGTGTGACAAGGAGTAGGGAGGGGTCCTAAATTTTGTGACATCACATTTTTTTCTATTTAAAAAACCACCACTATTTATAGATAAAAATAATCGAACTGGATCAATCACACTAGGGGTCTCACAAATGTGACCAGCTGTGACAAAGACGGGGGAGGGGTCAATAAATCATAAAATTCGTGTGACGTAATTTATGGATGGTCCCTAAAGGAAAACTTGAATAAAAATTCTTTGATTTTGACTTTATACTTATTATATACTGACCCGCACAGTTTGCCGGCGATTTGAGCACACTTGATTCTGTGATTTGAGTAACATGTCGTTGATGTAACTTTTCATTCATATTATTTATATTTATTTTTATACTTATATTATATTACTAACATTATATCATAAGATAGCAAACAAGCAGATGGAGACCCCATCTGCTTGTTGCCTGATGGAAAGAGTCAACCATCTCCTATAGACACCAAAGGTGTTAATGGTGCGTTGCTATCTTGTGGCGAAGTCTAATGCCACATGCATAAGTTTACCGGCTACCTTACCCTCCAAACTGGAACACGACAGCGACAAGCACTGACGCTATTGCGACAGGAATAGGTAAGGTGGTGGTACCAGACCCGGGCGAGACAAAAACATTCATCCTCTATTACAGGCTCTTAGGCATTATTATCAAAATAATAGGTTAGCCTTTGACCTTGGGTCTTCAATCATTTCGTTATGAAATTTCATCAAAGTTGATTCAGCGATTTAGCCTCGAAAGCGATATGTAGGACCTTCATCCGCTCGCAGTGGCACCGACCAGGGTCAATCCACTTGAATCCACTTCCACTCCACTTGAATACACACTAAAAATTCAAATTCGGGTCAGCCGTGTATAAACTATTGAGTTACTTTGGATATTTTTTTTGTGTACCGTCAAAAAGCTTTTCCTAGATACTGTGCCAATTAATTGGATTCCGTTTTAGGGACTCTGTACAGAGTGCTAAGTGTGAGTTTTTCTTTTCGCATTCGATCGTGAGCGCGTTTCGAGTTTACTAGGAATTTGTATGTGATTTGTACAGCGCCACCTAGTGGTAAACTGGTTTCTCACGTTTGCCACTAGGTGGCGCTGTACAAATCACATACAAATTCCTAGTAAACTCGAAACGCGCTCACGATCGAATGCGAAAAGAAAAACTCACACTTAGCACTCAGATTTATTATTGTTTTTATTATCGTGATACTTACTTTGGGATGATCGCGCACAGGAACGACGACACGCACGCATACTTTGACAGGCTTATCTCGTGTGATGTCCAGCATTCTTCTTTCACCTCGCCATTCACCTGTAAATAAAAAAAACTGCTTATAATTTTGTGACCCCATTTTTGATTTTTATTATCTTATATTTTTTATTTTATTTTATACTAGCTGTTGCCAGCGACTTCGTCCGCGCGGACTTCGTTTACTCCACATAGCACCTGGCCGCTAGGTGACAGCGTGATAATATGTAGCCTATATATTAGTTAGTAATATTCATGCAAAATTTGAAGTAAATCCATACAGTATTTTTTGAGTTTACCCCGGACATACATACAGACAAACAGACAAAAATTCTATAAACTATATTTTTGGTTTCGATATCGATTGTAGATCACGCCCCAAGATTCTTTTAAAAAAATATTCAATGTACAGTTTTGACTTTCCTACGATTTCATTATATGTATAGATTATAACATAGCAAACAAGCAGATGGGTCTCCTGATGGAAAGAGTCAACCATCGCCTATAGACACCAAAGGTGTTAATGGTGCGTTGCTATCTTGTGGCGAGATCAAATGCTTCATGCATAAGTTTACCGGCTACCTTACCCTTTAAACCGGAACACGATAGTGACAAGCACTGACGCTATTGCGGCAGGAATAAGTAAGGCGGTGGTACCCGACCCGGGCAAGACAATGCAGAACTCTACTACCTTGTGAATGTTCTTATAAAGGTTTTTTAATTTGATAATACTAGTATTCAATTTACGGTCTAAAATTCATTAAATCATTGCAAGGTTTCCGTATTTAAAGGATGAAACGAGACCCTATTACTAAGACTCCGCTGTCCTTCCGTCTGTCTGTCCGTTTGTCACCAGGTTGTATCTCATGGACCGTGATAATTAGACAGTTAAAATTTTCACAGATGTATTTCTGTTGTCGCACAACTAATACTTAAAACAGAATGATATTTTTTTAAGGTGAGCTCTCACACAACACATTAAAGGTGATTTTTTTGCATTTTTTTTCTCGATCTTAATAACGACAACTGGTAGACGTTTAAATATTTACAGAATATTTAGTTATACGGCGTGTAAAAAAAACCCTGTCCGATCGTTAAAGGCATTATTTGGTAGCTTAATACAAACATATTTGTGTCATTATTTTACCGATATTGAGACATATATTTTCAAAATATTTGCATGATTTAAGGGGAAGTTGCTCAATTTAGTACTAAAATGAGGCACTTTAAACTACAATATTTTTCTTATTTTAATAAAAAATAATTATTTTATAATTTTTTTGATAATGTCATTGATCCACACTATATACCTCTTTCGGATGGGACAGGGTTTTTTACACCCCGTATATTCTTTTTAAAAATATGTAATAAATTAAAATAAAATAAATATTTAAGAGGGGATCCCTTACAACAAACGTGAATTTTATAATACAATGGAAACCCCTATTTTTCGTTGCAGATTTCGATTTGTGAGTTGGAAATTTCTCCATCTACTACTAAAAATTTTTTTAGACAAAATGTTTGTCCCCCCTAACAGGGGGTTGGAGTCGCGGGTTGTTTTTGGCATTGTTGGATAGACTTTCAAAAAATACTGAACACGTGTTTTGTTTTCATTTTTTTTGAAACTTTCCAGTAATAAGCCTGGACGGGTGGTCTGGAACAACCTATATACATAAAGGGTTCCGCCTTTGAGCTCGAGTCCGATTCGCATTTCGCCGATTTTTTAACTGGTTTCACTCTAGGACTGCTCCCTTTCTATGTTTTTTGAGTGTAAATATGTATCTATATTTCTCCGACCGATTCACATATCAAAACGTCAATCGAATTGAAACGTTTAGGGCTCTTATACATTTTCTTAGACATTATGATGCGTTGTAGCACGATACAACGTTGTTTTTTTATATCATAAGATAGCAGACAAGCAGATAGGTCTCCTGATGGAAAGTGTCAACCATCGCCTATAGACACCAAAGATGTTAATGGTGCGTTGCTATCTTGTGGCGAGGTCTAATGCCACATGCGTATGCATAAGTTGTATTGTGTTTATATGTGTAAGAGCCCTAACCGCAGATTTATATGGTAGTCGTATATCTAGAAATAAAGTCAACAAAATTATGCTTAATATAAATAAAAAAAATATCCCGTGTTGTCCTGGCTCCTTTGAAGAATAGACTGTTGCCTGCCATCTGCCGTTCTGCCAGGCAGTTTGTAAGAGGCGAATGATTGGCTATGCGAGTCACTGCTCACTACAACAGAGCTGTGAGGTAGATTTCTGCATTGTCTCGCCCGGGTGTGGTACCTACCTCGATTCCTGTCGCAATCAGTCAGTCACCTGTCGCATCAGTGCTTGTCACTGCCGTGTTTTGGTTTGTAGGGCAAGCCGGTGTTTATCAGCTTACCCTCCAACTTTCATAAGTTTTTACGAAAGTGGGACTAACAGTTCGCCATATGGATAGCAACGTACCATTAACACCTTTCGAGTCTTTAGGCGATGGTTTTCTTTTTTCATCAGGAAGCCATTTTGCTTGTTTGCTATCTTATTAAATAAAAAAAATGTTTGTCTATAAAGTCGGCTTATGAACGATAATTTTACGTGATAACGTATAGGAAAACAAGATTGTGCCTCTCTATTATTTGCTCCGCGCTATCGCTTGCACGCTTGGCTCAGGCGGAACGTGGCAATAAGTCATGCTTTTTCGTGCGAACTGGCTGCATACATTTCGTCGATTTATAAGAAACTAGTTGCAGCGTGCAGCCCGCTGCACTATAAAAGTTTTTGGTGAATCCCGCGGGATCACCTAGTTTTTTCGGGATAAAATGTAGCCTATGTGCTATTCCAGGTCATCACCTACCTGTGTGCCAAATTTCATTCAAATCCGTTCAGTAGGTTTTGCGTAATTGAGCAACAAACAACCATCCAAACATCCATCCATACATCCAAACTTTCGCATTTATAATATTAACTAGCTGTACCCGCGACTTCGTTCGCGTTTGGCCATCCTTGCAGAGTAATTATTAGTAATTGACCACAGTATTTCTTGTATTCAGCAATACTTTGGACGGCGAAGCACTTTTATCAAAGGAGAAATATTAAGAAAGGATTCTTTTATTATGGATTTGAAAACACGTTCACTTTGATAACGATCCTTGTGCCTTATAGGACTTTAAGCAGTGTTTACCTGAAGTCAGCTCGCCTTTTTTTTCTACAGTCATGCTTGCAGTTTTATTTGCCTGACATTATATATTCATTCCGTATGACTATATTTGACTAAAGATCATTTTTGCAGAACCTATTTTTTATTGGGAGAAAGATCACGCACCGTGAAGCAAAAGTCTTTAACTGTATTGTCATTTTTAAGCTTGGCTGGGGCTATCCTTCCACCGGATAAAAAAGACTGAAGGTGAAATTATCGGCTTGTACCTAGGTTCTTAATGGGCAACGATAATTATTCAAGCTAGTTTTAAATCTGTGGTGTATGTCTGATAAATAACAATATCTGACTCCTTTGCAGTTTGCCTGGCTAAATTTGACAACAGACCCATTATTCAGGGAGAAATAAATAGTATTACCTGAAAGGTAAGCTAAGATGCGGTCTAAGATGGAAGTGAAGAAGTGCTTCCCTAGAAGGTACCTGTTCACTCTTCTCTTGAAGATCCCCAGATTGTAGTCGACGGGGAACACAGATTTAGGAAGCATGTTCTTTTGAGGTTTGAATGAAGAATGTTAAGTCTAACCGCTTTGTCCGGGCATGTGGAATGTCCACCATATGGCGATGCCTAGAATCTGTGCGCCTCGACGATCGAATATACATGCTATATTAATGTATTTGGTATATAAAATTTCACTTAATTGTAGGCTATTGTGAAAATTTGCAATATATATTTTTATGTCGCAAAATTAGCATTCAACGTAAAAAGGTAAACGTTTCAAAGTTATATACCTAAATACTAAAATTATCAAGTATTCTAATAAGATATCGACATGAGAGAAAAATTAATCAAAAGGTATTTATAATAATTTTATGTTGAGTTCGAAGAGTTCAAAAAATCTAGTTTGTAAAAATGATATTTAGGAAATTAATGATTGAAAAATATACATCATATTTTTTTTTAAATTGATGATCGATTGTGATCTTTTGAATGGCATTCAACGCAATTTTTTAACTCAAAATTGTTTTAATAGCTAAAAAATCGATAGGTTAAAAAATTTCAAACAACGAAAAAAAAACTTTTTTTTAAATTTTCGTCATTGACAAATCCCAAATAAATCAAACGATTTTGATCCAATTTCCAGTATTTGGCGCAGTTTTTTAGAGGGAAACTAATTCGATTTTTATATCAATCGGTATATAAACCTGAAAGTTATTTAAACAATATGTAATAAGTTTTAATGTAGTTTTTTAGTAAGTACTAAAATATTGCAGATGATTAAAAATGATTAGTTAAAAAATTTCGAAATTATGCCGAAAAAATACTTTTGCAAAATTTTTCGTCAACTATAAACTCCCGAACGGATAAATAAATTTTGATGCAATTTATGCATTGGTCGCAGTTTTTTAAGATGTATTGCTGATTAAATTTTGTATTCTATCGGTACATTAATCTGGAAATTGTATTAAAAAATACTGTTTCGCCAAAAAGTTATGTGAGGTTTGTTCAAAATTTCTCAAAATCTCCTTGACTGAATTGGTTAAAATTTTTAGGAAGTCTTAGACTTCCTAAAAATTTGGACTTCCTAAAAATTGAGTGGAATCCAATCGAATCCTATTAACCGCGTTTCGATCGGTCAAGCCGTTCAAAGTTATGAGATGTTTACATAGACACATACACATACACATACACATACACATACACATACACATACACATACACATACACATACACATACACATACACATACACATACACATACACATACACATACACATACACATACACATACACATACACATACACATACACATACACATACACATACACATACACATACACATACACATACACATACACATACACATACACATACACATACACATACACATACACATACACATACACATACACATACACATACACATACACATACACATACACACACACGCATACGCACACACACACACGCACACGTCATCATGAAAGTAGTCGAAAAAGGTTGGTAGGACCTCAAAACGTGGAGATATGGTGAACGCTCGATTTTCGTAAATCGGGGTAAAATCAAAAACTTCCTTATCTAGACACGTAGCGGGAAGTTAAAAATATTGTTACGTACTTCGGGTTCTTACTTGTAAGAAAACACCACTTATATTAAATCCGTGTATTTACACAACACAACACAACGTAATACTAAAATACACTTTACACCCTAGTCACTCGCTATACTATCACTGAACTTAGAACACTACACATTAAAACACTTCCCGTTTCGCACTGGTCACTTGATGTATCACTCTCGATCGCTTGATAAAAACTGCCTTGTGTTTGTCAACATCTCTGTATTTATAGGCAGGGGAAAGTCCTAGCTGGATCCAGAAAAATCTAAATGTATCGGGAAACAATGAATCACTTCTTATCGTAAACATGTTATGAGTCTTAAATCCTAGTACATGCTACTTTCAACCTTATGCCATATCCCACAAAGCCCATTATGGCATAGCCCAGGTCAACTATTTGTTTGTCAATAGGAGTAGCTATCTCTTTTTTTATTTCTAGATAATTACCGCGCGCGCGCTCCAATTCTACACGCTTCTAGATTATTCGTAACAATATATACCTAGTTAGAAAGATGAAAAGTTATTTATTCAGTTTTATTTTTTTGAATCATTTTTATTTAAGGCACTTTTTGTAGCGGGAAGTATAAAAATAAATTAATTAACACATGGCTTTGTGGTTTGTTATTAATAAAAAACAAAATAGCTTTTGACTAAGAAGCTTATCTTTGTTCACTGAAAACGATTTGCAGTAAAAAAAATCTTGTTGCACTTTTCTTAAATTTATTATTATTTTTAAATCTCTAAAAGATTTAATGTAAATTTGTATCATTTTCCATAAGCAAGATAAGCAGTCAATGTTTTTTTTTATTAATAACAAACTACTCTACCTCGTGGTCTTGGGATAGCCTATTCGGCTCAGATCATGTGGTCCTGGGGTCGATCCCCGGATCGGGCACACGTGTTATTGAGATATTTTCGAGGATTTTCTCGAAAATCTAAAATCTCAGTAGCAACTCGGAGACTGGCGGAGTGGTATATTACCACTCCCGTGCCTCGAATGAGCACGTAAAACTTTCGGTCCCAGTTATCGCTACAAATAGTCGATAATCGTTAACGTGTCGGTATATGTGGCGATGAGGATTACCATTTATATCACCAACCGACAAACCGGTGAATCGCGGTGAAACGGAAAGTCTATAGACGTTCGGTTTACTATGCCTACCCCGCAAGGGAACCGGCAGTGATGATACTTCAGTAAAAAACAACAAAGCCGCGTATTTTTTTCTCACATTTTTGATTTTCGATTCTCACAAATAAAAAAAGTTAAGTAACTTTTTATTGAATGTTATCTTTGTCTAAAGTGTTTTTCTGTAAGATGCTGATCTTACCCAGGACTGAAGTTATAAGTATATGCTCGTATATTCTACTTAACAATTTTTTAAAAAGTATTTTGGAGTCTGACTTTAATGAGTACACTAAGTAGTTTAGGCACTCCAACATCTACACTTCGCAGAAGTTTCATTCATTTTCCAAGAACTTTGAAATATTCACCGTGTTGTTTAGTGGCCCGGTGTCATCGTTGACCATATGAGGTCACGGGTCGGGCAAAACAAAACGTGTTTTTAACTTTTCTGATAAAACAACGTTGCCCGGGATTGGAAAGAGCCCGGTTGGCAATAGCCTTGCCACCTATCACATTGTGTGAGATGGTATATACGGTTAATCGTGGGTACACTTCTTATACCTCTGCCTACGTATTTCGGGTAGGGGCGGTTAGATAATTTTTTACCTTTTTTTACGTTATGGAATGTAAAAACAAAATAGTGAATTTTTCCAATAGCCTATCCTTACGTAAAATTTTATAAATAACAAATTTTATTAGTATACTTAATGTCGATTAGGTGCATATTTTCTGAGATATTGGCAAAAAACTGAAAAATGACCTGTTTTATTTTCAAATATATTTTAATTCTTATATAAATAAATGAAATGCTTAGATTTACATTTTAAACATATTTTACTCATTTTTAGGCTAGTAAAATTGCATTTATAACATTTTAATAAAACAGTATATATTCTAAACAGATCTCTCGGGTTAAATCCATTATACAAATACTATGAAAAAAATTACCCTAACTTATAATGAGCCGTGCGTTCAAAGGTTTTGTATACAATGCGGGTGTCACGTTCAACTGGACTCTCCACCCGGAAACCGTTGAAACTTGTGATGTCTGTAACTTCTAAATGATAAAACCGATCACTTTGAAATTTTTAAGGGATAATCTTTATAGTACTTACGTTTGAACAAAAAAATAATAAAGGATTTCGGACTGCAGGTTAATGAATTAAAGCTAAATATACGTTTTTATTTTCATCCCCTATTCCACAGGAACCGTATTGAATTTTGGGATAAAAAGTATCCTATAACCTTCTTCGGAGTATGAATTTTAACCATGCGAAATTTCATTTGAATCCGTTCAGTAGATTCGGCGTGATGCGCGGCCTTGATACAGACAGACAGACAGACAGACAGACAGACAAAAATTAAAAAAATTACATATTTCGCTTCAGTGTCGATTAAAGAGTATCTTCCAAAAAACATTTTTAAAATATCTTCAATGTACAGAATTCGACCTCTTACGTTTTTATTATATGTATAGATAATATAGATTATCACGGTAAAAATACAGGTAAAATTAGTGCCTCCAAAATCAATAAATATTATTAATTTCGTATTTGACGAGATAAACGAGGCAAGGATGATTGATTAATTAATTAAAATTAATTAATAGTTATAACGATATCCTCGGCAATAACGCTTAAGGCATCTTAATTTGATTGAATTTGGAATTGACTTTTAATTAACTAATTATTAGTTGAATTAAGTGGAGTTTGTACTAGGTGGTAAGAAGTCGTTCATAAATTACGTGAGGTGTTTTTTTAATGTTTTGTCCCCCCCTCCCCCCTGGTGAGATGTCGTGAAATTTTATTCAACCCCCTCCCCCATCCCCCAATCTCACGTGAGATTTTTCAAAATGTGGGTTTCTTAAATATGTAAACGCGTTTTAGTTGAAACTAGTTTATCACTCACTTGTACTTTTATTTCACTATTATTATACACTAAATTATTTAATTTTATCGACCAGTTTCGCTTTTTAAAGCATCTTCAGGACGTAATATTTTTTGTTATTGTTTTATTGTTATTGTAAAAAGAAAAAAAAATGCTTTGTGCTTTTATTTACGACTAGTTAAGACTAGTAATTAATATTGCTGAGAGTTATAAGTGTAATAAGAATTTAACAATAGAATACTTAAATTATAAATAAAAAATAGAATATCTTGTGTAATTCAATCCATGGAGAATCATGCGTGTGTTGTGTAATATGTTGTTTTTGAGCCCATGCCAAAAAAAAAATAAAAAAAATATGTTGTTTTGACAGTCAGTAGTATGAATTAAATTATTTTCTTTCGAATGAATTAGTGAATGATCAGTCAGAAAAAAAATTGCGTGATATTTGCCGAGACCCTCCCTCTCTCCAACGTAAGATTAGATGAGATTTGACTCGACCCCCTCTCCCCCTTAAACATCTCACGTAATTTGTGGACGCCCCCTAAAGGTCTACAATGTCCGCTCGGGTAGGCTTATGCTGATGTAGTATGTACTTCTTTAGTGTTGCAATTTTTATAGTCACTGGCCGGTTATTGTCTTTTGACAATATTTAAAAAGTACAATATAGAATGAATTTGTATTCGTAGAAGAGAATAGGCTTATTCCCACTACAAATGAATCGGATATATTGTTATTTTTGTGTTATAGCACTCACCCCGTGATTAGGAAAACTGGAAAAACCTGTGATTGAACCTGAGACCATCTCCCTAAAGCCGGAATGCTCTCAAACTAAGCTAGTGCCGACAGGCTCGGCGTGGCGAAATTCTTCTTTGCTATATGATCAATTTTAGGGATATGGTCGCAGATTCAATCCCTGCGTGTCGATATTTTTCTTTGTTGTTTTTAAAGTTTTCCCGGAGATATTGTTGTTTTTAAAGATTAATTATATATAAAAATAACAAAAACCTAAAATATTTATTTAAATTACTAGCTGTTGCCCGCGACTCCGTTCGCGCGGACTTTGTTTACTCCGCACAGGTCCTCCTCCATAGGTGATAGCGTGATAATATGTGGCCTATATGTTGACCAGACCTGTTAGTAATATTCATGCAAAATTTGAAGTAAATTCATGCAGTACTTTTTGAGTTTACCCCGGACATACATTGACTTTCCTACGATTTTATTATATGTATAGATAAGGATTAATTTTAGGATATAATATCTATAAAATGAGACATTAAGTCACGTGAGTCGTGACAGCAAACGCAAGTCTGGAAGTATTGCGTCGCACTGTGATAAAACCTCATCGGTCATATTGTTTTTGATATTTTCCTCAGAGGTTTCATAGAAACCACACCGTATGTACTATGTAATGCATGTATGACCCATGAAGCTATATTAAATCTGGAGACAGCACTTCTAATGTCTACTTAAAACAAAACTTTAAATACTGCTGTCATCTTCTGAGGTCCTACCATCTCTTTCTAACACCGCTGTATAAAAAGAGATGGTGAGACCTCAGTCTATGACTGAGATATAATGTAGGCATTTGTTTCAAGTAATTAACACTTCATGATATGACCTCGGTGTGATTTCATTACGACGCCATGATATTTTAAGCGTTTTTGCGGTAAATTTTAAATTTAAATTATAAAACGCGACATTTTTATTATAAACTAGCTGCAGTGTGCAACCCGCTGCATTATAAAAGTTTTTGGCGAATCCCGCGGGAACACAGTTTTTGCATTGCATAAATAATTACGTCATAATTAAAATAAGCACATTTAGGACTCAATGTGTTAATTACAATACATTTTATGCTAATGTATCAAGAACGTGTATAAATAAAAGAGATTTACAGGTTACCGAATATATAAAAATCTACCATCCGATAGTTTTATTTACACTGACTATTGCATTTACCGTTGTCGTTGTCTTGCTCAGAACATTTTCCCCTTAAGTATGAAATAAATGTCAACTTTATTGGTAACGAAATAAAGTACATTTTTGTTTTTTAAATATTGCATCGTAATAATTCCAGTTCTCGTATATATAAGTTCCTTGTTTACACCACAAACCACAGAGTGTGTAATGTTACATACATTACACACTCTGTAGTTCCTATGGATATGTCAAAAATAATATGACGTTATACCACGATGCGATGTAACACTTCCCGATTTGCGTGTGGCGTGCGTGGCTTATCTTTTCATCCCAATCCTTATCTTTTAAAATAAATATTTTAGTTCTTTGTTACGTCCATGATATATTACGTAAAGGTGGAGCTAGCACTCATAATAATCAATTGAAACAATTATTTACGTTATATCTCTATCTATGAGGTCTCCCCATCTCTTTTTATACAGCTGTGTTAGAAAGAGAGAGTAGGACCTCAGAAGATGACAGCAGTATTTAAAGTTGTGTTTCAAGTAGGTATTAGAAGTGCTGCCTCCAGATATAATACAGCTTCATGGTTACGTCCATAGCTTAATCACTAGAAACAGCAGATTCTTCCATAGTCAAAACAAGCCTATTTTAATCCCTGACCACCCTTTGTTTTGCTACTTAGAATATCCCATTTTTTTGCTCTTAAGTGCCGTTTTCAAAATCATTTAAATGAAACAACAGTGTGTTTAAAACTACGGTTAGCTTAGCCAACTGTACATAAAAACCGAGGAGTCATTAGCAGTCAGAGTCCATTAACACTAATCTGTTCGTTCATTAGGGCGGAGGCTAACTGGAATACGGTTTAATATAACTTAGCAGTTTGTTCATTGTAAATCCTGATTTTTTTACTATTAATTTCTTACTAACTAGTTTGCTTAAATATTTATACATACTAGCTGACTCGGCAAACGTTGTTTTGCCATACAAATTAATTGTATTGAATATTTTGGTTACTTGAGTCCTGAAGTCCCCGTGTTGGTTCCGGGCTCCTTTAAAGACTAGGCCAACTGCCGTTCTGCAAGGCAGGTCGTAAAAGGCGACCGATTGGCTATGTAAGTCTGTAACATCGTGGCTACTAGGTGGTAGATTTCTGCATTGTCTCGCCCGGGTCTGGTACCACCGCCTTACCTATTCCTGCCGCAATAACGTCAGTGCTTGTCGCTGTCGTTTCCGGTTTGGAGGGTAAGGTAGCCGGTAAACTTGTGCATGTGGAATTAGACCTCGCTCAAGATAGCAACGCACCATTAACATCTTTGGTGTCTATAGGCGATGGCTGACTCTTTCTATCAGGAGACCCATCTGCTTGTTTGCTATCTTATGATATATAAAAAAAAACACTTATATTAACATTTTGGTGTCTATAGGCGATGGTTGACTCTTAAAAAAAAACGGAGATGGCAGAATTAGGTCGTGCAATTCCGCAGTGCACTCTCCAAAGTGTATCCAATGAAAGACTGATAAACTAGCCACTCTGTGGCGATGACCGAGGGTTTGGAGTTTTTTGTTTACCAGATCATCGTCGTTTATGAGCTTCTTGGCACGCCTTTCTTTCACCTCAAGCGTCTCCAGCTGGTATTTGGCAGTGCCATCCCAGAGGTGAGAGCAGAATTCCATCCACGACCGGACTTGTGATATGCTTGTGCGATGATTCTCGATACACTTCGATAAGTCGATTTATTTAGAATTACTACCTGGAGAGGTATTTAGACTGATACGGTATTAATCATTGAAAAATTAAATACACTTGTTATTTTGTTATATCCTAAAGATATACAATAATAACTTATGTATTTAAGACTAATAGAACAGTACCAAGTACCGACGATAAAAATAAATAAAAATAAAACATTTTATTACTAGGTTTTCTGTTGACATTTAAATTTAAAATTATGTAAAGAATATTATTAAATGATAGATAATGAAGCGAAGCGAAAAAAGAGTTCTGGCGAAATTGACGTGTCCGAGATGTGGTGCTGGCGAAAAATGTTAGGCTTCAAATGGACAGCTCGCCGCACAAACGCCTCGATTGTTGCGGAACTCCACGGAAAAACCCGTCTGTCTACAATGTGGTTCCAACGCACACTTTCTTTAGTCATGTGGCTCGCCGGAGTCCAGAAAGCTTCGAGAGACTAATATTAGTGGGCCACGTGGAAGGAAGGAGGAGCAGAGGAAGAAAGCCCACCCGCTGGATTGACGCCATCTTCGAGTACCTCCAGTGTAACACGCAAACGGCACTACACCTTGCCCAAGACAGACTGAACTGGAGAGCCCTGGGGCCTAATTCACGCAATCAAGTAGCAAGCGAGTCGAAGCATTTAAGACACTTACACATTTTCTTACATATTATGCCGCGCCGTAGCACGTCTCGACGTTCTATCGTATTTATGTGTGAAAGCCGTAATTGCTTTGACTTAATTACGTGAATTGACCAATGGGCTGACCAATAAAGCTACTTGTGGTGAAAGTGATAACTACTAATATGATACTGAGAAATGACCCTCAGGTTTGAGGAAACGACGAAGAAGAATAGAATTAAGAAGGTAATCCGCTCACCAGCTAATGAATTGGTAAAAGGCCGGCAATGCAACTGCAAGACCTCTGGTATTGCAGATGTCCATGGGCGGCGGTGATCACTTACCATCAGGTGCACTTCTTCTCTCAAAAAAGATCGACATCAAACAGAGCGCTTATAATAATACAATTAACTCTTCTTGCCTCAAAGGGCAATTACCGTGACTGATATTTATTTTAGGTTGCAGATGGTGATAATTGTTGAACAGATGATCAATCAATTGATCGAGTTATTGGCATTTTCATTTAAAAAGTATGTTGAAAGCTTTTTATAAAAGCTTATACGAGAAATAGTATCTCTATTTACTTTAACATGATAAAGTGAGGAATAATTCAGTTTAATATTTAGCGTGTTTGCCATTATGCATATAATTTTATCAGCTTATTAAAAATATTAGGTTTTTACAGTCCTCCGCAATGTGAACTATAATTGTGCCCAATTTCATAGTTCATAGTTTGCGCAATTGTCTTAAAAGGGGATCCAAGGTTTTTCCCTCAGGTATTTCGTAAATAAAGTATAATACAAGCTTGATATTTCTTTAATGTACTTCTTGCAGACTATTTTAACATTACAAGTACAGACTTGGGTGTTCACAAGTTGTTGATCTCATGGCTCAGAACCACAGAACAATATACCTAACGAAATTCTCTGGCGCATACCGCAAAGGAAAAGGCCGATCTTCAGGGCTCGTTCTTTGCGGCCAACTCACCTCAGGACGACCAAAGAAATGCTCCGGCTACCATCCCACAGTGCTATACTTCTATGACGGAATTAAAATTCCTGAATTCTTCCATGCGTAAAGCTCTTTTTTCTTTGGAGGTCCATAAGTCGAGTTGTCCGGATGGCATCCCTCCGAGTGTATTTAAAGCATGTGCTCTAGAGGTTTCAGGTTCTTCTCGCGATAAAGACAAAGCGCTTCTCGCGAAGCTGCCCTCCTATAGGCTTCCCGTGAAATTATGCAACTGGATCACCAATTTTTTGGCTAATCGGAGCATCAAGGCCGTAGTTGACGGTGCGTGCTCTGACCTTAAATCTGTCAATGCTGGTGTTTCACAAGGCTGCGTGCTATCACCGATACTGTTCCTTCTGCATATCAATGATATGATGTGAATTCGCAACATACATTGCTATGCAGATGACAGTACTGGTGATGCTGCATATTCTGGCCGTAGTGGTATTTCTCAGGAACACGTCGAAGAGTGCCGAAACAAGCTTGTGTCCGAAGTTGAGAATTGACTAACCGATGTCTCGGAATGGGGTCGTCAAAACTTGGTCACTTTTAACCTCAAGAAGACACAGCTTTGCGTGTTCTCTGGTAAAAAGAAACCCTTTGTCATGTAATCTCGATTTGGGGATACTCTCCTGACAGCCTCAGCTAGTGTCGGGATTATGGGAGTCAACGTATCAAATTACGCTCAGTTTTACGGTTATTTGGCAGGTAAAGATAAACTAACCTCCAAAAAGCTCGGTGTGCTCAGCAGAGCAAGAGACAGTACTTCCTGCCGGCCCGTCGCCTTCAACTTTATTAGGCTCTTCCATTTTAGGAAAACAGTAAACCTACTTAAAATTACTCAAAACAACGTAATCTTCCGTTTACACACATGCTATGGTTTCAACTAAATAAATCAAGTCTAAACACGTGTAAAACAATAAATCTTTTAAAAACATGGCTGGTGACACGTTAGCCACGTCATCAACTTCTATGACGTTTGACACGGCAGCCGTGTCACAAAATATTTGTGCTCCGCCAATGCTAAAAGTTTTGGAAAATATGGGCCACAACGAATCGGTTACAATTTTTCTTTGTCGTTTCGGGCACATATCTTGCCTGCACACAACATGCCTAATTTTTATGGCAACAATACATCTGTATTGATTTATCTATGTGCGTATGCAACATCTCATAACTTATGAATGAGTAGACCGATCGTAACGCGGTAAGTAATATTTGATTTGGTTCTACCAAATTACGATTAAGTGCGTTTACTCGATTAAGTGCATTTCAAGAAGTCACTGAAAAATAGATATTTCAAAATGACTTCCAAACTTATGTACCTACAAACTGATTTCAAAATTAAATTAAAACTATTAAAACTGCAGTGAATGCCATTATCTGGATCCAAATAGGAAACAGTCGAAAAAAGGAAATCGAAACTGACAATGGAATTTATTTTAAAAGGAGGAAAAATAAAGTTTTTTTTTTTAATATTTACCCTTCTTTGGCTAATCATATCATAACCCACAGTATGTTGTTATATAAGTTGAAAACACGCATTCTAATTCATTGACGTGTATAATAATATTAAACACGTCAATGAACTAATTACAACGCATAGATATTCACTCTTCAACGTTTCTTTTCTTTAAATACAAAATAGTTCTTTAGATATGATATTAATGTGAACTACATATATGCAGCATTATATATTCTAATATCGAGCAATAAAATTAGACACTGTACAACCAACACAGAGTGTCTAAGCAATAAGTTATGTTAATTCGTACATTTTCATCGTAAAATTTCATACAAATACGAATATGAAATCCCACATCTGGTAGCCCTGTAAGCACAGACTAGAAATGCATATAAGTCTAAGAATTTTAGACCGATGTTTACAGTACATAATATTCATTAAATGTTCTATAATTTTTTGTTTTTATTATATATTTACGGTACATTTTAATTAACTTGTGTAGCTTTTCTTTTAGAAATATATATTTTACTTTCAGAAATATAAATTTCATCAAAATACTGGTAACATTTTGTGTTGATTGTATTAGTGACATCTAGCAGTACACAAAGAACTACGTAGTGACTAAGTAATTAGGGGTAGTTTCCTAGATGTCACTGGTTTCCATACATTGTATTCAAGATGGCCGACTGACATTAAGCTTCAACCCACTGCTCAGAACCGTCTGTCGCTGAAAATGAGGTCTCTCATATCGTAAGCCCCACTACGCGCCATCTTGCCGCGTTCTGTCCCGCCGTTTAGCTTTTACAACTTTAACGAATAGGAAGATGACGCCTAGTGTTGCCATATTCTGTCACTTATTCTAACATAACACAATTGAGACATATTCTTTTGATGAACAAAATCATTACAAACAAGTTACATCATTACACGTAGTAATATATAGATATTATAAAAAAAAAACGTTTATTATTATTTTTATAAAGTAATACGATTGTAAAATTTTTAGGTACATTCGTGTGTACAATGCATAGGTATCTTTAAAATTGTCGCATCTAAGTGAATTCTTTTGACAAAAATAATTTTTTAAACCCAAAACATTTTAAAGTGCGTAAAGATTTTTAAACTATACGATAAAAGTCGCGAAAATATTTTATTAAAACGCCTGCATTACGTGAACTGAAGGTAAATAAAATATTCATCCCTAAAGTGAATTATGCAGTAACGAAATACACGGAGCAGGCAACTTGACACGGATTTTTACATTTGACGGAGAGCTTCCTCAAATGTAAATCATCATATTTGAATATACTCTGTAAATACAAGTACCAATTATTTCAGTTCTCGAATGTTCTAGAGCTCGGAACAACATGTGATGGCGACCAATTGATTACTGATTTAATATTTTTTGCTTTTGTTGGGCAAATTGAATTACATTTCTGGTTTGACTGAATTTTGTAAATTTTTTTATTTCGTTAGATAGTAAATAAACAGATACTTTTTATGATGGAAGGAATAACTCTCGTCTATAGACACCAAAGAACTTAATGGTGCATTAACCATAACGATAAGTAAAGAGTGTTTCCTAAAATCAATTTAATTAAATTTTTTTACCTTAAGGCAATTAATATGAATCACTAAGATTATTACCTTAGAAATAAATAACTGTTTATTTATAGTGTACCTACTAGAAAGAGATATAATGTATAGGCGATGGTTGAATCTATCAGGAGACCCATCTGCTTGTTTGCTATCTTATGATATACTAGCTGTTGCCAGCGACTTCGTTCGCACGGACTTCGTTTACTCCGCACAGCACCTCCCCCGTAGGTGATAGCGTGATAATATGTAGTCTATATGTTAACCCGAGCTATTAGTAATATTCATGCAAAATTTGAAGTAAATCCATGCAGTACTTTTTGAGTTTACCCCGGACATACATTGACTTTCCTACGATTTTATTATATTACTAGATAAAAAAAGTTTGGTGTATTACGATGTGCGAAGTGCATGGGTGAGATATAGCATTGCGATCGCAGCTCATGCCGTATAAATTCGCAATTATTCAGACAATCTGTCAAACTACAATTTACTACAAATTACTACAACAGATTTTCACAATTTTTGTATTTTGAAGTGGGAAATACCCAATCAGAAATGGGATATACACCAAAGATGTTAATGGTGCGTTGCTATCTTGTGGCGAGGTCTAACGTCACATGCACAAGTTTACCGGCTACCTTATCCTCCAAACCGAAACACAACAGCGACAAGCACTGACGCTATTGCGGCAGGAATAGGTAAAGCGGTGGTACCAGACCCAGGCGAGACAATGCAGAACTCTATCACCTAGTAGCCACGATGGCATTGACTCACATAGCCAATCGGTCGCCTTTTAAGACATGCCTGGCAGAACGGCAGTTGGGCTATTCTTCAAATGTTGCGTTGCAATCTGTGTGGAAGGTTATTTCACATGCATTCCCACATTCGTTTAGACCGTGGGAACGACTGTGAGTATTATATTGCAACAGGAATAGATAAAGTGGAGGAACCATATACTCGAGCAAGACGTTTCGAAACTTTAACAACTGGTAGTAACGATGGTACGAAACATATATAGCCAAATTTTCATCTTTTACGAACTGCCTGGTAGAATGACAGCTGGTCTATTCTTTTAAGGGGTCCGGACCTAAACGCGGAACATCCGAAGATGATTCCGGTTTACTAGAATTCACCAATAAGTTGGCTGACGAGAGAAGTAATGAACTCTATCACTATAACTGATGACATGGTACAAAAATCGGAAATGCGAGTAATAGATGATAATGTTTTTTATTTTTTACTATTTACCCGGAAATTAAAAAAAAACAATAACACTACCCGATCTAGGGATTTAATTTTGAATACAATTCAGTACAATCTGGGGTTCTTGAAAAGAAGAGTGAAGGTCGCATCTTAGCTTACCGTCAGGTGAGACCGTGGTCAAGCGCTTCCCTATCGATAAAAAAAGAATTTGAAATTGAATGTTTGAAGAAATTAAAATTGAATTTGTCTCTAGTTTTTTATTATTTTCCTAAAAATAAATGATACTACGCGGTGTAGGAATTGAATCCGAGATCTCAAGACAGGGTAACTTACAGGCCAACCAGGCCATCAAATACAATGCTATTACAATAGTTTTTTTTTATTTTATAGACTATATACTAACGTTTATTCAATTTCATTATTGTACTTTAGAATCTTGGTATAATCCAAAGAGATTACGTTTAAATACAAAGTTACTATTAACTGAAAGCAAAGCTCTTCAGGTCTTAAGGCCAGAGATTGACCAAAATGTCGGAGGTGCAAATTCAAACAGCAAGGAGATAATTCGAATCTGAATCAAGGTCTGGTTTATTTGTTTGTAGATGGTGCTAAATATAAGATATAGCGGGTGTAATAAAATTGTTAAATTGGCACTATCACAATTAATAATAATTAATAATCAAAATTAAAATCTTAATGTTTGATATGTAAAATATATATTTTATTTTAATTTCATTTGAAATTTTGTTGGTAGAATATTGTTTTCCTAGTTAAAAATATACCATTGTCAGGAAAATATCTACCACTGAGAGCTGACAACATTTGTTTATTCAGTAGATTTATGATATCCTTGTTTGAATAAAATATTAGTTTATATGCGTTAAGGAAATATGAACTTTTAAACTAACGCGTTCTACTATCATTTTTAAATATATAAACGGGTCAATAACGCGTACATATATAGAACTATATATGTACGCGTTATTGACCCGTTTATATATTTAAAAAAGGAAATATGTTATCTTAATACATATATACATATATATATATATATATATATATATATATAATACTTTGAAAAACTAAATAATTTTTGTACAAGTAAAACTACAGCAACTGATTTCCCATTTACTGTATCTGAGTAATCCTGTATCTTCACAAAATTAAAATGGTACCACACGGCGAGTGTAACCATAGTATACTGGAGACTAACAGAGTGCTAAGTGTGAGTTTTTCTTTTCGCATTCGATCGTGAGCGCGTTTCGAGTTTACTAGGAATTTGTATGTGATTTGTACAGCGCCACCTAGTGGTAAACTGGTTTCTTACGTTTACCACTAGGTGGCGCTGTACAAATCACATACAAATTCCTAGTAAACTCCAAACGCGCTCACGATCGAATGCGAAGAGAAAAACTCACACTTAGCACTCAGTAGTCAATCTACATACATGTGATATTCGAGTTACGCATACATAGACACCTCTCACGGAAGCGATATCTCGGAATGGTTCGGGACAGTTTGTTCCGCACCAGTCCGAGATATTACGCGTCCGTGTGAGGTGTCTAAGTTTGCTATGCTCAAATATTACTTGTATATAACATTGACTTTTGTTAGTCTCTAAGTATTCTGTGATATAACCCTTCAAATCATAGAAAAAATAAATAAACACCAACGAAATGTGAGTCGAAGTCGCGCATGAAGGGTTCCGTACCATCAATTATTAAAAAATACGATAAAACACGTTTATTGTATGGGGCATATTTTAGCATTTTTTTATTTTTAGTATTTATTGTTTTAGCGGGAACGGAAATACATAATTTGTGAAAATTTCAGTTTTCTAGCCATCACGGTTTTTGAGATACAGCCTGGTGACAGACAGACCGACAGATAGAGAGTGGAGGCTTAGTAATAGGGTCCCGTTTTACGTTTTAGGTACGGAGCTCTAAAAATCGATTCATAAACGACCGAGTTCTTAGGTGACAAGCATTATAAAAAAAATCAGCTAATAACGTCCTCCTTTTTGAAAGACACTTAAAAAAAAGTTGGCAAGATTGAATTTGGTCCATTCACTCAAATATATGAGTGTAATAATAATATTCGTCAAGTTGAATAATATTCGTCAAGTTGAATGTTCTCGTCAGCTTAAACCTAACTCAAATACTGGTTTAGTTAAAAGCAAAAACCGTTTTGCATTCAAATTGAACTTCAAACCCTAAGATCTCTGGGGGCTTTATTAAGTTTGGCTTACTCTGTCAATACGCTTAATGCATCGGAATTATCGACATTTGGTGTATATTAGGACAGGATACCCAAAGATTTGGCCGTTCTCACACCGTTACATCTAGAGATTGCAATCCAGCACCAATTTCACTACGGATTCGGTGACATTTCCGCTAATCATGAATGTAGTGTAGAATTTTTCAAATAAACTATTTTATGATAGCGCGTTATAGACTATAAACTATATTTTTAGCGCTACGTTATAGACTATATCAGTGTTTCTTAACCTGTGGTCCTGTGGTAAAGTATGTGTATGGGGGTCCGCCGCCTTATCTATTTGAATTAATTAATAAATACTAATGTTTTCTATTAAAGGGGTCCTTGAAATTATGCTTGATTTTCCTAGGGGTCCGCGGGCTGAAAAGGTTAAGAAACGCTGGACTATATTATAACGTGTAACTGGAATATTAATCGCGTGAGCCGGCTGGGATAGCACGTGATTCATCACAATGACATACAGCGAGCGATGACTGAGCGCTATAACGCTATAAACTATATTATAACGTCTAGCGTCTAGGGTATAACACGTTATTCGTTAAATCGCGTAGTTCATAACTCCGTGGGTTATAATGTTATAACTACAGCCTACGCTAGCCGCTAGGTATATAGCGTGACGTTGTGTTATAGCACCGAATGCGAATCTAAATAGCGTACGCTACACGTTGATTATACATACAGCCTGGCAAAAAAGAGTAAAAAATAATTGAGGCCGCCTCTATCGTTTATATAGTATCACATAATTGTTTTTGATACTTCGAAGTTTAGCTACAACACACAAGATAATATGATTATTTGTTTGTTTAATTGAATAGGCCCCAAAACTAATAGATTATAATTATAATAAAAATGTGAAATTATTGGAAAAAGTAAACAAGAAACAATTGACGTTTACTACACTTTAGTGTTCTCATAACTAATATATTTAGTTCAATCTGTCACCGCAACACACTCTTTTTTGCTAAGCTATAGCGCGCTATAATTTACCGCTATGTGTTATATTAACCATCATTAATGTAGTGAGTAGGTATAACGTTTATTTTTGTTTATTAATTAGACAATAGTCCCAGGAACAAACTTTTTTTTTGATTATCAACAAGCTGATTTTTTTATTAAGTTAAAACTTGTTATAAGACACCAAACAAGCAGATGGGTCTCCTGATGGAAAGAGTCAACCATCGCCCATGAAACCAAAGGTGTTGGTGCGTTGCTATCTTGTGGCGTGGTCTAATGCCACATGCATAAGTTTACCAGGGACCCCACCCTCCAAACCAAAACACGACAGTGACAAGCACTGACGCTGTTGCGACAGGAATAGGTAAGGCGGTGGTACCAGACCCGGGCGAGACCATGCAGAACTCTATCACCTACTAGCCACGATAGTAGTGTCTTGAATTTTTGTGAACAGCTTTGTTTTGATAAGACATCCATTTTTTCTATCTTCGAAAAATTTGAATCAGGTAACTAATAAAGATATAAAAGAAATAAAAGTGCGATTCGGACTCGCGGGATTTCCACGGGAGAATATAAAGATCAAACAGGTCGAAGTTTCGAGTCCCGTTACAAAGAACATATATCCGCTTTTAATAGTTTTCAATTGAGTAACAAACATCCATCTAAATATCCAAACATCCAAACTTTCGCATTTATAATATAGAATTTAAGGAACTCCTCAGTTTAACTTTCTCCGTAATTACCCCGTAAACCCCTCTGTTTTTTTCTGAATTCGTCTTAAATACGTTTAAGGCGAGGCATCGGAAACAAACGGAAAAAACTGGTTTGATTAATCACATTTTATGCATTGATTTTTAAAAAACAGTGTCACAAAAATTACACGATATATGAAGATATTATCTAACGAATGTACTAACTAATTACATGATATACTTTACTCGATCATATAAAATTCCGAAAACAAGCTAACAAAATCTCTAAAACAAGTAATTTGTTCATAATATTTCTAATTCGCCTCTGTGGTGTAGTGGTCCGGTGTCGGAGTTGAACACATGAGGTCCCGGGTTCGATTCCTGGGTCGGGCAATTTAAAAAAGTGTTTTTTCAGTTTTCTGACAAAAACAACATTGCCTGGAATTGGAAAGTGCCCGGTTGGCGATAGGCTGGCCACCTATCACATTGTGGGACCAAGTATCTTCGGCTAATCGTGGGTGCATTTGTACCTCTGCCTACCCTTTCGGGGATACGAGCGTGAAGATACTTTTTTTAAATTCTAATTTTCCGCATGATTTTTATGTGATATTTAGTTTTAAATACAAAAAAGAATATACTAAATTTTGGTTTTCAGCTGAAGTCCTATATTTATTTAACCGAAAACAACCGTTTCCCAGCGGTTTCAGAACATACCGCGTCGCCCACTTTCTATAGAATTCGCTCGCGTCAAAAGACCTCGCCTTAATTTGATTTAAACCTGATTTTTTTCGGTGTGGTACTGCTAATAGTAATCGTAATAAAGTTTGTTTTTCTTTCTTTTTTATTAAACTTGTAACTGAAGCACAATTGTACCCATTTGACACTGCCAACTGAAAAATTATATTTAACTCTTCCATACACACATACAAACGAACGCACACAAACACATACACACACACACATACACACACAAACACTCCACACAAACACAAATGTGTATACATATATATTTATTTTTAAATTTGAATATAATTAGAAAATTTTTTGTGTAATAAATGTAATACTAAATTTTGATCACGCAAGTTGCAACAATAATTTCAATGTGTAACTATTAATGTAAATTAATTTTATAAATTTATCTATAATACGCGCTATGTATTGAAGAGCGGGGTCTCCTAATACAGGCATTTCATGCTTAAAAGGAGTGCCCCAGCCACAGCTCAAAATGTAATTAGATATTTAAGTTATTAAATAAACCATTATTATTATTATTATATTATATATGTAGTTTTCTTTACTCAGTGGCAAAGATGTTAATCTATGCGTGTAACTGTTAAAAGCGGCTATTTTGTGTTGCCAAGGATGGCAAGGTGACGCGGGAATAATCGTGACTGTCTATGTTGCAAATTAACTAGTTTTCTTCGTCTGCCACATGGACAAGTTCACCTGCTTTACGAACTGCCTGGCAGAATGGCTGATTATTCTATTCTTCAAAGGTGACCCAAACCAACATGGGGAAATCTAAAAAAAAAAGTATCTTCACGCCCTATCCCCGAAGGGGTAGGCAGAGGTACAACAAGTGCACTCACAATTAGCCGAAGATACTTGGTCCTACAAATGTGATAGGTGGCAAGCCTATCGCCAACCGGGCACTTTCCAATCCCGGGCAACTTTGTGTTTCTCAGAAAACTGAAAAAACACTTTTTTTAATGTGCCCGACCCGGGAATCGAACCCGGGACCTCATGTGGTCAACGCCAACGCTGGACCACTAGACCACAGAGGCGACAATCTATCTATTTAGGAAATCTGTTTATAAAACAGATTACTACCTATGTGTTACAATATTTTTGCTACAGAGTAACATTTTTATTATTTTTTTGATATATATATATATATACCTAATTAGTATGAATTTTGTAATGTTAAAATTATTATTCTCATTTGACCGCCCCGTTGGTCGAGTGGTTAGCGACCCTGACTACGCGATCTACGGGGCTCGGGTTTGATCCCCGACGGGGACAAGCATTTGTGTGATGAGCATAAATGTGTGTATGTCCTTGTTTGGGTGTTTATTAATATTCTATTCTTGTATTAATATGTGTATTTCTATGTATTAGTATCGTTGACTAACATCCATAACACAAGCAAATAATTTGCTTACTTTGGGGTTAGATCAGTAAAGGTAATTTGTCCCGTGAATATTTATTATTATTATTTAATTTCAAGTTTACAGTTAAACCCCATTTCAAAATTTACTTTTCATTAAAACAATGTTTACCCAAAACCATAAATAATAGAAAATTTTAATCAAAACTTATTTCATTCTGAAATCCCTGTGGTGGATACAAAAACATTAGCTAAAACAAATAGTTTCCAATACCACATCTATTTAATCTGTGGCTTAAGTTATAATCTGTTTTTGACTGAAATGTCAAAAGCCGCTATTACAACGTTTCGAATGTGGAATTGAAATTTCAGAAATGTTCTATAAAGTTTAAAATTACTTATGGTTAGAAAGCTTTAAATCTGTTGAATTATTTTTTTATAGAAGAGGGGGCAAACGGGCAGGAGGCTCACTTGACGGTAAGTGTTTACCGCCGCCCGTAGATAACTATACTACCAGGAGGTGTTGTAGTTGCGTTGCCGGCCTTTATTTTTTTTTAGTTTTAATTCTGTTGAATTAGTTCTACTAATAATTAAAATATTAGTACTTAGACGACCAAATAGTTTTTTGTTTGGTAGATCGATATTTGGTATATAATTATTATATTATATACTAGCTGTTGCCCACGACTTCTTCTGCGCGGACTTCATTTACTCCGCACATCTCCTCCCCCTTAGGCGATAGCGTGATAATATGAAGCCTATATGTTGACCCGACTTGTTAGTAATATTCATGCAAAATTTGAAGTAAATCCATGTAGTAGGTACTTTTTGAGATTACCCCGGACATAAATACAGACAAACAAACAGACAAACAGACAAACAGACGAACAGACGAACAAACGAACAGACGAACAGACGAACGGACGAACGGACGAACGGACGGACGGACGGACGGACGGACGGACGGACGGATGGACGGACGGACGGATGGACGGACGGACGGACGGACGGACGGACGGACGGACGGACGGACGGACGGACGGACGGTCGGACGGACAGACGGACAGACGGACAGACGGACAGACGGACAGACGGACAGACGGACAGACGGACAGACGGACAAACGGACAAACGAGCAAACAGACAAACAGACAAAAATTCTAAAAACTATATTTTTGGCTTCTATATTGATTGTAGATCACGCCCCAAGTATTCTTTTAAAAAAATATTATATGCACAGTTTTGACTTTCCTACGATTTTATTATATGTATAGATAATTTAAATAACGATAATCTATATATTAATATTATAAATGTAAAAGTTTTAATGTTTGGATGGATGTTTGTTACTTAATCACGCAAATAACTACTGAGTGGATTTGGATGAAATTTGTCTTTTTATCTCGAAAAATGAGTTGTTCCCGCGGGATTCACCAGCAACTTTTGTAATGCAGCGGGCTATACGGTGCACCAATCTTTCGCATTTATAATATTAATCTATATTAATATTATAAATGTGAGTTTGGATGTATGGTTGGATGTTTGTTACTCAATAATGCCAAAACCGTTGAACGGATTTCGATGAAATTTGACACACATGTAGAAGATGAGCTGAAATAGCAAAATTAGGTGATCCTGCGTGATTCGTCAAAAACTTTTATAATTTAGCTAGCTGCAAGCTGCAGCTAGTTTTCTATAAATGCAGAGTGTCTGTTAGGCATATTGGGCAGAAATTTCGCATTAAACTGAGAAAAAAATATCTCTTTCAAGGCCTCCAAGTATTTTTCCAAACCGATACATTAATGGGCTTAACTGAGTTAAATAAAATAAATAAATATTAACGGGACAAATTACACTTACTGATCTAACCCCGAAGTAAGCAAATTATTTGCTTGTGTTACGGGTGTTAGTCAACGATACTAATACATAGAAATACATATATAAATACAAGAATATATTTTATAAACACCTAAACCCGAAAATACAAACATTTATGCTCATCACACAAATGCTTGTCGCCGTCGAAGATCGAACCCGAGCCCCGTCGATTGCGTAGTCAGAGTCGCTAACCACTCGGCCAACGGGGTGGTGAGTTAAGCCGAATGTATTGATTATATGTTTATCTATACTAATATTAAAAAGCTGAAGAGTATTTTTGTTTGTTTGGTTGAACGCGCTAATCTCTAGATTTACCAGTCAGATTTGAAAAAATATTTTTGTGAAGATAGTCACATTCACGAAGACTATAGGCTAACTTTTTACCCGACTGGACAAAAATAAGTAATGTTTTTGAGTCACGCGAACGAAGTCGCGGGAAACAGCTAGTCGTATACAAGGGGCCGGTCAAGTATTACGTAAGCAGATTTTTTACAATTATTGATTCCCCCCTCTCCCATGTCAGCAAAAGTAAGCAAATCACTAACTTCCCCCTTGCTTACGTAAACATTTGTTAATTAATTTTTAATCTGAGTGCTAAGTGTGAGTGAGCGCGTTTGGAGTTTACTAGGAATTTGTATGTGATTTGTACAGCGCCACCTAGTGATAAACATGAGAAACCAGTTCACACTTAGCACAGTTCCTCAGATTTGTGATTGATTCATGAGTAGCAGTTTTTATTAGTAGCAGTAGATAAAAAAAATAGTTTAACGCAAACATTTAATGTAGCAAGCTTGAAACTCGAAAAGTCAAAAATTAATTTTGCTGACGTAATCACCATCTAGACCCACCCATCCATAACGTAATCACCATCTTGACCCCTCCCCCACCCCCTTGTCATCAAAAATAAGCAAAGGGTAGACCCCCCCACCCTCCATTAGTACTTACGTAATACTTGAATGGCCCTTGATGTATAAGTTAATAATAATAATTATTAATAATACTAATTGTAATATTTTTTAATTATAATTAATTATAATAATTTATTATTATTATTATTAATTATAATATAATTAATAATAATAATAGATGAATTATTAATATTATTAAGTTAAGAATCTACTGTTGCAGTTTTTCAATTTATCAGGTTTTGTTATTTCGAAAAAGAAAAAAGTATTTTCACGCCCGTATCCCCGAAGAAATAGGCAGAGGTACAACAAGCGCACCCACGATAAGCTGAAGATACTTTGTCCCACAATGTGATAGGTGGCCAGCCTATTGCCAACTGAGCACTTTCCAATCCCGGGCAATGTTGTTTTTGTCAGAAAACTGAAAAAACACATTTTTTGAATTGTCCGACCCGGGAATCGAACCCGGAACCTCATGTGGTCAGCACCGTCTCCGGACCACTAGACCACAGAAACGACCTAAGCGAAAAAGAAAACATGTTTATCCTAATATGTTGTGGTATTAGACATTTGAAGAATAGGCCAAATGCCGTGCTGCTGTGCGAGTCACTATCATAGTGCCTCGTGGGTACTAGGTGGTAGATTTCTGCAAAGTCTCGCCCGGGTTTGGTACCATCACCTTATCTACTCCTGCCACAATAACGTCAGTGCTTGTCACGGCTGTGTTCCGATTTGTAGGGTAAGGTAGCCGGTAAACAAATGCATGTGGCATTAGACCTTGCCACAAGATAGCAACGCACCATTAACATCTTTGGTGTCTATTGGCGATGGTTGACTCTTTTCATGAGGAGACCCATCTGCTTGTTTGGTGTCATATGATATAAAAAAACCTCACACGCCGAAATAACGTCAGTGCTTGTCACTGTCGTGTTCCGGTTTGAAGGATAAGGTAGTCACGATGGTAGTGACTTGCATAGCCAATCGGTCGCCTTTTACGACCTGCCTGGCAGAACGGCAGTTGGTTTATTCTTCAAAGGAGCCCGGGACCAAAACGGGGAAGTGGCATTCCATATTTTTCCACCCACCTGCTTGTTTGCTATCCTACAATATAAAAAAATGATCAAACACCCTATTTCGCAGATCCAGGCAGTTTTTATCATTAAACAAATATCTTTAAACTCATTAACTCTCTGAACAAACTCTGAGGTAAAATAGTCTATCTACAACATCTTCCAACCCAATAATACCTTAATTTAACTTCTTAAACAAACAAATTATGTGTATGGACCGCCCGCTTCGAGAGCGATTACATCGTCTGTTTAAACTTTTGGGTTAAATAGGAAGGTTTGCGTTATAGCTGTAGCAGCGAAAGGACAATCATTATTATTAGTTTTAATATATATAATAGCATCAATTACTGCTAATTGTACATTTTTCTGGGCGAAAGTGGCTTGTGGTATAAAATTACATTATAAAAATACATTTTTTTAATTTGTTTTGTATAGAAGAGGGGGCAAACGGATAGGAGGCTTACCTAATGGTAAGTAATTACCGCCGGGCGTCGCACATAAAAACTGCACTATTAGGAGTCATATATGTGCGTTGTCGGCCTTTTAAGAATAAGGAAGCTCTTTTCTTAAATGTCTCGAATGGCTCAGCCGCATTTGCGGCTATTGACACAAAGCTTCGTACAATGACACTATAAATGCAGATGTGACCGGCTATTGTCAACTATTTTCGCAGACATTTTGGACTGCGTGTGCCTGCCTTAGCGCGCATTTAACTTCGGGACAATAGACGCAAGTGCAACCAGCGGCATTAGTCGTATTCGTTTGGAAAAAATCTGCCGATAACTGGTTTTAAGTAGAAGTGCAGGGCAAAAAGTACCTCGAGAAACGTACACATGCTAAAATTTTTAAATACATAAACGGGTCAATAACGCGTACATATATAGAACTTACTTGTAAAGCTCGACGTTTCGGCCAAGTTACATTGACCGTGGTCACGAGCAGACTGGAGCAGCGAGTTTCCTCCGTCGTTCACGTCGGGATCGATTTTCATCTACCCCCTTCTGGTCTTGTTTTTTCGAATTTAGCCTACACACAACACTAACCGTATCTTGGACTTTATTTGTTTGCAGGTGCAAAGGCTTTATTCTGCTGATCACTATCAAGTGAGGATGGTCACTACCTCGATGTCTGGAAATCTACAACCGTGCGCTTTTGTCGGCACTTTTTGCCTCGCACTACTCCTTTTGGAATCAATTACCCTCGGGGGTGTTTCCGAACGGATTCGACTTAGGGATATTCAAGAAACGAGCTTATTCATTCTTAAAAGGCTGGTAAAGCTGCAAGACTCCGGTGTTGCAGTTGTCCATGGGCGGTGGTGATCACTTACCATCAGGTACACCACCTGCTCGTTTGCCCCCTCTGGTGTAAAAAAACATATCGATATTATAAAGTTTTAAATCCTTGCATACAGTCACACGGATATTAACGCATGATTAACATCTTTAGATCATAGACACCCTATAGGCCAGTGGTGGCCAACCGGTCGATAGCGGGGGCTAATAGTCGCGATCGACCGGTCGATATCATATTTAGATCTCATATTTAGATATATTTAAATAACATCTTTAGATCATAGACACCCTATAGGCCAGCGGTGGCCACCCGGTCGATACCGGGGGCTAATAGTCGCGATCGACCGGTCGATATCATATTTAGATCTCATATTTAGACATATTTAAATAACATCTTTAGATCATAGACACCCTATAGGCCAGCGGTGGCATCGCGACTATTAGCCCCCGCTATCGACCGGTCGATATCATATTTAGATCTCATATTTAGATATATTTAGATAACATCTTTAGATCGTAGACACGCTATAGACCAGCGATGGCCAACCGGTCAATAGCGGGGGCTAATAGTCGCGATCGACAGGTCGATAGCGACTATTAGCCCAGTCGATCTTAGCAAGGCAAAAAATATAAATAAACAGACCAGAGTGCTCAAGCAATTACCTACTACTACAGCATCTTCTTGTATCATTTTTCAATCGCTGTGCCGTCACGGTATTCATCCTCTATTCTACGCAGTATATGGTCTTTTGTTTTCGGCACTCGATGACTATATATATGTAATTAAATAAACAAATAAATGTTGATTAAACGTCATCAACTCAAGATTCCAAAGTGTTAAGTAAATTTAAGGAAACAATCTCACATGTGATATATAAAGGAACTCCTAAGACTGTTCAATAAAAAATATACATGATTGTATACTAAACACTAAACTATGCTGTTTCATTTAAGATTTCAAGAAGTATTTTACGCCTTTTCGCCGTGTTGGTCCCGGCCTCCTTTGTAGAATAGGCCAACTGCCGTTCTGCAAGGCAGGTCGTAAAAGGCGACCGATTGGCTATCGAGTCACTACCATCGTGGCTACTAGGTGGTAGAGTTCTGTATTGTCTCGCCCGGGTCTGGTACCACCGCCTTACCTATTCCTGCCGCAATAGCGTCAGTGCTTGTTGCTGTCGTGTTCCGGTTTGGAGGGTAAGGTAGCCGGTAAACTTATGCATGTGGCATTATACCTCGCCACAAGATAGCAACGCACCATTAACACCTTTGGTGTCTATAGGCGATGGTTGACTCTTTCCATCAGGAGACCCATCTGCTTGTTTGCTATTTTATGACATAAACAAAAAAAAAAGTATGTATAAGTGGTAGATCGCACGGAGTTTCGTTAGTAAATAGTAGATCTTATGTCTAATCAAGTTAGCCTCCCCTGCTATAGGCGATAGTTTCTCTTTTCGTCAGGAGATCCACCTGCTTGTTACCTAACGATATATTAAAAGGTTCTAACAAATAAAAAACTACTTTTCTTTTATCACCCAAAACATCTAAGTTAATTTAGTAGAAAATAACAAAAGTAACAAACAATAACGATTTAAAGTTGAAAAACTTTAGTTCCCAGCAGTTTCTATTAAATGAAACGAATTTCCTAACTGATTCCGAGTGACGCTAACTAACTCGAACTTGTTAAAACTAGTTAAAACTGGTTACTGTTGCAACAGATCTCTTTGAACTCACCTATATAAAGTTAGAAATTCGTGAAGTAGAAACGTCTGTTTGATGTGCATGTTATCACGGTTTGTTTGAAAATTGGGTGTCACTTTTTTATATCATAAGATAGTAAATAAGCAGAAGGGTTTCCTGATGGAAAGAGACAACCATCGCCTATAGACACCAAAGATGTTAATGTTGTATTGTTATTCTTGTAGCGAAGTCTTGATGTCACATCTATAAATTTATCGGCCGACTGAACCTCCAAACTGGAACACGACAGTGAAGAGCACTGACGCTATTGAGAAAGGAATAGGTAAGGGGGTAGAACCAGACCCGAGATAATGCAGAACTCTACCTAGTACTAGTATGTTGGAACTGACTCGCATAACCCATCGTTCGCCTCTTACGAACTGCCAGGCAGAACGTTAGATGGTCTGTTCTTCAAAGGAGGTCCAGACTAAACGGGGTAAATTTCGCTTTAAGGTTAAACAAGAACGTACTTTTCCGGGATCAAAAGTATCCTATGTTTTATCACCTTAGTCATCCATATTCATCCAAATTGGTCCAGCCGCTTTCACTGGATTGAGGAATAAAAATCCAGATAAGTATACAAATTTTCACATATGTAATATCACCTCTGTGGTCTAGTGGTCCGGTGTCGGCGTTGACCACATGAGGTCCCGGGTTCGATTCCCGGGTCGGGCAATTCAAAAATGTTTTTTTTTTTCATTTATTATAGGTAATAATATATTTCATTTATTATAATATATTTCATATATTATAAAAACAACGTTGCCCGGGATTGATTAAGTGCCCGGTTGGCGATAGGCTGGCCATCTATCACATGGTACTAAGTATCTTCAGCTAATCGTGGGTGCACTAGTTGTACCTCTGACTACCTCTTCGGGGATACGGGCGTAAATATACTTTTTATAACATGTATGGGGCTAGCTGACCAGCGTGTGTTCGCTCGCGAGTGGAGTGTCATGCCATCAATATAATCTTTCGTAGAAACATTATCTATTTCATCCCCTTAGGGGTTGATTTTAGAAAAAAACTAATTTTAGGACGCAGTAAAACTACATCACAAAAAACGTGAAACGATATGACCGTTTATTTCGCATTTTTTTGTTTTAAAAAGGGAATCAATATCATAAATTAATGTATATAAATTAAATACCTTCAAAATTGTACGGAGCCCCTGTCCAACTCGCGCTTGACCGGTTTTTTATTTTAAATATATTATAATCACAGATGTCAAATGCCTAAATTCTTTAAACAAGTAATTCTTGTATATATACAGACTGACTGGTGAGTTACCTTCAATATTTAAGGACGTGATAGTTGGCGACCATTTAATGATGACAAAAAATAACATTAAAAATAAATATTACAATACTTCTTAGTAAATTTAATAAACAGTACACCGAGAATCTTTTATTTACCTGCGTCAATCTTGGACACCGCGCGGACGCACGTGTCGCGCAGGTAGTAAGGTTGAAGGCGGATGGTGGCGGCGGCGTGTCCCTGATGTCGAATAGCGTGGCGCGCTTAGAGAGTATAATATCCACATTTCACTTATTTTTAGTAAAATATTGGTAAAAAATGGTCAAAAATTAAGCCCCTAATTTTATTATTTCATCTTAACAAGAATCGAGTACCGAGTACTCTCCAGACGTATCGAAGGTAATTTCACCAGTAAGTCTGTATAAATATATAATTTGAATCTCGAAAACCTGGATTTCCGAGATTCATCCGTTAGAGCTGTTTCATAGTTTCATGAAATTTAGTATGCGGCGTGTTTTGGGGATAATAAGCTAGGTTCCATTAATAGAAAACGTCGTTTTAACCAACAAAATCGGTCGTCCAGGTACCCTATTTTGGTAGTAAAACACTATCTAAATACCATTTTTTTTTAAATCGTTATAGCCGTATCGGAGAAGCCAGTGATATACAATTATATAAAAATAGGATAAAAAGTGTATAGGTATTAGGTATGGAAATTATTGTTACATTAGATTAACTGTTATGTTGTTAAAGTTAATTAATATTTAACAGTTATTTATTTATGTTATATTATATCAGTAGCCTATATATAATAAGTATTAGAAGCAGTAAAAACACGAAGCTAACAAATAAAAAGATCCTCTAGAATAGTTCTAATAACTTTTAACAGTTATTATTATCACGGTCTGTCGAAATATTTTTAATAACATTATTATCATATATCAAGTTATTGGTAATTTTAGTGATGCATAAAAATTACTTTTAATAGTATTTGCTAATATAAATAACAGTTGTTAATTGTTAAAAAAATTTAGTACGAAATTTAATATGTTAACTTTTAAATGATCCATGCATAATAGGTATTAGGTATACGAGCGATCAACTTGTGACATCTTGCATTATGTCGTTAGGCGTCACGGAGAACGAGTCGTTATTACTGCCAAAGCACGCGATTCGTCAATAGATGTTAAATATCAAAAGTACGAAAGGTTGAAACACATTCTATTATCTAAATAAATGGAGCTTAAGGCAGATTTATTTGAAACAGCTTTATACGTAGTAACAGGAGTGAAATATTAATTACACTGAACTGATAGAAGCAGTAATTAAACGAAATGTCAGCTACGCTCTGACTAGGGTCACCACATGGTATGATTTCATTGGTTTATTTTGGACTAAACCTGATGTAAAATAACATATTTACACATACTTAGAATTTTTTTTATTTTAAGTTGGTAGTTATGTTCTTTTATTAGCTGCTGCTGCTGTTAATGTTCGCTTACCTAATCCTTTTAATTTTTTTCAAAGTAAATGATGGTCTTAAGGCTTCTTTATCGTCATGATCCGATTAGGATGGTATTCTCCAAATCGGAAAACGACAATGACTAGTACTGACGCTATTGCATCAGGAAAATACATTTCAGCCTTGTCTTTTCCTGGTGCAATAGCGTCGGTACTCGTCAGTGTAGTGTTCAGATTAGAAAAGTAACCCCCAGTGAGTAAGTATCAAACCCAGGTAAGATATTGCAGAATAATAGTAATAATCATGACGATAAAAGAATTATTATTGCCACAATCAAGCACAAGCCGGTGAACTTATGCTCGAGGCAATAATAATTCTTTTATCTCCTGAACGGAGAGGATAACCATCTTCTTTATACCTCTAGAGGGTAATGCTTGATGATAGAGATGCTACTGGTATATTATAGGTGATACTGCTACTAATTATAATACAATATGGTATAACGAGAGGAAAATAAAACTCGTTGACTGCAAAATGATCTTGATTTTATTATATGTATAATATTTTAAATTAATATAATGTTCAAAATGCAAACGCGGTGTATGAATGCAATAACACCTTGGCTTGTACAATACTAAACAAAATGATTTATTGCTATCATGTAAGCGGGTTGAAATACTATATTCACCAGCTTACTAATACTGACATCATTAAAACAGGAATATGTAAAGCGGTGGTACCAAATTTGCGCAAGACATGCGAGAATTCTACTACTTATCAGTCACAATAGTAGTTACACATTTGGGAGATAACTGTTTGACAGAAAGGAATGTGGCTGTTCCTTAAAAGGTCCCAGTCTATAAGAGACGAATGATTCAGGACCAACGATTTTATAAATATAAATATGGTCACCCTAGCTAGTTTGAATAGAGTGAATTAGAATATCACATTAATATTACATAGGCGTTTGAGATGTGTGAGGTCACTCGTCAACTCCGAATTTGAAACTGCAAACAAAATATAAACTGCCAAATACTGTGATTAGATATCTATTTGACTAACTATTATGTTAATTACTGTTATCCTATTCGGCTTAGAACATGAAGTCCTAGGTTTGGTTCCCGGGTCTCAATAGCAGCTTGGAGTCTGGTGGGTGGTGTATTACCAATTTCATATCTCGAATGAGCACGCAGTCCTATTATTAGGACTTGCCTTGGGTGAGCACTCAATCCTATTATAGATTATTGATTATTTCTAACAATCGATAGGACTGACGGAAGTCGTCAGTCCTATCGATTGCTAGAAATAGTCAATAATTGTTATCCGATCGGTAAAATGCGGTGGAACACCACTCATCTCGCCAACCGACAAACCGGTGAATCGTATCAAACCGGAAAGTCTATAAATGCAAGGATTTAAAACGTTATAACATCGATATGTTCGCGCGTTTCATGCTGTTTCGTGATTGGTTCGCCAACAGCACTAGAAGACAATATTATAATATCATATATCATAACGATTAACGTTAATTCACTGCGAATTAACCAATAACGGAACAACAGACATATCGATATTATAATGTTTTAAATCCTTGTATAAATTTTCGGTTTACTCCGCCTACCGCACAAGGGAACCAAGTGTAATGATATATTGTCTTGTTAATATTTTATTTTATCGTGATATGGAATTCTTTGAGTTGCCAAAATCATGAAGGAAAAACTGCCATGAATCCAGTCAAAAGGGGCCGGTTATAACATACGTTCGCACTTATGGAAGGGAGATGAAGGAAAATTATTTAATGTGACAAATTGTCACTTGTGACACAAGAGTGCGGGGAACTAAGGAAACTTGACGATCGTTGTTAGTTAAAGATTTCTTGTTTTTTTAAAATCACAAAAAGGCAAACAAGGAGATGGGTATAACAGGGGAAAGACTAACCAATTAAGGGTATCGGTAAGGAATGTGTATCTCAAGGGAGTCTATCCCACTTGTAGGGTTGACTCATGACTTCAAAGTTCAAGGCCGCACGTGGCTACATTGAAGCTAAATTATTATGTTCGCATTGTCCTAATTTACAAACTTACACAATTTAAAATTAATCTAGCTGTAATAGCTTGATAAATTACAACGGCGGCTTTTAAGGTTCGACACTTAACAAATTAAATACCATACCATTTTATTAAAAAAAAAAACAAAAAGAAATAGTGATTTTGCACGCAACGCGAAGCGTGTTTTAGTTTACTACTCTCGCCTTACCAAAATAAAGTTATTCTCTGAAGTAAAGATGTGTTTCAACTTTCAATATAAAGACTGACTACTAAATAAAAATTCACACTTCTCAACCTACTTCTCGAAAGGAGGAGGTTATCAATTCGGCTGTGCTATTTTATCTTTCGTAATTCGTTTTTTTATGTTTTCCCCGTGTTGGTTCCGGGTTCTTTTGAAGAACAGACCAACTGCTGTTCTGCCAGGCAGGTCGTAAAAGGCGACCAATTGGCTATACGCGTCACTACCATCGTGGCTACTAGGTGCAGGTAGAGTTCTGCATTGTCTCGCCCGGGTTTGATACCACCGCCTTATCTATTCCTGCCGCAATAGCGTCATTGCTTGTAACTGTCGTGTTTCGGTTTGGAGAATAAGGTAGACGTTAAACTTATGTATGTGGAATTAGACCTCGCCACAAGAAAACCGAACATTAACATCTTTAGAGTCTTGTTTGATATTTCATAATATAAAAAAAACCAAACCTCGATAACTTTTACAAAAATCACGTTTGTTGTATGGGAGCCCCCCTAAATCTTATTTTATTTTTTTATTTTTAAGTGAATATATAAATAAATATTCTGTGAATATTTCAAGCATTGACTAGTTGTCGTTATTAAGATCGAGAAAAAGAATAAAAAAAATCATCTTTGTTGTATGAGGGTTCTAAAATATTTATTTTATTCTGTTTTTAGTGTTTGTTGTTATAGCGGAAACAGAAATACATCATCTGTGAAAATTCCAACTGTCTAACTATTAGGTTCATGAGATACAGCCTGGTGACAGACGGATAGACAGACAGACGGATGAAAAGTGGTGTACAACTAAGGTACGGTTCTGTTTTATTCTTTGTGTACGGAACCCTAAAACGGTTGCGGATACGTGACTATTTGGTTGCAGTAGAATTTTCATACCCGTTGTATAAAAATTGTTTTAAGGTATAAACTTTAGCGATTTAAAACTATAAAACGCTACCTGATCCGCGTAAGCTTCACCCGCGATTGGATTAATATGTCGTCAATATAGTTTTTTTATGCAAAGTTTCGTTCCCTATTTTCAGCCTTTAAGGGGTTAATTTTCGAAAAATGTTAGCCCATATATGGCCTCGGATCTTCAACTATCTCCATAACAAATTTCATTGCAATCGTCTCAGCGGCTTAACCCTGAAAGCATAACAGGTCGGGTCACCATATAGTTCACTATATATTATCACGCTATCACCTACGGGGGAGGAGCTGTGCGGAGTAAACGAAGTCCGCGCGGACGAAGTCGTGGGCAACAGTTAGTTAATATTAATATATTAATTAATATATAAATATAAATATATAAATATATAATATAATATATAATATGCTAGCCGCATCATGCAGCCCGCTGCATTATAAAGCTTTTTGGATGCCCGCAGGATTACCAATTTTTTCCGGGATATAAAGTAACCTATGTACTATTCCAGGTCATCATCTACCTGTGTGTCAAATTTAATCCGTTCAGTAGCTTTTGCGTGAGGGAGTAACAAACATACATTCATCCATCCATCCATCCACCATCAATCTATCCAAACATCCAAACTATTTAAAAATAGTGGTTGATTTTATAAGGGTAAAAATTTAGAGTTGTATGTATTTTTTAATATCACATTATAAAAAAATAAAAATAAATGTTAGGCGTAGACAACCCTTATCATTTAGGGGTATGAAAAATAGATAGTAGCCGATTCTCAGATCTAATGAATACGCATATAAAATTTTATAAAAATCGGTCAAGCCGTTTCGGAGGAGTATGGTAACTAGCATTGTGACACGAGAATTTATATATAAAATGTAAGATATATATGTGTTATATTTCAATTCATAATCTTTAATTTACGACTTCAATGTTTACCTTGGTCAACTATTTAATTTAAGTTCGTTTTAATGTTAATAATAATTTAATAATTCTATCCACCTACTCATTGATATAAAAATCCAATATGCACAGTCCCGAACAAAACTGACACTCAAAAGTGTCGTTAATTTCATTTACTTAAGTAGTAATAAATAAAGCAAAAACTGACTTATAGTTGTTTTTAAAAGCAATGGACAAAAAGTAATAAAATTGACAGTGACGCTATCGACGCAATTATATTTAAATTTTCTATTTTTGGAGGACGTTTTTGAGACGCTGATTGTGTATCTTGGGTTTTTTATATCAATGACCTACTCCGACTTTAATTTTCTATTTAAGTTAGACTGGTACTGAATGCCACTTAGCATTAGCAGGAAGTATTAATTAATATTTGCGTCTTCTCTCCATGTCTTGCCATAAATTGAAAATTTTTAGGGTTGAAGACAGCTAAGAAGGCTAACTTTCTAGTTGAAATCTCATGTTGCATGAACTTTATTGTTTTAAGTTTTGAATTTAGGTGATTAAATGTTGGGGTAACACCGTAGGATTTTACCTTATGTATGTTGGCCTCTTTGGAAGAATATTAGAGTATATTGAACATACAAACACATTTATATAGCTGAATGTCCGTAAACAGCTTCCATTTGACGAGATACCCAATTTTTTCTCTTCGAAAAATTTGGAATCGGGTAACTAATAAAGTTAGGCTTCAAACATGTTACTTTGGTAAAGGAAAAATATTTTAACCACATGCATAAGTTTACCGGCTACTTAACCCTCCAAATCGGAACACAACAGTGACAAAGTTATTGCGGCAGGAATAGGAAAGGCGGTGGTACCAAACCTGGACGAGACAATGTAGAACTCTAGCACCTAGTTGCCACGATGGTAGTGACTCGCAAAGCCAGTCGGGCGCCTTTTACGACCTGCCTGGCAAAATGGCGTTTTGCCTATTCTTCAAAGAAGCCTGGACCAACACGGGGAAAATTATACATAAATAAATAATAAAATTAGCAGTAAATTGGAATTACATTAATGTAGTTAAGACGAGAATGACCTGGAAAATATGACGTGTATCGCTCGTTTGGTCAAAACTTCTAGAAAACCCTTAGCGCGGGCGTTGTTTGAACTCAACTTTAAATAACAACAAAAGTTCACTGTCGTAGTGACAGTCAGTAAGGCTCACTGTAAATGGTTTTTATTTTAATCGCGTGAGAGAAACACGAAAAAACTTTTATCCTACACATTCGATGGTTTTTTGACGAGTCTTCCACTCTATGAGAATTATGAGATTTTTAAATTAAGATTAACCAATTTAAAATCAACCTGATTTTTTTTATATCATAATATAGCAAACAATCAGATGGGTAGCAAACAAGCAGATGGGTCTCCAGATAGAAAGAATCAACCATCCTATAGACACCGAAGATGTTAATGGTGCGTTGCTATCTTGTGGCGAGGTGTAATGCCTCATGCATAAGTTTACCGGTTATCTTACCCTCCAAATCGGAACAAGACAGGAACTAACAATGACGCTATTGCGGTAGGAATAATTAAGGTGGTGGTACCAGAACCGGTTAATTAAGAAAACATGCCTTAGTACTAGTTATGATGTCAATTCCATTTTCTGTAGAAAATGCAAAATTTGTGTTTTATGATTTTTTCTTATTTTCACGCCACGCAACGTGAATGTGTCAAAATAACTTGTAAATTTTTTTTATTGAATAAAGTTCTTCTGATTTCTGTTTACTGAAAAACAACCTGTGAAACTGCTCCATTTCGTCGCGGAACTTTGAATAACAGTCGTTTGTTTTGCGCTGTATGTGGCGCATAATAGATACATTGCTTATTTTGTGTAGAAAATTCATTGTAGATAATTTTAGTAAAGGTAAAAAATTCGTCAAAACATCAAAAACTCAAACGGTTTTTTTTATAAGATAGCAAACAAGCAGATATGTCTCTTGATGGTAAGAGTCAACCAACCCCTATAAACAGCAAAGATGTTAATGGTGCGTCGCTATCTTGTGGCTAGGTCAAATATCACATGCATAAGTTTACCGGATACCTTACCTTCAGAACCGGAACACGACAGTGAGAAGCACTGACGCTATAGCGGCAGAAATAGATAAGACCCGGGCGAGACAATGCAGAACTCTACCACCTAGTAGCCACAATGGTAGTGACTCGTATAGCCAATCCTTTTACGACCTGCCTAGCAGAACGGCAGTTCTATTCTTCAAAGGAGCCCGGGACCAACACGGGGAAAAAACAACACGCTTTAGCTATTCTTGTCGTAATATCGTCAGTACATGTCACTATAGAGTTACAATTTAGAGTAAGGGCAAGTTACATTAAACATCTCGCCACTCGGATAGTTATGAGCCCTTAACACCTTTGGTGTCTAACGGCGATGGTGGTCTCTTTCCATCAAGTCATCTATCTACTCGTTTGATTTCTTTTGATATATAAAAAATAAACTGTTATCCGGAAAGAAATCCAGGGTTGATCCAAAAGGCAAGAAAAGTTTAATACATGTCACTAACATCGTGATTATGGTTATTAATATCTAGGTTTTTCAATATCAATTTTTTTTGGCTATCGAGTCACTACCATCGTGGCTACTAGGTGGTAGAGTTCTGCATTGTCTCACCCGGGTCTGGTACCACCGCCTTACCTATTCCTGCCGCAATAGCGTCAGTGCTTGTTGCTGTCGTGTTCCGGTTTGGAGGGTAAGGTAGCCGGTAAACTTATGCATGTGGCATTAGACCTCGTCACAAGATAGCAACGCACCATTAACATATTTGGTGTCTATAGGCGATGGTTGACTCTTTCCACCAGGAGACCCATCTGCTTGTTTGCTATCTGATGATATAAAAAAAAAATATCAAGGTCTTTATCTGTTCCTACCTCTATAGCACGGTAATGTTATCTACCAGTATTCTATTTTCATACAAATGGATGGAGCGCGAGTTATACCTACGCGCTTGGAGTTCGGCATGCTCGATACGCAACAGACTGAGGACTGTGCGGTAGAGACGAACGGCCGATGTGACAGTACAAGCAAATGTAGTTAAAATATTGAAGGCGGGCAGTCCTATCGAATTTTACGTACAGCTCGGCGTGGCCACCTGTAGGTATTTATTTCAAAGACAGGGCCGAGTCACAATACTAGTAGATAACATTTTTTTTAAATTATTATTACTTATATTTAAAAGTACAGTACAATAGTTTATATTTCTGTTGGACTCCACGCTGGGCAAAGCCTGTGATGTGGATACCATGCAGTGATTTCCGTATATACAAATAACAAAAATTTCACGGGAGGTAATAAAGCTATACAATAAAACAAGGAGAAAAATTAAAAAGAAAATTTGAAAAAAATTAAATTATATTTAATTACATTAAATTACATTACCGAGATTATAGCGTCGGTACTTGGCTCTGTCGTGTTCCGGTTTGGAGGATAAAGTAGCCGGTAAACTTATGCATGTTGCATTAAGATCCTATCGCAGAGATAGCAAGGCATCATTAAAATCTTTGGTATGTATAGGCGATGGTGGTCTCTTCTAATCAATAGAGTCATCTGACTTTTTGCTATATTATGATATAAAAAACCAGCCAAGTGCGACTGGACACGTGCACGAAGTGTTCCGTACCATTATAGGAAAAAAATACGAAAAAAACGCGTTTATTGTATGGAGACACACTTAATATTTTTTATTTTTAGTATTTGTTGTTATAGCGGCAACGGAATTGAATAATTTGTGAAAATTTCAGCTTTCTAGCTATCACGGTTTATGAGATAAAGCCTGGTGACAGACAGACAGATAGCGGAGGCTTAGTAATAGGGTCCCGTTTTACCTTCTAGGTATAAATATAAAATAAATACATAGATATATTTCTTCTAGGTATAAAATAAATACATAAATATTCACGGGACAAATTACACTTACTGATCTAACCCCAAAGTAAGCAAATTATTTGCTTGTGTTATGGGTGTTAGTCAACCATACTAATACATAGAAATAGATATATAAATACAAAAATATATTTAATAAACACCCAAACCCGGAAATACAAACATTTATGTTCATCGCACAAATGCTTGTTCCCGTCGGGGATCGAACCCGAGCCCCGTCGATCGCGTAGTCACGGTCGCTAACCACTCGACCAACGAGGCGGTCAGGTATGGAACCCTAAAAATGAAAAATCAGACAACTTTGTCGATTGGACAATGTTTTTGTAACGAGCTGTATGTTATATATCTTTCTATCCTGTGACAAACGCTGCCCGATTTGAAAGTGGTATCCAATCCGATAGCACATTAACATCTCTGGTGTTTATAGGAGATGGTTGTGTTTTTCCATCAAGAGAACTATCAGTTTATTTGCTATTTAAAAAATATGTATTCGTTTATATATCGCCACCCTAGCATGATGACAATTTTTATCATTATTTTATAGTTTCAGTGTGTTTTGAATAAACATGTTGTTTTAAAATCTTCTGGGAGTTTCACGACATCTCGTTATGAATCGAGAAAGTTGGAGCCACATGCGAATATAGTTTTAAGTTGAATTTTCGTGTTCGTCGTATAAATTTTAATATCCTGAGTTACAAGCTTATGGCGTTGTTGATAAAACTTACATATTTTAATATTAGAGCTTTACCCTTAAATCATTGTAACAGACTTTTAAAAGTGGTTTGTCACAAAAAGAAAGAAAATTACGTTTATATTGTGTTTTAAACTTATTTAATAATAGAGGATATTGCAAAATATTTTCTAACAAGTAAGATACGAGTATCTTAGAGAACATCGAAAGCGTAGCTAGCTAGTTAGCTAGCATAGTGTATAAAAACAATTTCATATAATAATGAATAAGCTACAAAAATTAATAATTATTTACCTTAAGCTTGCTATTTTATCGATAGAATTATCGGTAAAATTAAAAGCTAATTTATACTGAAGAATAAACAAAATTAATAACAAAAAAAAAATTAAAGGGTATACCTTAATATAAAAATAACAATTAATGACCATAAAGCCCAATTTTTCGGCTTCAATGAATGAATCTCCGGGCTCATTTTCCAGGTTGGGCAAAAGTGTGATTGAGGTATTTAGTGAGTAACCTCGAAAATTGAAATATCAGTGTCATTTTGGAAATGGTAGTATCTTAAAATCCCATGGGCACATAAAGCTGCTGTCAGCTCTGTCTTTCCAAGAAATAAGTATTTTTTATCACGTTATTAAGATGCGGCGACGGGGATAATTACCCAACTCAACAATTAACGAATGCGTAAATCGCGAAAAAACAAAAGCTGTTCGACGTTAATTTCACTGTTTTATACAGTGTTAGTCCGGAATCTGTTTGAAGAATAGACTATCTGTAATTCTAAGTAGCAGTTTGTAAAAAGCAAATGATTAGCTGTTCGTACCACAAACATCGTGAGTAACAGGTGGTAGAATTCAGCAACGTCTTGTCTGGTGATGTAGTACATATTCCTGCCATAATAGCATCAACGCATGTCATTGTTGAGTTCCAGTTTGGAGAGTGGGGTAGCTGGTGCAGACTTATGCATGTGGTATTGCTATCCTGTCATACAGAGCAACGCACCACTAGCGTTTTTGGTGTCTTTAGTGATTGTTTCTCTTTCCATCAGGAAAAACATCTGCTTGTTTGTTATCTAATGGTATGAAAAATTTTCTACCTACCCGTCGAAGGAATCAGCATAAATATATATATTTTCAGCCATATACTAGAGTAGCAATAAAAATCATGCGCTTACCAGTTCTCTATTATACGGAAAAATTGTAAAATTTATGAAGTTAACAAAAAAATATTATATTTTTACAAACGCTTCCGCTTTTATTTACACCACATTGTATCCAAGCGTATCGTATCACGCTTCATGCTTCGTTGCAAACCTAAGAGACGTCTTTGAAGTTTTATACAATTTATAAGAATATAGCGTACAACCTGTGGTTGCCTTTTTAATCACGGTAGAACATACGCCAGAGATTTTATCTCGCATTTTTGTGTTAAATTGCCCTGAGACATGATGTTGAAATTTCCTTCCTGTAAAAATTAAGTTAAAAATATGTTTTTAATGTTTATGACATTACTTGGTCTTTGTGTGTTCAGCTTTTAGTTAACTTTATAATTTGATATTCTTGAGTGCACTTAATTTTGTTTGCGGTAAAGCATTATTTACATTGTAATTTTTGAAATAATAGTTAATCCCATTATTCCATTTTGTTGGTCGAATATTTAACAGCCCAGGCTACGCAATCGATGGATTTCGATTCCCGCCAAGGTTTAGATCACAACTTTTCGTTATTATTAAATTTATTTCAGCATTTATATTTGTACATCTATTTATTCGTATTATTAGCAGCCATGTTATAAGCAAATAATTTGTTTAAATTGGGGTTAGGTCAATTCGTGTAAATTGGGTTCTCTGATGTAAAAAGACACACATTGCCTACAAACAGCAAAGATTTCAATGGCACGTGGTTATCTGTGTATATGTTGATACAATACGCCTAAGTTTACCCTCCATACTGAAACATGACAGAGACTAGTATTGATGCTATTGCGGTAGGAATAGTTAACGCGGTGGTACCAGACCCGGGCAAGACAATGCAGAAATCTACTACCTAGTAGCCATGATGGTAGTTACTCGCATAGCCTATCGTTCACCCTTACTTGGTAGAACGGCAGCTGGCCTATTCTTCAAAGGAGCCTGGAACCAACATGGTTCTCTAATGGAGAGACGAAAGTCGCCAATAGCCACCAAACATGTCAATGGCACGTTGCTGTGTGGAGGGATGTTGATGCAATATGCCTAAGTTTACCGAGTACCTTACCCACTAAACCAGAACAAGACAAGCACTGACGCTATTGTGGCATGAATAGGTTGTACCAGATCTGAGTGCTAAGTGTGAGTTTTCCTTTTCACATTCGATCGTGAGCGCGTTTAGAGTTTACTAGGAATTTGTATGTGATTTGTACAGCGCCACCTAGTGGTAAACGTGAGAAACCAGTTTGCCACTAGGTGGCGCTGTACAAATCACATACAAATTCCTAGTAAACTCGATACGCGCTCACGATCGAATGCGAAAAGAAAAACTCACACTTAGCACTCTGAGCGGCGTTGCAGAACTCTACACCTAATTACCAATACCAGCTAGTTTATTAGAAAAGTAGATAGAAACTCAAAATTTAATATTAAATGTATATATCCAGACAGCAAATTATTTAAAGTTTTATCAAGCAAGTAAGTGAAAGATTTCATAAATAAACATTTTATTCAGTTATTCCTTCATTTTAATTCGCTAGTCCTTACTAATTAGCCGGAGAGCTGGTATAACTGTACTCAACGTTTCGTCAGAAAAGATGAAAGTTATTTACACGAAATATTATGAAAGTCTGTAAGAGACCATCCATAAATTACGTCACACGAATTTCATGATTTTTTGATCCCTTCCCCGTTCTTGTCACAGCTGGTCACATTTGTGAGACCCCATCTACCTTTTTTTATGTCATAAGATAGCAAACAAGTAGATGGGTCTCCTGATGGGTCAACCGGCGATGGTTGACCCTTTCCATCAGGAGACCCATAGACACCAAAGATGTTAATTTGTTGGCCTCAAATTTTGTGACATCACATTTTTTCAATATATAATATTTTATATCTAAGTATTACAACACTAAATTTAAAAAGCTGCCTGTATAAATAAAAAATGATTGGAATAAGATCCTTATTCCAATGTAAAATTGTAAAATATGTGATGTCACACTAGGTACACTTACTAGGTGGCGATGGTTGACCCTTTCCATCAGGAGACCCATAGACACCAAAGATGTTAATTTGTTGGCCTCAAATTTTGTGACATCACATTTTTTCAATATATAATATTTTATATCTAAGTATTACAACACTAAATTTAAAAAGCTACCTGTATAAATAAAAAATGATTGGAATAAGATCATTATTCCAATGTAAAATTGTAAAATATGTGATGTCACACTAGGTACACTTACTAGGTGGTAGAGTTCTGCATCGACTCGACCGGGTCTGGTACCACCGCCTTACCTATTCCTGCCGCAATAGCGTTAGTGCTGGTCACTGTCGTGTTCCGGTTTGGAGGGTAAGGTAGCCGGTAAACTTATGCATGTGGCATTAGACCTCGCCACAAGACAGCAACGAACCATTAACATCTTTGGTGTCTATAGGCGATAGTTAACTCTACCGATCAGCCCCCCTAGACAAGTGGCAAACGCTCAGTAACTATTCAAATATTACGCTTTGGCGATATTTAGGCCAAATTGGTAGCCAAGTGGATCATGGCTTGTTCAACGTTCGTTCGTTGTTCGTGGCTTGTTCGTTCAACTATACGAACTTTACGAATTATATCGAATATTGTCTCTGAATTGACGGTAAACGTCACTTTGAAGTATTATTTTCACCGAGGTTATAAGTTTTATTTATATGAAAAGTGCATTAAAAGCAAAAAAGACTTGCCCCCCAAGATGTGGCATCAACGTTAGTACAATAGAAAGAGAAATTTATGGATTTGTCATAAGCTGTTGACACGAGCGTAAACGAATAGGCCTTTTCATCATCAGATGAGCGCAAGCGTAGCCGCCATGTTGAAACGGCGGTAATTCAAAAAATTCGTACTGTTTTAATCAACAATGGCTGGACAAGGACTATTATCTCCACAAAGAAATAAATTATTGGAAAAAACCATCGATGGTGCTTCACTTATTTATGATTCAGTTGAAGCTCATAATTGTGAACAATTGAAAAGGTGGCTAAAATGTCATGGGCGTCCGCAAAAAGGGAAAAAAAGTGAGCTGATTGAGAGGTTAGAGGTTATTAATCGATTTATCAATATGTTGAAACTCTTGATAGCTTAAAGGATCAGGGTTTTGTTCAGTTGGACCACTTTCTCCAAGAAAATGTAGTGAGCAAATATAAGTATCCTTAGTAACATTATCAATAGATCTAAAACCTCGGTCACTTCTGCCACATTTTTTCACCCATAACTCACATTTCGCACATTTTACACATGCTTTAATGTGTAATTTGCTTGATGATTTGATTATTTTTTTTCGATATTCAAGACAAGGCTTTGGAAAATTTATAAAATAGAATCTATTGGTTTTAAATGATTTGTATCGTGTATCACTTTTACATACTCCATAACAACACCGTTTTGTTGTTCCTTTTCGTACAGACAACATAATTATAATGGAGTACAAAAATTTTTTTCCGATTATTTTGACTTACTACTAATTTTTTTTTTCACTTTTTTTACAATTAATCAACTTTGATTTATATTTTAATTTTTGATACACGGATAGCGGACAATTTAGCATGGTTGTTTACAAAAAACAGTACGAAAAAGATGGCTGATTCTGACGCATGCGCACAAAAAATTTTTGTGATGAAAAGGCCTATTTGTAATTGGTAGCCAAGTGTCATTCGTGAAACGAAACGTTATATTGCATCGATCATTTTTGTCAATTTTCGTACAAGACCGTAGCCAAGTGGCACTTTTGACAAGCAAAATAGTAGCGAATTATTCGATAATCAGCGAATGCTAGAACCCTGCAGATTACGCTTAAAATGGCGGTTGATCACTATTATTCAATCAGCTGTTCTAAAGCGTGGATAACATCTGTGAGAATTTTTGATAATTTTAAAGTAAAATTAACGCAAATTAAGAAGGCTTTTGGTGGCACATTATTAATGGTGCTTTGATATCCTTGTGGCGGGGGGAGGGGGGAGGGTATTAATGTCACATGCATACATTTACCGGCTACCTTACCCTCCAAACCGGAACACGACAGTAACAAGCACTGTTGCTATTGCTGCAGAAATAGGTGGGTCAGTGGTATTAGACCCGGGCGAGACAATGCAGAACCCTACCACTTAGAAGCCACAATACTAGTGACTCGTTTACCCAATTGTTCGCTTCTAACGAACTGCCTAGACACATTGTAAGTAGGGATAGGTTTGCAAAATGCTGACAATGTCTTAATGATGATAAATATAATATTTCGTCTTTAAATATTTTACAGACACTATAAGTTCAAGTTATAAACACTATATTCTTGTTACAACCCTTGTATTTTGTAAATTTAATGAAACAAAGAAAGATAGTTTATTTTTCAGTGTAGCAATAGATTTCGATCAATTTTACATTTCTGTAAATATGTATGCCAAAAATACGTAAAAAAGAAGTTTTATATGTTCAGTTTTGCATATTTTTGTTCATTTTTAATAATAAATTTATCATCAGCTTTCATAAATCTGAAACATAAGTTTTAAAATGTGACTATCGATAACATTTTGCACAATTCTACGTTCACTTGTAAGGTAGGTAAAGAGGATTTACTTAAAATATGTTAAAACAATCAAATTTGATAGCAAAAATCTTGGTGACAGTATTTAATTTTATAACTCTTTAAATTGGTAGTCCGTAGTACTGACAGAGTTCAATTAACATGTTAGCTATATATAAACTTACGGCATGACAGTAATTAAGAAGAAAAGATAGTATATTTTATCTTATTCGCACTCACGCGGTACATACAATCAAAATTGAATCAGATATAGCGACTCTGTTCTTATTTTTATTATATTCAATTCAGAGACAATATTCGATATAATTCGTAAAGTTCGTATGGAACGAACGTTAAACAAGCCATAATCCACTTGGCTACCAATTTGGTCGAAATGACGCCAATGCGTTATATTAGAATGAACAGAGAGTTCGGTTGGCGGTCAGAGCGTGCGCAGGACAGAAAAATTTTGATGGAAAATTTCAACCCTATATAACACCCCTTTTTTGTTGCACCATTACGTGGAGGGGGTAAGGGACACCAACTTTTGTCAAGGTCACTTTGCTCTGAGTTAATTCCCCGTGGAGTTAGGGGATGAAAACCGAAATTCATTACAAAGGCGTCTGCGACTTAAAAAAAGAAAATGTATTGAAAACCCCCTAGTTAGGTTAGGACTCTTAAATTATGGCAATTTGCGTTCATTTTACTTTAAAATTATCAAAAATTCTAACAGATATTATCCACGATTTAGAACAGCTGATTAAATAATAGTGATTATCCGCCATTTTTAGCGTAATTTACAGGGTTCTAGCGTTCGCTAATCATTGGATCACCAATTTTGCTTGTCAAAAGTGCCACTTGGCTAAGGTTTTGTATGAAATTGATCAAAGATGATCGATACAATATAACGTTTCGTTTCACGAATGACACTTGGCTACCAATTACAAATTCGTTTACGCTCGTATCAACAGCTTATGTCAAATCCATACATTTTGTTTTCTATTCTCCTAGCGTTGATGCCACTTGTCTTGGGGGGCAGGAGACCCATCTGCTTGTTTGCTATCTTATAATATAAAAAACCAACAGGGTGGACAAATTCTTAAAATTAGTTGTTACAATAAGTGATTTATAATTGTTTTTATTACATGATTTTTTTACATTCAATATCTTTCCTCTTGTATTCACCAATCTATTGTAAAGATTGCGTAAAATACATTGGAAGTATGTAGCAGGAAGCCAATAAAAACCGTGCTTTTTGAATTGACCAATGAGTGCGCTCTATGCTAGAGTTGGCCATCAGATTGTACCAATCTAAGTACTCAGATGTCAGATGTTACACATAATATTGTGCTTCTATTATACTTTTTTCCGTGTTGGTTCCTGGCTCTTTTGAAGGATAGGCCAACTGCCTTTCTGCCAGGCAGGTCGTAAAAGGCAATCGATTGGCTATACGAATTACTATCGTCGTGGCTACTAGGTGGTAGAGTACTGCATTGTCTCGCCCGAGTCTGTTACCACCGCCTTACTTATTCCTGCCGAAATAGCGTCAGTGCTTGTCACTGTCGCGATCCGGTTTAGAGGGTAAGGTAGCCGGTAAACTTATGCATGTGGCATTAGACCTCGCCACAAGATAGTAATGCACCATTAACACCTTTGGTATGTGTTTATGGGCAGGCGATGGCTGAATCTTTCCGAGACCTATCTGCTTGTTTGCTATCTGATAGTATTAAAAAAGCGAGGTGATCGTGGCTGCAGTAATATTTTTACTTAGCTCTTATAATCATTTACTTAAACGGTTTACGTTAAGAATGTACCAGAGACGACCAAAGAATACATAATCACTACGTTTGAGACCACTAATAATGTACTGATTAATCGGCGATTGTGTGGGCGCGTACGCAATCATCCATCATTCTTTTTGATGTATCAACACCATGGCAATTGTGCTCGATCATCATACCCGATGATGGCTCATCACAGACATTTATGCCCTCTACGCTAACGTGCATGCCTTTAGTTGAACATCATGGTCCATTAAAATGAGGGAACTGTATATTTACGTTTATTTATTTTTTACTAACGCTCGCCTGGTCGAAATTCGACCCTAGACTAAACAATAAAATCTCTGACGAAGAAAACTAGTTATTTAGCAATTTTCCGCGAAATTTTAACGGCACAGTGTCGCTGGGGTCTTCATTATTTTCAGACCTACGTTAAGTTTGTTCCATTTCTTACACCGCTTTTATATGTTTTCCATTTCAGTAATGTCGCAAAGGTACACTTAAAAGTTCGCGGAAAATTGCAAAATAACTTTGCGTAAATCCATTTTTCTTCGTCTGAAAAATGGATTTACGCAAAGTAACGCCTAAATCTATAAAATAATAAAATCTTTTTTAAATTTGACAACTGACTTAACCGTAAAGAAAATAGTCAGGGCGAGCGAAGCGAGCCCTACACTAGGCCACTTTGTATGCACTTTTGTGGTATGTGTTATGTGTGAAAATATCGCACTTCGAGGTTTGAGCTTTGACGTGGTAGTTTAAATTCATGTCTAGATATGACGTACCATTAAAGTACCATTTTACTAAGAAAAAAAATTAAAAAATACATGTATTAGAATTTTATTACTACTAACGCCATCTATTAGGAAACTAACGAGTTAAAACGCTAACGCGGTAAATTTATTCATTTTCATTCACTCCATTTTAATACAATATTAATCTATTAATACACTTGTACTTTTTAACTTCCTGCTACGTATGTGGATAAGGAAGTTACTGATTTGGTTCCGAATTTCAACAATCGAATTTTCACCAGATGTCCGCGTTTTAGAGGTCCTAGGAACCTTTTTCGACTATTTTCGCGATGACGTCAGTGTGTCTGTATGTATGAATGTGTGTGTGTGTGTGTTCGTGTCTGTGTGTATGTATGTCTGTATGTAAACATGTCATAACTTTTGAACGGCTGGACCGATCGAAATGCGATTGATGGCATTCGATTGGATTCCACTCAACTTGGACTTCCTGAAAATTTGAACCAAATGGGCCCAAGGGATTTTGATAAAATTTTGAAAAAACCCAAAAAGAAATTTTGTTGAAAGATTTTTTTAAATATAACTTCCAGATTAATGTACTGATTGAGTACAAAAACTAATCAGCTATATTCTCAAAAAAATTAAGTCTAATGCATAAATTGCATCAAATTGGTTTATGTGTTTGGAAGTAATCGACGAAAATTTTGAAAAAAGTCTTTTTTCGACATAACTTCGAAATATTTCAACCAATCATTTTTTAGCATTCTACAATATTTTAGTACTAAAAAAATTACGAATCTTATTTTCAAAAGTTACAGCTTTTCAAATATTAACATTACGTTGTTAGTAGCAAACTTAATGTTTTTGAAATAACTTTCAGGCTAATATACCGATTGACCTCAAAATCTTATCAGCTTTTCTCCTTTAAAAACTGCGTCAAGTACCGTTAATTGGATAAAAATCAGTCACTTTGTTTGGTATCTATCAATGACGAAAATTTTTGAAAAAATGATTTTTGACATTGCTTCAAAATTTTTGAACCTACCGATTATTTAGCTAAAGCAATAGTTAAATTGAGTTGAATGCCATTTGAAATTGACCATTTGAAATTTGATCAATTTGATCATCGTTTCCAAAATATACAGTTTTTCAAAAATCAATGTACTGCCATTTTTATCAAAATAAACTGCATGTATGATTGTTTCGTTTGTTCATTCGTGTTTTCTTGCTGTTTTTTGTGACTTAGCAATTGAGATATTTCAATATTTCTTAGAACTGAAAAAAATCTATGCTTATAGTTTTTACTCTTTTGAGCTTAAAATACCTTAATTTAGCGGTAAGTTTCAGGGATGGCCTGCAAGGTCAACCGTTTACAGATTTTTCACAATATGATTATTGTGAAACAGTACAAGTGTATTAATTGATTAATATTGTATTGAGATCAATTCTCAATCTTAGCCCGAGGGTTAAAAGCTAAAAAAAGAATGGTCATGCACGTATCCCCGAAGAGGTAGGCAGAGGTACAACGTGTGCATCCATGATTAGCGGAAGATACGTCTTAGTCCCACAACGTGATAGGTGACCAGCTTATCACCAATCGGGCATCTTTCCAATCCCGGGCATCATTGTTTTTATTGGAAAATTGAAAAAAAACCACATTTTTAATTTGGAATCGAACCCAGAGGGTTTTTCTGAGAGAAAAATTCGAAGAATTTATTCGCTGAGTTTCTACCGCCAATTCTTCGTGCCTGCGGTAAGTCCAATATTAATCCTAAAAACTTTGAAGGTTAATTAAATAAAAAAAAAATATTTCGAAAATCGATCTTATCTTATCTTAGCAAAATGTTAAAAATGTGTTTTTCTTTATAAGATTAACTTTCATTTTTAATACCCATTTTCCTTGAAAACTCTTTTGCAAAAAAGCTACCATAAATGAAAATTGATTTCTATCAATATTAATTAGGCTTTAAGAGCGGCGATGATTTGGTGGCGCGAGATGGATCTTGAGTTGCTACATATTATAGGTAGGACAGGTACACAGGTAGGTACACAGGTAGACCAGAAAATGTGGTGTAAAATTTTAGTAGATAACCTTTATATTTGTTCTGTGTAGATAACATTGATAATAATTAAAATTGTGTTTTTAATAAATCAAGAAAATTTTAAAGAATTTTTCTTGTAAGTTTAAAAGAAATTTGTCTTAGAAACATGTTTTTTTTTATTTTGGTTTTATTTTGCTGCGCCCTTCTAGACCAAAGCCTGACGACGCCTTTGATGGGAATATAATGTGTGGATAAAAATACGCTGGCTTTTTTTAGGTTAGATAATTATATAATGAAGGCCATACATTAAAAGATGTAATTCTCATAAAAATACTCTCTTAACAATATTACTAGGTAGTATAATTTGCGAGCCTTTACAAAGCTCTGCTTTTTGCTAGTATAGTGTACATGTGTGTATAATATCATGTATGTCAGTAAATGAGCATTCACGATTGTGTAGAGAGTTGCCCGATCATGGCGATGATGCTGGACGATCATTTGATGGGCCATCATGGCCCATTTTGATGAGGAGCCATAACGTTTAAGATATTCTTTTATACAAACTTTACCGGAAGCCTCTGAAATATATTTGCAAACTGCTAGACTTATTGTCTAGTGGTACACAGCATATATTTCCCAACATAAAAAATTAATTATGATATTAATACATCTCACATATCAAAAGATCTATAAAAGCATCAAGTGTTTCATCATAAATATTTTCCGGGCTATTTGGGCTAATTGCGAGACGCACCACTGTCATATGTCGCGGATATTATCTTCAAATGTCAGCCGTTGATCTGAAAGATTGTACATTTATACGCTTAGAGAATATATTTATATAGAGCGTATATCACAAAAAATTAAGTTCTAAGTGCCTCGTTTATAACTAGCCTTTTTTGATTTTAGACTTTACACTTCATTTTGAAGAAAGATTGTAAGTAGAATTAAAGTTAATAAAACTAAAGAGTCTAAATTTAAGGCTTTAGACATCAGACTTCATTTTGAAAAAGATCAATTGCATTAAGAGGGTCCCGAACCTTTATAGCGAATCAATATCTGTCATTTATGCGCTCTGTATATGTGTGCGTATAAAGCCAATGTTGTAACTGTCACATCGCATACGTATAAAAATTATTTTTGGAGGGTTGCCACTCCTCCAGTTTTGACCTGGGTCAGATTTGAATTAAACGCATAAGAGATAGGCGAGAAATGTGGATACAAATTCGTTGATGACAGTTTTTCTGCCAAAGAAAAATTCTTCTGAGGAGCTAAACTTAGCAATAATTGAAATTGAGTCCGTTTATCACGTAATTTCCCACCACCACAGTTATTTATGTACGGTTTGTAGGATTAAATTGAATGCCTTTCTTTATTCCAATTACCAACTTACAAGTATCTCAAAAAGTTTATAGTGGCAGTCCCAAAGGTGAAGCTATTGTTTTGGATGTCCTAGCATAGCATATATGTTTGTCTGTTTGTCTGTATGTATGTTCGGGGTAAACTCCAAAAGTACTGCATTGATTTACTTCAGATTTTGCAGGAATATTACTAACAGGAAAAATCCATGTATAATTTCAATATTAGAAACTTTAGCATTACTTTATTATTTTAACAAGTTATTCATATTTTAAAAAAAATGCTATACTTCTATTGATTTTAGTAGTAGTGGGATTAAATGTTATTTTTTGTTAATGTGTTAAACGTTAATGTTATTAAAGAATAACATGTTATGTTAAACGTTAATTGTTATAACACTTTCAACTAAACAGAGGATGGATAATTTTAACAACAAAAAGCAAGTATGGCCCATTAAAATGAATACTAAGTTAATAACCGCAGATTTGGTTAGTAATATTATTTGTGTGTTTTATAAAGTATGTAACACTATCACCAAGTATTTCATGCGTACTTACAGGTAAAGTCAAATTGGTGTATGCTGCGATATGTTTCAACCTATTGATGAGTTTTTTAAATTGGTTGTAGACAAGTATAGTGCGACTATACGATTTTTTTTTGACAAAACTTGCACATTGCACTTTTGTTACTATTATCAGTTTTTTCAATGTGTAGGATACACTTACATTATTCGTACATACCAACACAACATGCACACAGGCATAATCATATACAACACACAGACACACATACAAAAATATTAGTATTTATAAACGTATACATATATGTACATAAACAATACAAATATATACATAAACACCTAGACACAATATCATACATATTTATTATTAAGTTATTAACAAACAAATTATATTTACGTAACATTTTATATTTAACTCACGTTAAATATAAAATGTTACAATGAAAATGCGGCCCGTCCGGCAAGCCTATTCTGTTAGTTAATACGAGGAATGCTCACACGCCTCAGTCCGCACCTAACCCTTCCGACGCGCAGTGCATACAATTCTGTCGCTTGCCGGTCGCGGATATTACGTGTAATTTATCGCCTTTTAGTTAAGTAATATAATTATATATACTTGTGTGATATCTAAACTTAATTTATATTTAGTCAGTGTGTGTAATACTATAGAAAACATTAAAAAACAGTTATTTATAGACGTTGGTTGTTTAACTCACCTATACCAGTAAGCCCATCATCAGGCCAACTACACACCACCATCACCACCAAAAATGTAATCTCAAATAGCAACCATACTACGTCTACGTCCAGCACACCTAGCCATTTTGACTGATGATTCAAGTATTAAACTGTTTAAAGTTTTAAACTGTACTAGCTGTTGCCCGCGACTTTGTACGCACGTTGTAGTGTCTTTCGAATTAGGATTTTATGAACTTGCTGAACTAACACTAATTGTATTTTCCTGTGGGAACGAAAGATTTTCCCGCATCAAAAAGTATCCTAAATGTTAATCCAGGTAATTAGCTATTACCTACTATACAAAATTTACTAAAAATCCATTCAGTAGTTTTTGCGTGACGCGAACAGACAGACAAACAGACAAAAAAATTAATTTCTATCGTTTTGGGGTTTACCTGTCCTGTATAAAATTCGCAGCAATACTTTTTTTAAGGAATAGGTATTTCATGTAATAATAAGCAAACGTATTAATTATCGCAATTTCAATTCCGTTACACCGAGCCGAGCGCGCGATGACATGAGTCATGAACGAGTAAATACAAAAGTAAATACAAAAATAAAGTAAATACAATATTAACACAACAGCCGAACATTAAACATAAACAACGTAACTAATAAAATAACAACATATTATACATCACTGATATTTTACATTTATTTTCTCTAATAATTAAATGTTATTTTTCCATTCAGTCAAAAATAGACTTTAACATTTGACTGTCAAGGGTCAAATTGAAATTTTGATGAACTAGCTTAAATGTTATTTTTTTATCTCCAAAAATAGACTTTATCATTTGACTGTCAAGCGTCAAATTAAAATATGAAGCATTAGCTCCCATATAACAAACTACGATGGTCGATGTGTCACGTGATATGCCCAGTGCAGCCATCTATCGAATTGTTTTTAAACTTGAATGATGAAAGTTGATAAGTTTACGGAATTTGCGTTAGCGACGTAGCAAATTGTAGATTTAACAAAATGTTATAACTCTTTTAATCTTTTACGTGTAACAGTGTTTAATGTTAAATGAGTTTTAACATGTTAATAAAACAGTTAACTTAAATAACTTTTAACGCCCACTACTAGATTGTACGCAGCCCTATGTAGGAACCGGCGTCTAGGGAATTACCATTGTTGCTATGTCACTTAGAAATAACATCAAACGAATTTAAATACTACTTTTATTTAAATATATACATATTTAAACATTTGATTCGTATATATTAGAGAAAATATGTTGTTTTGCTATTATTTAAAAACTGATGACCTTCCGTTAAGTATTTATACCATATTATTTTGAGTTTTGTTCAGAGGTAACTTTTAAGCTTTTTTCTGTTGAGAAAACTATAAGTTATCATGTTTCTAAGACATAGAATTTATGGCGTGAATCTTTTAGTATCTTACTTATAAATTGCAGCGCTAATATTAATAAAAAACGATATAGCAGGAAACTTACTGAATGCATTTATTTCAAAATCGGTACGATAGGGGTAGGGGTAATTATACTTAATGCTAACTATTTCACAAATGGTGAAATAAAGCTAATACGTATCAATGACATTGTATCTGCAAAGTGGGTAGAAGTTCTGCAACATATATTCCAGGTTTCGTGTTCCCTCCCTTCTTATTTCTGCCGTAATACCGTCATTATTTGTCACTTTCTCTTAAGTTTATAGGTTAAGTCAGCTAGTAAATTATAATCTCACAAAACGCAAAGTAACGCAACATTAACATATTTTGTGTATTAAGGCGATAATTAATGACAATGACAATAACAACAATGAAGACCTTATTGGCATAACTATCCACCCATATCCACCATACTTTCACCCACGTCAGCAGCAAATAAAAAAGCACACAAATTACGCACTCAATGCACGTCGCTTCAAAACCGAAGCAACTTGAGGAGAAACAATCACTACCTCACTCGATGCGAGAGAATTTTTTGGTTATTGCAAGACACAAAAAGCCTTATATATTAGTGACAGTCGTTGACGCTTGATTATTTTTTGTGCTGTGATATCGCAAAAAGTTAGGATAGCTGGAATAGACACAGCCAGCTACGTACAAAGGCTCAAGTGGCTAAGCGCGGAAAATAAAATGGCAAAAAAAAAACAAAAAGTTCATCCAGCTATCAGAAAGCAATTAGCGACATCTTTTAGGATTATTTTGTTAAGTTAAATAATTATCGCTAATCGCTAGCGAATTTCAAATATTAGGTGCTATATTTCAAATAGTAGCTTTATGCCAGCCAATCAGCTATTTCTCAGATAAGTCATTGACCTCGAATAAAATGAAATTTTCGGAGGGAATCTGATAAACGTAATTTCATTCGAGGAAGGAAGCAGAAGCCCAAATTACTTGTTTCGCGGATAAGTTATCGACTTCGAAGGAAAGGAAATTTTCCGAGAGGAAATCTTAAAACCGGCTATTTTTTGCAAAGGAAAGCAGCAGGAGCCAAATCATTTAACGCGGAAGTTACCGAACTTGAATTAAATAACATATTCGAAAAGAACATATATGAAATTTTGTTCTCTCTCTCTCATCCAAGGAAAGCAGCAGGCTTGCAAATTTCTCATTTCTCGAATAGTTACCGACTTATAATAAACATTTTACAAGTAACACGCTATCAAATTAAGTTAGATAATTTACATTTTTAAACCTGTAAATAAATATTTGCACTATAATTAGATTTTTTCCACGAATAATTTAAATCTAAGTAGGATGGGAGGGAAAATCATAGAGTAAAATTAAATAAAACTACTATGTTATATAAAATGTTGCATTGAGCCTATTAGACACTAGAAATCAGAAATCAAATGATGTTTACTTAATTAAAAAAAATTAGAAATTATTTTGACGCGTTATGGGAGTGAAGCTACTAGGAAACGTGGCCACACAATAATATGATGTTTATATAATATATATTAAAAGAAATACTAAAAAGCATTATTTCCTATTATATATGTGTCGTTTGTTGTGTTGTATAAGTCCTGCATATATAATGTAAATCCATAACTGGCCATAAGCCCAAGTTACGGTTTGTATGTAGGTACATATTTTGTTGTTAAGCGCTGTGGATTTTGTTAAATAAATAAATAGGCCAATATCGCATATTATGTGAAGTTAATGGCACATTGGACTGTACGGTATACTAAATATACCTTAATGTAATCTACCTACGGAACCTAAAAATAAATTTTATACGCTGGCATTTTAAGAATAATAGGTCAGTCTTGTCATATTGTATCATTGTACTGATAAAATCTACTGAACTTAGATTAAATTTGAAATACAGACAATTTACATCTGAACTAAACATTGCTTACTTTTGATTGCAGAAATACGTATTATTCTTGTTACAATATCACATCACTTACACTAAATTTATAACAACAGACCTTATATACCCGAATGCGCATGCTCTATCAATGGTATGCTTTAAAGACCATCTTCTGTCTGGTATATTAATTACATGCGGGCCACGCTGACTTTGCAGGGTTAATTGGTATTTGGATTAACCCTTTCTTTAGTAGAAGTGAATGTATTTTGACACTGAGCCCAAAGAAATGAATTACAATTACCAACCGAGTACTGTGGCAAAAAGGGGAGGTTCTCATTTTGATTGTATTTTTGATACGTACAATGTGTAGGTGATTTGGTCCTATGAAATAAAACCTTAGAGATGAGACTGTCAGAAAACGACAGGATAATTTACGTCCATGTTTTCACCAAACGATTTTTGGCTTTGACAAGTCCGTGTCAGACATTGATAATAAAATATGTTTCTTTGTACAAATATATCATAATTATACCGAAAAAATCTAATATTATAAATGCAAATGTAAATTTTTTTGTTACGCTTTCATAGCTTAACTACATATAACTGATCATCACGAAACTGTGCATGATATGAAATCATATTATGACATCTATATAACTGCTTAGCTTTAAGCTGAGCGGTAGAAGCAGCGAGTCAACCTCCATTAGTGATGAAGCCTCACAAGGATAAAGATCTTTGTTGGAATATACCTTATATATATATATATATATATATATATATATATATATATATATATATATATATATATATATATATATATATATATATATATATATATATATAGAGGTAAAGGTAGCCTCCTCACAACAAGAGTATAAAAGGCCGAAAATATCGAACGTCGGACACAATGCAACTAACCACTCTTACCCAAGCCTGCGCAGACGACGGACATTTCTTCGTGGTGGAGAAAAAAGTACACTCCGCGAATAATAACTCCGCCGCGAATTTACCGCGAACTCAACGCACACGGTGTGCGAACATTTGTTGCTCGGAATTGTAGAGAAGCTCTAGCGCACAATGCAGACTAAAGTCTGCCGTATGCGTTGCTTCGCCTAGTTACACGTGTTCTATTCTTTTCGGGGACTCCCCCATACTGTTGCCGGTCCGCTCTCTGCATGTCCTCGGTTATTCGGGGGACTTTTTGTACTCGGTACTTTTAATCTCTCGTTTGCCTTACTCGATACAGTTTTAAGTGATCTATTTTAGCGGACAAAAAAGTCCGCGGACAAAAATCCGTCGTCTGCGCAGGCTATTAATAACAGCCACGGCGGACTACGAAACCGTAGCCGACGCAGACGTGATAGACAGATTCAGGAGGCCTCTCGCCACGTACATTTCTATCCCGATGAAATTAAAAAAAAATAAACGCCGCAATAATCCGAGGTATAGTCTCGCAGGAGACAGCCCTTAGCGCGGGCGTTGTAAGCCCAAGCACTCTTCTCGCCCATAAAGTCCGGTGACACAGTAATGACCAAAAGGTGAACTGAGTGCTAAGTGTGAGTTTTTCTTTTCGCATTCGATCGTGAGCGCGTTTGGAGTTTACTAGGAATTTGTATGTGATTTGTACAGCGCCACCTAGTGGTAAACTGGTTTCCCACGTTTACCACTAGGTGGCGCTGTACAAATCACATTCAAATTCCTAGTAAACTCCAAACGCGCTCACGATCGAATGCGAAAAGAAAAACTCACACTTAGCACTCTGTAATAGTCATTTCGAAAAAAGAAAAAGGAAAAACCGGACACACTTTACTCTTAGCAGTCGTTGCGATAACATCGCTCTGACATTTTTAATTTACGTAGTCACTCTGCCCAAATTTTCATTATTTTGGTTAAAATTAGTTCTTTTCTCGTTTGCTATTCATTTCGCTCAAATGAACAATAGTTCATTATAAATATATAATCATCGACATGGAATTTATAATCTAAACATCACCTATCTCTATTATGTAATAAACAAATTGATCATTTCACCTAATGCACGTAAAGTAGGGTCACCATTTATCAGGATTATTGCTGACGTCCCGTTTTAAACCCGGATATAATACACCTCAAATGTTTAATTGAAATAATATGACCCAAGGGTAAGGATAATTTGATGATTCAGTTGAAGCCGTTCATGAATGTTTGATATTGTTAATTTAAACATAAGTTATGTTAGGCTATGTAAATGATATATGGCTTTCATTTAAGTATCCATATATTAACTAGGCATATAATAATACATTTATTTTATTATAACAATTATGGCCATGTAACTTAATTAAATATAATATTGTTCTTCAAATTTTATATTTAACACCGGAACTTTTGTTTATGAGTATATTTGATGATATGATGGCTTTTCGCAGTCCCACAGCCCTTAAGCAATGAAGATTTGTTACAAAAACAGCAAATTTTTTATATCATAAAATAACAAACAAGCAAATGGTTTTCCTGATTGTAAGAGAAACCATTGTCTATAACACCAGATATGTTAATGGTCCGTTGCTATCCATGTAACGGGATGTAAACTCCACATTCATGTCTACCACCTACCTCACCCTCCAAATCGGAATAGGACAGTAACAAGCATTGCGTCAGGAATAGATAAGGCGGTGGTACCAAACATCCGGGCGAGATGTTGCAGAACTCTACCACCTAGTAGTCACGATAGTAGTGGCACGTATGGCCAAATGCAGGTCTCTTACAGTCTGCCTGGCAGAACGGCAGTTCTTCTCTCTTATTCTTCAAAGGTTCCCGAACCAACATGGGGCCAAGTGACATCTATTTAATCTGCGAGTGGCGTTAAATATTTCGATTTGTTTATTATTTTCATCAATGAATTTATAAAATCAAATAATTTTATTTAACGTATTATAAATTTAAACGTACTAAGTAAATGCTGTCGATATATATTCGAAAGTTAAAAATTTTAATTACTAAGTATATATTCAAATTCAAATCACCATAATCCTTGTACGTTTTTTGTGAACTACAGCATTTAAAAATTGTCCGCGATTCAATTTACATTTCTGAAGAAATGGCTATTAATTGGAAAATGATTACCATAGACGAGCGATAGATTACCAAATTAGATTCTAGGCGAACATCGTATTTTTTTATAGTAATAAAAACGCAAGAATTCGACAATGACAAGCATTATAGGACAGGAATACCCGAGCGAGACGTCACGAAACTATATCATCTAGTAGTAACGATGGTAGTATGACATAGCCAATAGGTCGCCTTTTACGACCTACCTGGCAGAACGGCAGTTGGTCTATTCTCCAAAGGAGCGCAGATCAGAGATATACTGAGATATACAGAGGCACGTATATTGTATGGACACTCACTATGCTTCCTTAGTTAGTAGTTCATTATCCAGAAACTCGGTATGATTTTGTCAAATGGATATAGCCTTGGTTACTAAGTGTATAAATAATAATAGATTGATATCAAAATATTATTGACTGCTCCTGGTCTAAGGGTTAGCCTAATCGGCTCATAACATAGGGTCCCATGTTTAATGCCCGGTTCGAACAAAAGTGTTATTGAGGATTTTTCGAGGTTGTTCTTGAAAACACAAACTCTCATTAGCCGTTCAGGTACTCGCAGGTGATGGGTTACCAATTTCGTGCCACAGATAAGAACGTAAAGCTACCAGTACCGGTTAACACTAGAAATAGTCGATAATCGTTAATATGTCGATAAAATATTGGAATGGGAACCATCACTGATTTCGACAACCAACAAACCAGTGAATTGTGGTGAATTGCAAAGTCTACAGACGTTCGGTTTACTCTTCCTGCTCCGCAAGAGAACCAAACATGATGATCCTTCTTTTGATGACACGTAAAAAGCAACTGGATATGAAATAAATATTTCGGAGAAAAATATGTGACACTAAATCCATTAAATATCTCAGATAATATTAAGAGTAAGTGTTAAATATAAGATTCTTCATCCAAATTAAATCTGACAAGATATTGACAATAAATACCCATCATTTTCGGGAAGATATTTCCTAGTTTTACAAACCTTGTTTGTGTTAGGGACTTATGTTGAACTGGTAGAACTCTACCACCTAGTTGTCACAATGGTAGTGACACGTATACCCAATTGTTCGTCTTTCACGATTTGCCTGGCAGAATGGCAGTTGGTCTATTCTTCAAAGGGGGCCCGAACCAACATAGACAGTAAACTTATGCGTGTGGAACTACATCCTCACAATAGCATTAAAACGCACCATTCACATCTTTGGTGTCTATCACGGATGAAATGGATACGCCTTTCCGGACAATTTCTTAGTTTGTCAGTGTAGCTTGCATTTACACACAGAAATACAGGATTATACTACTAACTGATTAAATAAAATCATTCCAAAGCATTGATATAAAAAACCCAAGATACACAATCAGTGTCTCAAAAACGTTCTCCAAAAATGAGCGCACAATTTTAAATTGTATCGCATCGCTCCCGACGCTGTCAATTTTATTTCTTGCTTTGTAAAAACAACTATAAATCTTGCACTTAAGGTTGGATATGCAAAGACATATGTTTTTGCCATATCTATAACTACTTAAATGAAATTAGCGACACTTTTGAGTGTCAGTTTTGTTTGGGACTACGCATCTTGGGTTTTTTATATCAATGCTCCAAAGGTAATTTAATTTAATTTCCGCCGTGTTGGTCCCGGCCTCCTTTGCAGAATAGGCCAACTGCCGTTCCGCCAGGCAGGTCGTAAAAGGCGACCGATTGGCTATTGAGTCACTACCATCGTGGCTACTAGGTGGTAGAGTTCTGCATTGTCTCACCCGGGTCTGGTACCACCGTCTTACCTATTCCTGCCGCAATAGCGTCAGTGCTTGTCGCTGTCGTGTTCCGGTTTGGAGGGTAAGGTAGCCGGTAAACTTATGCATGTGGCATTAGACCTCGCCACAAGATAGCAACGCACCATTAACATCTTTGGTGTCTTTAGGCGATGGTTGACTCTTTCCACCAGGAGACCCATCTGCTTGTTTGCTATCTGATGATATAAAAAAAAACCTTGTCATCTCATTCGGTACGATAAAACCGTACAACATGGTTACACATTTTAGTGACAAGAGCGTTTGCTCATATGCGCTGCAACACGTTTTCTTTCCAATTGCGTTTCTATTAGTATGGTCTTTGTGTTGTCAGGTTGTATTGAAACAAAATCCTAATCTGTCTGTTAAAACAAAACGTGTGGTAACCTTATCTAAAATGTAATTAAATTTAACACAGCTCATTGAAATGTACTTGTTATTGGAAACGCTATATTGTCTCTGCTCGGGGCTAATATTCAATAATTGGTTTAACTTCATCAGTGAAATAGTTAATTATTTTAGTATTGGTACATTATTTATCCATTTAAAATATCTTTCGACAGTGGTGGGCCTCCGTTTTTATTACATTTTTTTTATATCATAAGATATCAAATGAGCAGATGGGTCTCCTGATGGAAAGAGTCAACCATCGCCTATAGACACCAAAGATGTTAATGGTGTGTTGCTATCTTGTGGCGAGGTCTAATGCCACATGCATTAGTTTACCGGCTACCTTACCCTCCAAACCGGAACACGACAGCAAAAAGCACTGACGCTATTGCGGCAAGAATAGGTAAGGCGGTGGTACCAGACACGGGCGAGACAATGCAGAACTATACCATCAAGTAGCCACACACTAGTGGTAGTGACTCGCATAGCCAATCGGTCTCCTTTTCGACCTGCTTGGTACAACGGCAGTTGGTCTATTCTTCAAAGGAGCCCGGAACCAACCGGATTTATTAATATACGTGTTTTTAAGAAAAATAATTAACTTAACATAGAGAACCTTTTAAAACTTAACACAGAGGATTGTCGTGTCAATATCATAGCAAAAGGGCATACGATCAGAAGGCTCACCTGATGGTAAGTGACCACCGTAATACTAAGTATCTAGCAGTTGTCGTTCTGTCAGACAAAGCGTAAAAGGCGACCGATTGACTATATGAGCTTCGACCATGGTGATTACAAGATGATAGAGTTCTGCCACGTCCCGCCCGAGTATTTGGTACCACCGCCATACCTATTTCTGTCGTTAGCTTAATATTTGTCATTGTTCCGAGTGCTAAGTGTGAGTTTTTCTTTTCGCATTCGATCGTGAGCGCGTTTGGAGTTTACTAGGAATTTGTATGTGATTTGTACAGTGCCACCTAGTGGTAAACGTGAGAAACCAGTTTACCACTAGGTGGCGCTGTACAAATCACATACAAATTCCTAGTAAACTCCAAACGCGCTCACGATCGAATGCGAAAAGAAAAACTCACACTTAGCACTCTGTTCTAGTTTAGAGGGTAAGGTAGGCGGTAGTCGTATGTATGTGGCATTGCTATTCAGCCACACAGATAGCTACTCACCATTAACATCTTTGGTGTCTATAGGCGATGGTTTCTTTTTCCTTCAGGAGTACCATCTGTTGTTTGCTATCTTATAATATAAAAAAAAACTGGTATTGAGCAGCTCTAGTCCAGCGTTGAGAAAAGTAATATGTGTGCCTTAAAAAGTTCAGGTGATAGGCATGCAAGAAGTTTTTGCTCTGCTAAAAATAACCAAGCTTTTTGGAAATTATCGTAGCTTTTCTGAATGATTGATGAATAATTTTAACACTAACTGAGGCTGTCAGGAGAATATTCCCAAAACAAGGCGATAAAGAGTGACTTTTTAAATGTAAACGAACAAAGCTGTCACTTTTTGGGCCTCAAACTGGATGTCAGTGATCTGCAGCGGGGAGGCGAGAACGGCGCGATCTAGCACGTAGATTCTTAATGAAGAAAACTGAATGACAGCCGCGTATTAACGGCGCAGGGAGCGGAGCCAGAGCGCTAAATCGCCCCACTCTCGCCGCCGCACTGTAGATCCCTGACATACAGTTTGGGGCCTTAGTGTTTTAAGTTCAAGTTTTGTCGAGCCCATTCCAAGACTCATAAACAAGCTGTTTCAACAAGCTCATTGCCGAGATAGGTATAGACCTTTAATTTTAAGGTTCCGTACCTAAAAGGTAAAATGGAACCCTATTACTAAGCCTCCGCAGTCTGTCTGTCTGTCTGTCACCAGACTGTATCTCATAAACCATGATATTTGAAGGGCAATGGGCCCACCTCTCGTTCCCACCACTGTAACTTCTGTAAACCAGAATCAACAGCGGCAACCGTCCTGATAACCTCTGAGTTGCGAGCTCAGGGTGCCCTGGGGAAAAGCTAAGCTGTCTTGGATCCCGCAACGAAATTAATCAGAAGTATATAGGAGGAGTAGGAAAATACATCCTGTTTCCCTCCCTTTTTAACAGGAGACAGCAAAATGTTAAAAGCATAAAAATGCTACGAAATGAGACTTTTACAATCAGGTTAAGCCTGATTGCTATTGCACCACGGAAGTTTGGAAATTAGGGACCTACCAGAATGGCCTACTTAATTTTGCTTCCAGTAGTAAGTGTGACAAAATCGTTTGAAGGCACGGAAGTTCCCACGTGTACCCACAAGATCGGAGTAATAAATTACACCGGATATACATTGGATACTATCAAGCATTTGACGACGTTCGTTTTGCCAAAGATTACACTCCCAAAGAATGTGATGTGCAGTTTGTTCATATTTACAGTTTAATGTAGAGCACTCGCAAAAGGTAGAAGGAACTAATTTAAACGAGAATAATTTAGCTTTAAAATTACCGTGGCTAGTGAGAAACTGTGCAACACAATGATCTATTTCTATCCAAGTTTTACTTAAGCGATCCCGGATGCACGGAAAAAAGTTATATAAATGCCATCCTTTAGTTGAACAAGACCAACGCGACTGCCATTCATCAATTAATTCATTAGTAACGTCGATTACGGGATTAAAAAGGCGACGTATTTTTGTTTGGGCTTGCGAGTTGATAAATTCTGGGTTAGTAAAATTCCTAGAATTGTAATACATTGAAGCCCGACGCTGAATTTCTAAATCTAATGGTAAGACGCCTGATAAAACGGGTAAAGCTTCGGAGCTTACAGTGCGATATGCTTTGCATAGAAATATTAGTGCTAGACGCTGATTTTGAAGTAGTTTGCGCCGGATCGCACCACTCGTAACTTTATCAGCCCACGCTGAACAAGCATAACAGATACAACCTAAATACGTGGCGTTATAAATTATCTTTAAAGTGTTAAACGTTAAACCCCATGTCGAGGTAGATATGCCCGCAAAGGATAAGAAATTCCGTTTAGCCTTTTCACCGATATAGTTAATATGATTTATAAAAGTATAATTTTTTTCTATGACCAAACCTAAATATGTTACCGATTCTTTTCTCTTTATTGTGCTATTATTTATTTTTATACTGGGAGATGATAGGAGCGAACCTTTTAATATTAAGTAAAACGTTTTATGGGGCGCAAAGCTTAAACGATTTCTCAAGCCCCAGTTGATGATCAAATTAAGACTAGTGTGAGCCAGCGACTCTATCTGTGCTCGTGTGTTAGCTTGTATCATTAAAGCAACGTCGTCTGCATAACCTATAAGCGAGCATCCTTTCGGCACGGCTAAACCATGATAGCTACAAAGCAGAGATTTTCACAAATTCTGTATTTCTGTTGCCACTATAATACTAAAAATAAAAAAATGAAAATATTAAGGGGGTCCCCATTCAATAAACGTGTTTTTTGTTTTTTTTTTCGCTATGATGGTACGGAAACCTTCGTGCGCGAGGCCGACTCGCATTTGGCTGGTTTTTATTATATTTATAACAAAGTGATACGACAAAGATGACTGAGCGCGCGCACCAAGCTGTGATTTGTTATGCCGCGGCCACTTTTGCTGTCTACTGTCACAAAGTTTCGCGCAATGACGCGATACATGCAGACGTAACCGGCTATTATTGGCTATCGTCACAAAAATTTGGAATGCGTGTGCCTGATCGTGCGGTTGGTGCTAAGGAAAGAGTTTTAGCGCACTAATATCTTCGGGACGATACACGCAGGATGGCCGAAAGTTTATAGTTTAATTAAACAAGATTTGTTGACCTCACGGAATTATAATAATAATAATATTCATGGGAGAAATTACACTGACTGATCTAACCTCAAAGTAAGCAAATTATTTGCTTGTGTTATGGGTGTTAGTCAACGATACTAATACATAGAAATACATATATAAATACAAGAATATATATATAATAAACACCCAAACCCAGAAATACAAACATTTATGCTCATCATATCACAAATGCTTGTCCCCGTCCGGGATCGAACCCAAGCCCCGTCGTTGCGTAGTCAGGGTCGCTAATCACTAGACCAACGGGGCGGTCAACAATTATATATTTGTACTGTGGTCGACCCCATTTCGAGACTTTCATAAACAAGCTAGTTCCGGCACTCATTGGTAAAACCCAAAACGAACAGCTTTACAGGATTATCCGAGGTATTACTTCATTTCTATAAGTCACTGAGATTCTAATTTTATAGGATAACACCACAAAAACTGCTAGAGATCTAAACAAAATGGTCCCCCGTTGGTCGAGTGGTTAGCGACCCTGACAACGCGATCGACGAGGCTCGGGTTCGATCCCCGACGGGGACAAGCATTTGTGTGATGAGCATAATTGTTTGTATTTCCGGGTTTGGGTGTTTATTAAATATATTCTAGTATTTATATATGTATTTCTATGTATTAGTATCGTTGACTAACACCCATAACACAAGCAAATACATAATTTGCTTACTTTGGGGTTAGATCAGTGTAATTTGTCCCCTGAATATTTATTTATTTATTTATTTATTTAACTGCTAAATTACGATGAAGTCAATATGTATTTATAATGTTAATCTATATATTTATTAAGATGTGAAAAAACGTTGAACTTTTTAAGACGATATTTGCGCGGACAGTAGAATATGAAATTTGGCACAATTAAAATTTACATTGCGGAGGACTGCGGGAACCTAATATTTTTAAATAAAATCCATTAGAATTACATTGATTTTTTTTATATAGTATAAGATAGCAAACAAGCAGATGGTTGACTGATGGATGGTTGACTCTTTCCATCAGGGTCTCCTGATGGAAAGAGTCAACTCTTGGTTGACTCTTTCCATCAGGAGACCCTGATGGAAAGCGTCATCCATCGCCTTGTGGCGAGGTCTTATGCCACATGCATAAGTTACCCTCGAAACCGGAACACGACAGTGACAAGCACTAACGCTATTGCGGCAGTAATGGGTAAGGCGGTGGTACCAGGCTCGGGCGAGACAATGCAGAACTCTACCACCTAGTAGTGACGATGTTAGTGACTCGTATAGCCAATCGGTCGCCTTTACGACCTGCCTGACTGAACAGCAGTTGGCCTATTCTTCAAAGGAGCCCGGGAACAACACGGGGAAAGAAAATTAATAAAAATAAATATTATACACGCTACATGATAATATACACACATGTACAAGTGTACTAATTTCTGTACGCTTAGGGCGGCTTACACCAAAATACTTAAATGCATTTAGTCCCTTAAACATGTTTAGGAAATGTCAAATCGCCTTTAATGCTGTCACTTTAAACGTATTTAGTGACTTAAAATGATTTAAGCATTTCGGTGCAAGCCGCCCTTAAAGTTAGTTGTCAAACTTAAGAGATTTTATTGTTTAGTTGACGGTAGAATTTTGGCCGCAGGCGATCGCAAGTGTTATTAATAGCGTAATAAGTATCCGTCGCTTTGCATTAAGCTGTATAAATTTTATTTTGGTTTTAACAAACTAAATAATTGTTCAGGTTTTATTCTAACTAACAAATCGCGAGGCTGGCGAGAATCCTCATGTTTATACAATGCGAGATAAATTGGAAAACGTCCAAATAGACTTGATAAACTGCCTATAAAGATACGGAAACAAACAGATCTACCGGCAGACAATCATCATAGATTTGTGCTTCGAGATATTCGGAGTAGATCTTAAAATAAATTGAGACTATTAATTCTTTAGAACTTTAAATACTGTTACGTACTTCGGGTTCGTAATTGCAAGAAAACGCCACTAATATTAAACCATGTATTTACAATACAAATACACACAACACAACACAACGTAATACTTAAATGCTCTGAATAACTCTAATCACTCATTGTACTATCACTAAACTTAACCGACTACACAATAAAACACTTCTCGCTTCGCACGGGTCGCTTCAAGTATCGCTCTCGATCGCTTGATAAAAACTGCCCTGTAATTGTCAACACATCTTTATTTATACCCGAGGTAAGGTTCGACAACAATCGCGAATGTTCGGTAATCATCTCGTAAACAACAACAATAATAAGTTGTTTACAATAAACAAATTATGATAAACAAAAAAGTCCTAGTACACGTTATTTTCAATCTTATGCCCTGTACCATAAAGTACAGTATGGCATAGCTTCGGGTAACGGTCATCTATTTGTTTGTCAATAGGAGTAGCTATCTCTTTCTTTTATTTCTAGATCTCTCCAGCGTTCCAACTTTTCACGTTTCTAGATTATTCGTAACAATAGTACTAATATTATAAACATGTCTATCTATCCGTTAGTTTGTCTGTTATCCTTTCACGGCTGAACTACTAAACGAAATTTGATGAAATTTGACATGAACGTTTTTGAAGATTCGAATTCAAACATAGGTTATATTTTTTTTGAAAATAAATATAGGCATTTTAAATGATAGCTCTTTTCATCGTATAGCTCCTGAGAATACTTCGGTGACGAAGTGAAACGTGTGATAAATTATGTAAAATGTCGGTGAAATCAGTATATAAACCAAAGTGAATATTTTTAATAAATTGGATTATGTTATACATGATCAAATAGATTTCTACACACATAATAGAAGTATTAAAATAATATGAAATATTTGATTCCGTAACTTTCAATTTATCTTTCTAGCCTAATTGCGCAGCTTCGGCCGCGAGTAAATTAGCATGTTGTCTACACAATACAATATTTTTCAAAAGAATCTGATGATATACGAAGAGATGGGCTATCTAATGTTAATTTGGGATCACTGCTCATAGACAGTTGCAAGATAAATAAGGAGATGTAGTAAACAGGGGCCCCATCAACTTATCGAAACTTCAATCGAATTTAAACGCTTAGGTCTGTTACACATTTTTTTTAAACATGCCTTTAAACGCCTCGTTTACGACGACGTTTAATACGACGCGACGTTTTATTGTATTTATTAAAATTTTCACACTAGATTCCTTATAAGACAGAGCGTTTTTTTAAATAAATAAATAAATATTCACTAATTACTTTTACTAATACATATATAAATACTGAAATATATTTAATAAACACCCAAACCCGGAAATATAAACATTTATGGTCATCACACAAATGCTTGTCGCTGTCGGGGACCGAACCCGAGCCCCGTCGATTGCGTAGTCAGGGTCGCTGACCACCGATCAAAGGGGTTGTATATAATATATATTTGACCCCGACAAATTTTTCAAAAAAATTTGACGTGGACAAGCATTTGTGTGGTCACCGTAAGTGTTTGTATTTCCGGGTTTCAGTGTATATTAAATACACGCTGGTTTTGGTGACTCTTGACACCAACTTCAGACAGCATCCGACCAATTTGATCATGGAAAGTCCTTCTTGGTCTCTCCTAGTACCTACATCCATCTACATATATTCGCATTGTAAATCTCTTTTGTTGATCGTTCTCCTGCTTTTTTCAACATGTCCGTACCAACGGAGCATGTCCATTCTCTTTTTACAGCGATACTGTCATTCAATCCAAACCTCTTTCACATCTCAATGTTACGAACGCGATCCGCGAGCGACACTACATATTTTCGTAACGGTCTCATTTCGACTGCGTTAATTCCACTTTCATACCCTTTCAGAGTGCTAAGTGTGAGTTTTTCTTTTCGCATTCGATCGTGAGCGCGTTTGGAGTTTACTAGGAATTTGTATGTGATTTGTACAGCGCCACCTAGTGGTAAACGTGAGAAACCAGTGTACCACTAGGTGGCGCTGTACAAATCACATACAAATTCCTAGTAAACTCGAAACGCGCTCACGATCGAATGCGAAAAGAAAAACTCACACTTAGCACTCTGATATACTTAGCTCTGTATCGTGTTTATGTTTTGACCGCCCCTTTCGCGAACCATATTCTTAGAATAACAAAAATATTTTCGCCTAGTTGGTCCCAGGCTTCTTTGAAGAATAGGTCAACTGCCATTCTGTCAGGCAGGTCGTAAAAGGCGACCCATTGGCTATACGAGTCACTACCATCGTAGCTACTAGGTGGTAGAGTTCTGCATTGTCTCGCCCGGCTTTGGTACTACCACCTTACCTATTCTTGCCGCAATAGCGTCAGTATTTATGACTGTCGTGTTCCCGTTTGGAGGATAAGGTAGCCGGTAAACTTATGCATGTGGCATTAGACCTCGCCACAAGATAGCAACGCACCATTACCACCTTTGGTGTTTATAGGCGATGGTTGACTTTTTCCGTCAGGAGACTCATCTGCTTGTTTTGCTATCTTATATGATATATAAAAAAATATAACAATCTGGATACACCCTGAAAATAATAATAATTTATGATTAACAATTAGTATATTTTTTAACTTTATTGTCATTGTATCCTTAGCTTAATACGGCCACGATGACTATGTTTATGTGAATAGACTATATCCTATACAACCAAAGACTATATCCTGGCAAATATCAAGTTCAGAAATCTATACATATAATAAAATCGAAGAAAAGTCAAAACTGTACATTGATTATTTTTTTAAAAGAATACTTGGGACATGATCTACAATCGATATCGAAGCCAAAAATATAGTTTTTAGAATTTTTGTCTGTTTATCTGTATGTATGTCTGGGGTAAACTCAAAAAGTACTGCATGGATTTACTTCAAATTTTGCATGAATATTACCTACGGGGGAGGAGCAGTGCGGAGTAAACGAAGTCCGCGCGGACGAAGTCGCTGGCAACAGCTGGTAAAAAACAAACAAAATGCTGCAATAATTCTCCACCTGAATTAATCTGAGACTCTCACGAGATTTCTCATATAAACCTAAATCCAGGATGTTCTTACGCCGTTGTCTCAGTGACGTTACAATGTTGAGCCCGCATATCGGAGTGCCATAAACATCTCAAGTTTGTGCAAATAAACTAGCATTTATACAAAGTCATTGGGTGTGGCTTAAAATATTCAGACAGCGGTTTGAAAGGAAAGGAAAAAATCTTTTTACTCATATTTACCTAAACATTTTACATATTATACTAAACATTTTATAGGATTTTATAGCTGCTGATAGCTGATAGCTCTTCTAATGGTAAGATTTTAGTTAGATGAAACGCCTACGGGAGGCGTTTCATCTAACGTTTGCAATTCGTCAGCGATCAGCGATGACTCTTAAACGTAATGAAAAAATCATCAAAAACGTCGCCAATTGCTTGCTGGTCACTAGATGCACTTTTTGCAATGTCACAGCATCAAAACTAATCAAGCGGCAACGACTACCACTAATGTACAAGGCTGTTATGTGTCTTGCAATAATTAAACAATCACGATAATTTCGCATTGCGAGTTACGTGATCACCCCGCGGTTTTCGTATCACGCTGATCGTACGCTGACGGTCGGCGCTGGTGGGTCAATATGTAAGTAGTCATAGATAGCGTTTTTTGAGTCGCGCTGACCGCCTGGCGCTGACGGCCGTAGGCTACATATATCAGCGCCGACAGTCAGCGTGCGCTCAGTGTAACAGTAAAATCAGCCTAAGAGATAACACAATATTGAGTTCAAAGTTTTTTTATTATACCTTAAGATAGCAAACAAGCAGATGGCTCCTGATGGAAAGAGAAACCATTACTTTATAGACACAAAAGATGTTAGTGGTGCGATGCTAACCATGTAGAAGGATGACAATGCCACATGCATAAGTCTACTGGTTACTTTACCCTCCAAACTGGATCACATCCAGGATAACTATTGACGCTGTTGCGACAGGAACAAGTAAGATTGTGGTACCAAATACCCGGGCGGGCTATCAGTCACCTTTTACGACCTGCCTGGCAAAACGACAGTTGGTCTATCCTTCAAAAGAGCCCAGATCAACAGAGGGAAATTAAGGTATTTAATTTGTAAAATTTAGAAATAGATATAATATTGTATGTATTAATAATACATGTAATATTGTATGTATTATAATATAATATTGTGCTATTTTTTCGTCCTGAATAAGATGCCAAGATTTGAAAAATACCCCTGGAGTGATTTCATATAATTGGTAAGTACTATTTAATATTAAAGAAATATAATACTAAGGAAATTGCTTTGTAAGGCATTCTCACTTCTCACACTCAATCTGTGAAGTAACTTAATGAAATAAAATACACCGCCAAGTTTTTCCCCATTCCTCGTTAAATTTTCCATATGCTATTTCGCGGCCTCTTTGAAGATAGATCATCTTTTGTTTCCAAATATGTCTCTGCCATCATTACTGTTTGGTGGTAGAGTTTTGCAACATCTCGCTTGGGTTCGGTACCACGACCTGACCTATTCTGTTGTATGTAGGCAATCCTTATATTTTACCATCAGAAGAACTATTAGCATGTTTTCTATTCTGTGATATTATCGTATGACGTATCAATTATTATCGCTAGCGTATTCCTGTTTAGGGTGTAAGGTTGCCGGTAAACTTATGCATATGGCATTACAATCTTGCAACATGAATGTAATACACCTTTAACGTCTTTGGTGTCTATGGTTGCCTCTTCAAATCAAGGGAGCCATGTGATTGTTCAAGAGAACTTGTGATTTTAAAAAATTGAGAACCTTGCCAAAAACTCAATGTTAATAAAAATGCAATTAATATTTTTACAATAATTTGTCTGATTGCCTTAAGTCATTGCTTTTAGATAAATTTTACAAAAAGTTTGATTGCTAGTAGATGAAAAATACAATGCTGTAAATACAATTGCTGAGAGCATAACATGTTAGATAAGAAAGCACTCGTTGTGTAATTCAAAAAAAATCGTAAGTAAAGATTGATATTGAAAATTTCTATGCTAAATGTCCCACTTGGCTATTACCTATTCCTATTCGCCTTACCTATTTTTGTCGTAATAGCGTAAATGCTTATCATTGTCGTATTGCGGTTTGGAGAGTAATTTGATTGAAAGCAACGTACCATTAACATCTTTGGTGTCTATAGGCGATGGTTGCCTCTTTTCATCAGAAAAGCCATCTGCTTGTTTGCCATAAGAAAGTATTTAAAAAAGTGTAATAGAATTAACTTTTTTTATAAGTTATTAACTTTTTTTTTAATTAACTTTTTTTATAAGTTGTAAGAGTTAACCATCGCCTATAGACACCAAAGGTGTTAATGGTGTGTTGCTATCTGGTAGCGAGGTCTGATGCCACATGCATAAGTTTACCGGCTACCTTACCCTCAAAACCGTAACACGACAGTGACAAACATTGACGCTATTGCGGCAGTGTTAAGGCTGTGGTACCAGACCCGGGCGAGACAATGCAGAACTCTACCACCTAGTAAATTTGTTGCAGTTTATTATTTTTAAATTGTTTTTCTTTTGAAACACTTTAAAAGAATTGAAATCTGACTTAATCAATATCTTTAAAATACAATGTTTGACGAATAGGGAAATTAATTAAAATCTCTCGCTCTCAGAACACTTGAATTGAGGTCAAGTGAAATCGCATTACTCCCTCAATTTGGAGAATAAACCAAAGTGGGGTGCGGTTTATTTGATATTATTTGAAATAAATCTCTTTTATGCTTTGATCTTAACGCTGTTTGTTGTGGTTAGAAAATATTCAGAAAGTGTTTATATATAGTCAAAATTGTACATTGAATATTTTTTAAAAGAATACTTGAGACGTAATCTACAATCGATATTGAAGCCAAAAATATAGTTCTTAGAATTTTTATCTGTTTGTCTGTATGTATGTCGGGGTAAACTCAAAAAGTACTGCATGGATTTACTTCGAATTTTGCATGAATATTACTAACAGGTCGGGTCAACATATTATAGGCTACATATTATCACGTTATCACCTACAGGGGAGGAGCAGTGCGGAGTAAACGAAGTCCGCGCGGGCGAAGTCGCAGGCAACAGCTAGTTTGAAATAAATCTCTTTTATGCTTTGATCTTAACGCTGTTTGTTGTGGTTAGAAAACATTCAGAAGGTGTTTAATTAACAATATAAGGTGTATTTATTATCGTTTGTCGAGTTATCGTTTATCGGTCGAGTGGTGAGCGAGTGAGAATTCTAACATTTGATGGGGTTCGTGTTTGATTCCTAACAGGGACAAACATTTATATAAGTAATTTTTAAATTATATGTACCAAATTTCTTACTCTTCCATTCACATATTCACGTTTTCGCGTATTCGCATTTTTGTTTCCTGTTTATAATATGTAGATATTTCTATGTAAAATAACATTAAAAACTATCAACTAGTAGCTGTTTCAGATTTGATGACACTATTTCAATGAACAAAGGCCCTATTGTCGCTGGACGCTTATTAGTTGGGCCAATTACATAGCATACGGGTGCACTCGGAGGAAACTCATATTTGCATCCGAGAGATGGCGGTTACGTTGAATTATTCAACCGGGCAATATTTATATGACCTGAAAGATTTAGCTTACTGCTACTTTCGCATTCTCATTATAGTTTCAGTATTCTATTTGCAATGAGAAAAATAGGGTATTTGCTTTTCAACCAACGAAAAGACGGAGAAGGTTTTAATTCAAGGCGTATATATTCTTTTTTATGTTGTAGACCAATCATACTTTATTACAGAGTAGTCCGGTCTTGATAATTTGCTTTTTATTGGATCAGATATACTCCAAGGGTGGTTTAATTATTATTATTTTTTTAATTTCAACCATAAGCGTATTAAACAAGAGATGAAAATATTGTCTCAATTTGACAATAAAATATGTTTGCTGATATAAAAGGTTAAATTTACTGCTATTTTTCAATCGACGAAAAAATTGAGGTTTTCAGTTTGCATGTATGTATGTGTAGGAAGAGGGTCAGATACAATAAATAAAATGCGGATGTGGTGATATAACAGATCTTTATATTTTGATCAACTTTCCATTATTAATTACTAGTTCTCACTAACAAAGTAAACCATAATTATTCCTTACTACAAATAAGTCATAATTTAAGCAATAGATAGTCAATTATAAATTGTACTGCGACTAATTTATAGTTGACAATAATAATTAACTTGTTTGAACAAATTAATTATCCAAGAGTCAAGATAAGCTACGAGCAAGATACAACAAATGTACTGATCCACGCCAGAGTCAAGACTGCCTTATCGGCGGGCGCTCAGAGCCTTTTATACAGGTAGCAAAACAAGTTGAGTAGTAGGGATATCGAACGATGCGCTTGCCGGCTCAGGCGTACACCTGTTGTTTACAATATTCTTGCATTTGATGGCGCGGACGCCGTTACGGCCATACTGACATGCACACGTCCTCGTGTGCGCATCTTTATACATCTGAGGACAAGGAACGCCTCGTTCATCCTGACATATCTTTTAGAAAACTAAAAAATAATCTTGTTATTATTTTTTTTTTACAACTCTATAATTAGCGTGATCTTTAGCAAAATGTTACAATAGTGTGCTGGTCCGGTAACCCCTTCAGCAACTACAACTATTAAACTCTTCTCGTCAGTTTTGAAACCGGAGACTGGATCCTACTAAATTAGGAATCCCTCTCATCAGGTAAAAAAATCGGAGACTGGATTGTACTAAGCTCCCTCTCATCAGTTAAAAACCGGAGACTGGAGTGTATTAAGCTCCCTCTCATCAGTTAAAAAACCGGAGATTGGAATGCACTAAGTTCTCTCTCATCAGTTAAAAACCGGAGACTGGAGTGTACTAAGCTCCCTCTCATCAGTTTAAAACCGGAGACTAGAGTGTACTAAGCTCCCTCTCATCAGTTTAAAACCGGAGACTGGAGTGTGCTAGGCCGGAAATCCCTTTAGCTAATGTGCTAGACCGGAAATCCCTTTAGCTGAGAGTGCTAGACCGGAAATCCCTTTAGCTGACAGTGCTAGACCGGAAATCCCTGTAGCTAATGCTAGACCGGAAATCCCTTTAGCTGACAGTGCTAGACCGGAAATCCCTGTAGCTAACGCTTGACCGGGTTGCAATCCCTGTAGCCAAAAGGCTAGACCGGAATGAACCCCTTTAGCTGAGTCATTGGACCGGACACTCCCTTCAATGACTCTAATCTTCCTACATTTTTTGTCAATCCTACATTTTTTTTGTCAATCGTACATTTTTTGTCAATCTTTTGTCAATCCTACATTTTTTGTCAATCCTACATTTTTGTCAATCCTACATTTTTTGTCAATCCTACATTTTTTGTCAATCCTACATTTTTTGTCAATCTTACATTTTTTGTCAATCGTACATTTTTTGTCAATCTTACATTTTTTGTCAATCCTGCATCTTTTGTCAATCCTAAATTTTTTGTTAAATTACTTCTTTTACTTTTTTTACATTTATTTCTTTTCTTATAAGACTCCCATTTCCTTTAATTTTTTTTGTTTTTTTTTTTACTTACATTTTTAGTGATATTTTTTTTAATCATCATTTTACTACATTTTTTTTCGTTTACTTTATATCTTATTTTTTTGCTGATGAGTGATGATGCAGCCTTATGAACAGTGGCATTAGTTATTACAAGATTAGAGAATCTCCTTCGCAGGTAGTTCGAAGATATTAAAAACTCTGACTGTTTAACTATTTACAATATACACTGCATTTCTATCAATATTGTTTGGACCAGTTTTATGAACAAGATCATGAGTATACGCCGTCACGTCATCCTTGTTATAATTTTCATATAGGTACCTCAAGAAACCCTACACGTGTCGTTCTTCATTCCTAACAAAGACAATGTCATCTACACTAAAAGGTCTAAATTTTTTTTTAACTCTGCTCAACAGTAAAATGTCCGATTGGGCTGATTTTTTGATTGTATTGGATACATTGGATGTTCAAAGCTTGTAGATACTTTTGTGAGTTTTTAGTTAGTTGCCTTGAATACCGAATGTAAAATCAATCGGGGCAAATCCAGAGACCCTATACCTTAATGCTGTTGAGCGCGTGTTGAATATTACCTAACCGCTCTTGCCATGATTTGTCAGAGTTATACTCCGTTATCATTATTCAACCCTACAAGATTCGCATCACACGTTGGGACTGACTATTAGCTCTATATGTGCCTGTCGCAAGAAGATGTAAATCTGTATTGTTTTTTTTTTTAAATATTAATTTGAGTTCAGTTGGTAATAAACTTTAAGATCGTTATTAACGGTTTTCAAAGCGTCCACTAAATCAATTTAAGCTCGCCGGATTTAATTGGTTGTCAATTGTTTTTAAAAATATCTACTAAGCGCTCTCTATCTTTACTTACAAGGTCAGTGTTTACCACACCCTTGCTAACAGATTTTAAAATTGAGCAGGATTAAGTCTTTAAGTACTGTTAAGCATTAACCTGTTGTTGCTTAGTTCCTATTCTACCTCGCTCCAAAATTTTGAAGTGGTGGCAACTCCTTTCTTCTTGTAGCGCATCGGACGAATGGAAGCTATGTGGCTGGGCCGGGGTCACAACATACATAGCAGACCACTGGTGGTCGGCCACTGGACACGCCACCAGAGATAGTGGTAAATGACCTGTTTTCGCTGCAAGCAAAAATTAATTGAGATAAGTTTCTGTTTATCACGGCAATAGTTGTACGATGTTCGATTCTATCACAAAAATTGTAACTTCCTCGAAATACAGTGGTGCTCTTTAATCGGTTCATATCTAAGTCTAAAAGGAAGAGATCTTCAAGTCATAATATAGCTTGCCAAGACAGCAGCTTGTGAAGTAGGTGACGGCATGACTCTTAAGTGAGTGAGTAGCTACAATGGTCAGATCAACCCCGTCTAATTTTTTCTTTTCTATATTTATTTTACTTAAAGTACACCAGCTAGTAAGTTACACCACAAAAATGCTACGAGTCAGATGAAGGGTCTTTGGAACGACAGAAGCATCTCATTAAAAACAAAGCAGAGGATGGTTTGTACGCTGGTGTTCTCCATATTTACGTACGGCGCAGAGTCATAGACACTAAGAGCTGCAGACAGACGTCGCATTGATGCGTTTGAAATGTGGTGCTGGAGGAAAATGTTACGTATCCCTTGGACAGCACACAGGACCAACGCCTTCATACTAAAACAACTTGGAGTAAAGACCAGACTGTCTGCTACGTGCCTTCAAAGAATTCTATAATACTTCGGCCACATCTCTAGAAAGCAAGGAGACAATCTCGAAAAGCTAATCGTGACCGGAAATGTAGAAGACAAAAGACCACGTGGTCGTACTCCTATGCGATGGTCAGACCAGGTTTGCACCAATCTTATGTCTATAATATTTTATGATGCTCTGCACGCCGCTGAAGATAGAGTCCAATGGCATAATATTGTGCTATCAAGAACAATCTAATGAGGAGGTTACGACCGTCAGTAATGAAGAATACGAAGCTAGGAGGAGGACACCAGTTAGTCATATCGTCTACTTCATCAGAATCAAAGTATATCAACTTAAGGGGAGTAGATGCATTTACAGAACGTGAATTAATATTTTCTGCTATTTTTCAAAGAATAGTTTCTATACCACAAGCGACAAGAGACATTTACTATTCTACATTATTAACCGAAATAGTTTGATGCTGAAGTGGGAGTGAATCCGATCCCAATTCTGATGTAGGAAGAGGGTCAGATACAATAAATAAAATGCGGATGTGGTGATATAACAGATCTTTATATTTTGATCAACTTTCCATTATTAATTACTAGTTCTCACTAACAAAGTAAACCATAATTATTCCTTACTACAAATAAGTCATAATTTAAGCAATAGATAGTCAATTATAAATTGTACTGCGACTAATTTATAGTTGACAATAATAATTAACTTGTTTGCACAAATTAATTATCCAAGAGTCAAGGATAAGCTACGAGCAAGATACAACAAGTGTACCGATCCACGCCAGAGCCAAGACTGCCTTATCGGCGGGCGCTCAGAGCCTTTTATACAGGTAGCAAAACAATTTGAGTAGTAGGGATATCGAACGATGCGCTTGCCGGCTCAGGCGTACACCTGTTGTTTACAATATTCTTGCATTTGATGGCGCGGAGCCGTCATATGTAATAGTGTTGGAATTGGATAATATTTAAGCGATTAAGCACGTGTACTGAATTTCGTAAGTGTATATATTATGTTTGAATGTCTACATGTTTATCCAAACATTTCTTATGAACTGAAAGTCATATTGAGGTCATTCTTCTTGATTTAAATCAGACACACCGATATGTGGGTCCAAGCTCCTTTGAAGAATAGATCAACTGCCGTTCTGCCAGGCAGGTTGTAAAAGACGATCGATTGGCTATGCGAGTCACTACCATCGTAGCTACTAGGTGGTAGAGTTCTGTATTGTCTCGCCCGGGTCTTATCTGTTTCTGTCGCAATAGAGTCAGTGTTTGCTGTGGTGATGTATGTTTCAGTTTGGAGGATAAGGTAGCCGGTAAACTTGTCTAAGTGGCATTAGACCTCGCCACAAGGTAGCAACACACCATTAACATTTTTGGTGTCTATAGCCGGTGGTTGACTCTGACCATCAGGAGACCCATCTGCTTGTTTGCTATCTTATGATATAAAAAAAGACATTCTAACTTAGAGAACAGTCCAGTTTTCATCAAAATCGGTTCTATCGTTTTTGAGTTACGGGTAAAGTTGACAGATATTTGAAAGTCGGTTTAATTTTTTATTAAATTATTTTTATTGTAAAATCCGTTCTCTTTTTTAAAATCCAAAATATTAAATTTTTCAAGTAAACAATTTTTAACCTAAAAGATTTTACTTATTACTATCTTCGCCTTCGCATTCCAGTTTACGTATTCTTCTAGAATAGTAAAACTATTCGCTTTTTAGAATCAAAGACATTATTTAAATTGTAAAACGAAAATCTATTTTATGACATGAAATATTTATATACTGTTTAGTCTCATTAAAGTTCCAGATCCGGTACAATGCAGAACTCCATGTGGTAGAGTTCCGCGTTGTACCGGGTACAATAGCCACGATGGTAGTGACTCGCATATCCAATCGGTCGCCTCTTGTAAACTGATTGATAGAACCAGTGTTGGCAGAGCCGTGAAAAAATATTATTGAACCAGGGCCATAAAATTATTGCACTTTTAACATAATTATTGTACATTATAAAATTAGATGTAGTTAATGTAGTTAAGTTGTAAACATTATTTATTGAAAGTGTAGTTTGAATATGGTCATAATATTTATATAAAATTTGCCATAAGGTTAGAATAGAATGGAATGGAATGGAATGGAATAGAATGGAATGGAATGGAATGGAACGGAATCGAATGGAATGGAACGGAAGGGAAGGGAACGGAACGGAACGGAACGGAATGGAATAGAATAGAATAGAATATATTTTATTTGCATGAATATGGATTTTATTTATTAGAATATTAAACCGTTAAAACGTGGAAACGATGAAGTTTTAACCTGTAATTGTATTTTTGTAAGAATTGTACGCTGAGGATAGAAGGCTGAAAGATCATGAAATTATGGTACATGTACAATAATAATGTACGTCTGCCAACACTGGATAGAACGGCAGATGTCTATTCTTCAAATGTAGCTTGGATAACCATGTCCGAACCATCAGAGTATGTCCCTTCTCATGAATGCAATAATAGGTATATAGTAATAATAATATTGCTGGACAAATTACACATATCGATCTGACCTTAAAGTATGCGAATTATTTGCTTGTGTTATGGATGTTAGTTAATGACCATAATACATAGAAACGAAATAAAAAAAGTATCTTCTCGTCCACATCTCCAAAGAGGTAGGCAGAGGTACAACAAGTACACCTATGATTAGCCGAAAATACTTAGTCCCGTAATGTGATAAGTGGCAAGCCTATCGCTTACTAACCGGGTACTTTTTCCAATCCCGGGCAAAACCTTGGTGTACTCAGTAGCGCAAAGCAGTACTTCATGCCAGCCCATTGCCTTCAACTTTACAAGGTCCAAATTCGACCTCACATGGAGTAATAATAATCACTCTCACCCCTGGACCGGAGCTCCTCAGTACCAGCTTCTTCCTCTTGATCGCATACAACGTAGAGCGGTTCGAATCGTCGACGACCAGGCTATTTCTAATCGGCTTGACTCTTTGGCGTTACGCAGAGATGTAGGTTCGCTCTGCATCTTTTACCGTATTTATCATGGGGAGTGTTCCGACGAGTTGTTCGGACTAATTCTTGCCGCTAAATTCCACCATCGGACATCGCGTCAAAATTTAAAGTTCCATCCTCACCACCTCGATGTCTGGAAATCCACAACCGTGCGCTTTTGTTGACACTTTTTGCCTCGCACTACTCCATTGTGGAATTAATTACCCTCGGGGGTGTTTCCGAATGGATACGACTTAGGAACCTTCGAAACGAGCTTATTCATTCTTAAAAGGCCGGCAACGCAGCTGCAATACCCCCGTTATTGCGAATGTCTGTGGGCGGTGGTGATCACTTACCATCAGGTGCACCATCTGCTCGTTTGCCCCCTCTACTATTAAAAAAAAAGGATGTTTTTATCAGAAAACTAGAAATTTTTGAATTGCAAATGCGTGTGCGTAGAAATGCGTACATATATAAATACTATTACATACATAATAAACACTCTGACTCAGAAACGCAAACATATTTGTCCCTGTCGGGAATCGAACCCGTGCCTCATTAATTCGCAATTAGGTTCGCTAACTACTCGACGATCATCTAGCAACTGGATTGACAAAAATTACTAAATAATAAAATATCTAATCGAAGCAGTTGATTGATCGTGAAAGGAAAAATGTTAAGAATATTATAATGTCCTTCATAACGAGCTATCTGGAGCAGATATATTTTATTTTATTTCTATTTATACCGCTATTCCCTTAATAAGCACTTTAAGTGTGAATCCTTTGAGTTTATAGCCTCACCTGCGTCTGAAGATGGCGGAGAAATTTATTGAAATAGTTCAGAAATAATATTTCCCCATTCACAAAGACAGCTTGAGGTATATTTATAGGCATAGAATTGTAGAACACTATTTTTGTTTTATTTCTAAGGATTTGATAGTATTATTTATTGAATTTGAAAATTTTATTTTAATCTAAAAAAAATGTTGATATATTATTCTGTAATCTATGGGATTTCGAACCTGAAATAAAAAAAATAATTCATTCATTCATTCATTTTCAAATCTGCTAGAGATTTGTTTATTTTCAAAGCAAACAGTAATTGAATATCTCGTGGTATAGAGGTTAGCCTGTTTGGCTCAGATAATTAGTTCAGATAAGCCCCGAGTTTGATCCGTCAAGCAAAAGTATTGTTAAGTTGTTACGGATTTTCTCGAAAATCCAAAATCTCAGACGCGGCTCGGAGTATAATAGAGGTGCTGTCACGTCACTCCCGTGTCTCGTACAATCACGTAAAGCTGTCGGTACCGAGTATATCTAAAAATAATCGTTAATCGTTATCAAGTCGATAAAATGCGGCGATGGGGATCACCACGCTAATCGACAAACCAGTGAATCATGGTGAATCAAAAAGTCTATAGACGTTCAATTTACTTTGCCTATTGGCATTAAAAATATACTTATAACCCCAAATTTTTATCCTTTTAGCCCAATTTCAAATACAAATCACATATAAATATCATAAATGTGAAAGTTTGGACCGATTTGGATGAAATATTTCTATTTCAGGTGTGAGATGAAATATTTCTATTTCTGTCTGTGTCAAGGGCGGATCCAGGGGGGGTCATGGGGGTCATGACCCCTTTAGCAGAGGTTTCTAATCCTAAGATAAGGATTAGAACCTATCATGACTGAATTTCAAATATGTGACCCCCTGAATCGAAGATTGGACCGGCCCTTGTATATGTGACCCCCTGAACCGAAGGCTGTATCCGCCCTTAGTCTGTGTGTCAAATACAAGTAGATGATGACCAGAAATAGTACACAGGATACTATTTTTAAACTAATTGCCGCATGATTCACTAAAAACTATACTGGGTTACTTTTATAGGCCCGACCAAATTTAAAAAATTGTTTTTTTAGATATTGAATTGAAAGTGATTTTTAATTATTATTGTAAAATTATTACAAGAGAATATAAAAATATTCGTTTAAATATATCCCATTAAATTCATGAGTTGCACCGAGTCTTGTGAATGAACTCTGTAATGCTGGCAGTGTGACATTATATATTTTACATTACACTATAATTACGATAGAAACTATTATGCAATCTGTCGCTCTAAGCATATTTTTCCTAATCACTTTCCTAATCTCCCTAATTTGGGTGAATATACTAAAATATTTTAATTCGAATTTTGCGTAATTAATATATCCATGCGTTTTGTTTTTGTGTCGGATAAAAATGGAATTTTGAGTTTGTTTTTTTTTTTTTATTACATAAATCGAACATATTATCGATTCTGAACAGTCTTTGAAATTTTGATATATTGCACTGGGCTTCGGGGTGGAGTTAGTAATTTATTTAGCACCTTGTCACGTTTGTCCTGTCTGTTGGTAATACAACAAAATACAAGAATTTATTGTGTTTTTAAATATAAAACATAAACTACTTGGTTCTAAAAATATTTCATAGCAGTTTGAGCAATAGAAAGTTTCCCTCCATCGCACGCCACCGGCAGCTCAGCTTGCTCAGAAATATAACTACAATAGCTTGATAAATTGAAAATTTACTACGCGGTACAACTATAGTGATAGGGCCACGAAAAATGAGCTTCAAATTCTTGGACAGCAAATTTGTTGTTTTTTTATCTCTATATTATTATTATAATAGACTATGTTGTCGGCGATTTCATTCGAGTGACAAAAACATTACTTTCATTTGCTTGGTCGAGTTAAACAGTATCTTTTAGTAGTAGTAAACCGGATTGGTACACATACAGGTTGGATGGTTTCAAAGTCTATGACTGAGAAAGATAGAAACAATTTTTGTTTTTATATACAGGTTTATTGTATTTATGGTACAAAAGACTAAATACTGAAGGAGGGTGTTTAGTATTCGATTTTGACATCGTATATGTAACCAAAAATAGGTACTTGAACCTTTATCTAATTATACAATAATTTTTTTAGTACGGACACCCGCGCACGGCACATAGACTTTTATTGCTTACAACAGCGATTTACTGAACTTGTGATAAGACTTGTTACTTCAACGTGTGGTTAACATTTTTTGAATATTACTATACCAATTTCGTGGTTGTTTATTGTTGTGTTTGATACATGCACCAATAAAACTCTCTCGGCGGCCGGAGGGAGAGTGCACGGCGAGCTATTGCTCACCGCGCACCTACTATCGTTCATGAAGGACAGAGAGTATTTTTTAATAATTATTACTAATAAATAGAATATTAATAGAATTATTGCCGAATTTTTATATTATTGTTATAGAAATACATAATTATCCGCTCACACCACCAGCCATTTTTGTATTTTTTTCTAAAAACACACAGACCGTTACGCGCACGCCTTTCGAGTCCGTTCTGGTGGACCGTGGTCACAAAAATGGTATATGAGTTGTTTGGATTGAATCCAATACTGTAAAGTGTATATTTTTTAAGAGGTCTTGAGCACTGCAATACACTGGTGTTAGAATTGTTTAATTTAAATGGCTTAAGCTACAAAATAATTCAGGTGTAACGCAACACTTTGAGAAAAATATGACTACTTGTTAGTCGAGGATTTTTAATTCAAAAAGTAAATCGATGACCTATGTTTTTTATATTTTTTTATATAATTGGTAAACATATACATACGGAAAAAAATAAACAACATATATTTGTTGGGGCCAGTGCCTTTGCTACTAGCTCGGGAATTCTGGCTTGAAATAATTGTGGACTGTATTTTAAAAGAGTATAATAATTGCACAATATACAGATAGCCCGACAGTTCGTACTTCGTTGTGAATGATGATTTGCGATATTTAAATTCGCCCGTTGTGTCGTTGTGACGTCACTGCCGCTAGTGTTGGACACCGATACGAATCGTATTCCAACTTATCGTACGGCAGCGACTTCACCATAGACTCCCGCCGTTGAAGGGTCTTCAATTATTGGTAGGTAGGGGGCATATAGTATTGAACGCCCGACGAATGACACCTCGCTTTGTCTTGATGTCAGCCACCCTTGCAATGCCGTCGCTTCCTGGAATTATGTGGATGATACGCCCAAGAAGCCACATCAAGGGTGGGCTGGTCTTGTCCTTGATGACCACAAGTGTACCTTCCTTCAAAGTATCCTGTGACTGGAACCATTTGGCTTTCTGTTGAAGTAAGGTAACATATTCGTCACAAAATCTTTTCCAAAAGTGTTGCTTCAACACTTCAATGCGGTGATATCTTTGAAGTGATGAAATTCTGCTGACGGTGATTTCAGGGTGAGGCATAAAAATTAAGGATCGTCCAATAAGGAAGTGAGATGGAGTCAACGGGCTGAGATCTGTTGGATCGTCTGACAAAGGAGTAATAGGACGGGAGTTTAAGATTGCTTCTACTTGGATCAATAATGTATTCATCTCTTCATAATCTAAATTAGTTAGACCTAAGACTCGTCTTAGATGATGTTTTGTGGACTTAACTGCAGACTCCCATAAACCGCCAAAGTGGGGGGCATAAGCAGGTATAAAGGAAAAATTTATACCTTGTTCCGTCATGTCCGCCGGTCTCACCTCACTCAAGACCTTCGTTAACTCATTAAATGTGCCTACGAAAGTAGTGCCGTTGTCTGAGTAAATAGTTTTGGGCTTACCCCTGCGAGCTGTGAATCTACTTAATGCAGCCACAAAGGCTTCCTTCGTCATGTCTGATACTAACTCAAGATGAAGAGCCTTTGTAGCCAAGCAATCAAACACACAAATGTAAGATTTTATTAACTTACATCCTCTGCCCTTATGGTTAGCTATCATCACCGGCCCAGCATAATCAACCCCCGTTTCTAGAAAGGGAAACTCTAGTTCAGCACGCTGTTTAGGTAATTGGCCCATTAAAGGTTGAATAGTTTTACCTTTCATTTTGCAACACAAGACGCAAGAACGTACGACGCGTTTCGCTAGATTAGTACCACCTAGTGGCCAATAATTCTGTCGTGCTGTCGCCAGCAACAACTGAGGACCTGAATGCATATGTTTTATGTGTAAATTTTCAAAAATTAATTTGCACAGTGTATGCTTAGCGCTTAAAAGAATTGGATGTCTAACATTGTAGTCATAATAGGTATTAGCTAACCTACCACCTACCCGGATAAGTTTGTCATCGTCTATGAATGGTGAAAGTGGTAACAGTCTGTTTTTGTTAGGTAACCGTTTATTTGACATAAGTAACTCGTGCTCTTCAGGAAAGGATTCTTGTTGAGCAATATTTAAAAGAAAGACAGTAGATTTTTGAAGTTCGGCTAACGAAATATTACCGTGAATTTTCTTGTTTACGTTGCGACAATTATTTATAAATCTAAATGTAAAAGCAATAACACGTTGTAGTTTGGATAAGGAGGAGCATTTGCTGATTAAGCTAGAAAATATATTAAGATTTTCTGTCACATGTAACCATTTGATAACTTCTGGTAAATCAGGTATATGTATTTCGCCATTTGTTTCTTTAGGCCAATTAGCTTCATTTAAATTTAAAAACGCAGGGCCAGACCACCACAGTGAGCATTTGGCTAATTCGGTAGCAGCTAAACCTCGTGAAGCGAGATCTGCCGGGTTTTCTTTAGAAGGAACATAGCGCCACGTATGATTAGAGAAACCTTCCTGTATCTCAGAAACACGATGGCGAACAAATGGCTTTAATTGAGACGGTGATGATCTTAACCATCCTAAGACAATGGTTGAATCGGACCACAAAATACAATGATTAAATTTAAACGTAAGTGAGTTAAATATTTTTTGCCCTAATCTTGCCCCTAAAAGAGTTCCACAAAGTTCCAAACGTGGAATCGTAGTAGACCTTAATGGTGCTACTTTACTTTTGGAGGCCACAAGACGGACAGTGACTGCACCGTTAGCATCTACACACCTTATGTAAGCGCATGCACCGTATGCCTTTTCCGACGCATCCGCAAATATATGCAACTGTATATTGATTGGAGAGTCACCCATTACACACCTAGGTATTATTATATTATTTAAGTGTGGTAATAACTTAGCAAACTCAGTCCATGCCTTTTGTATATGTTTTGGTACTGGCTCATCCCAAGCACACTTTTTAACCCATAATTGTTGCATTAAAATTTTAGCTTCTACAATACATGGCGTAACAAGTCCAAGTGGATCAAATACCTGAGAAATTGTAGATAATATATTACGTTTGCTAATGTTGTTATTTGTATCGATGTTAATTGTAAATAGTAAGGTGTCTGATGAGCATTTCCAATTAAGGCCTAAGGTTTTTGAAAGATTATCACTGCTTAGGTCTACATATCCCGAAACGTTTGTTTCACCTGATACGGCTTGTAAAATACCTTGATTATTGGAATGCCATTTGCGTAAATTTAGTTTGGCAGAATCCAAAGCACAAATAACACCCTTACATAAAGCTACGGTTTTGTCAAGAGTCTCTTGCCCCGATAAAAAATCGTCAACGTAAAAATCGTGACAAATTGCATGTTTAACGTCAGCATTTGAAGATTCACGACCTAACTGCGTGAGACATCGTGTGGCTAAGTAAGATGCTGAAGCTGTACCATAAGTTATGGTATTAAGTTTGTAAGTTTTAAGAGCATGAGAGGAATCAAATCTCCATATAATCTGTTGTAGTGAGCGCTGATGTTCCACTATTTCAGACTGCCGAAACATTTTTTCGACATCTGCCGTTACGACATATTTATGCTGTCTAAAACGCAATAGTATCGAAAGCAAGTCATCTTGTAGTATAGGCCCTACCCTTAAAATATCATTTAATGATTTACCTGACGTTGTAGCCGCGGAAGCATCAAAAACCACGCGAAGTTTCGTTGTTGAGCTAGATTCCTTTAAGACGCCGTGATGAGGTAGATAACATGTTTTTTCCCCAAAAGCTGGCTTACTTTCAGACATATGACCTAGTTCCAAGTACTCTTTCATAAATTGGACATAAAGATTTTTCATATAGGGATCTTTCTCTAGTCGACGCTCTAAAGAAAGAAATCTTTGCTTAGCCATAGTAAATGAATCCCCTAATACTTCAGGTGATTCTTTAAGTGGTAGCGAGACCATAAATCGACCGTCGGCCTTACGTTCACATGCTCTTTCCTCTGAAGATAATTTATATTTCGACGCGATAGAATCAAGTTCCCAAAAGCGGGAAAGATCAAATTCTAAATTTTGGTTAAGCATGCATATAGAATCATCATTTTTATTTTTGTGATATAAAGTACCTGAAACTAGCCACCCTAACTGAGTTTCAAATAATGTAGGTTTGTTTTTGCCTAATAGAATGCGATTTGTTCCTATTACTGACCAAAATATGTCAGCTCCTACTAAAATATTGATCGTAGAGGGCGTATTAAAGGACGGATCGGCTAAGAAAATCCCCGTTGGTATTTGTATATCTTGAAGATTTATATACGTAGAAGGAAGAGATGATGTGATTTTTGGAATTATTATGCAGTCAATGTTCGTTCTGTAGCCCCCAGTATAAGACTCAAAAGTTAAAGAGCAAGAGTGTGAGCTACTGACGATTTGACTGTTAATCCCCGAAGTTTTTGAGTTTGCTAAAAATGTATTTAATTTTAACTTATCACAAAGATCCTGTGTTATAAAATTCGCCGTGCTTCCATTATCGAGCAGCATTTTTGCAGTATGCGGTTGACCGTCGCTATCAATTACCTTTACCATGGCCGTTGAAAGCAAAACCGTATGAGAATTGTAAAGTTTGTTATTTACCCTTTCTGCTGATAGGGTTACGTTCTCATAACACGGAGACGATTGTGTTGGCTCTAAATGCAATAGTGTATTGTGCTTTAGTTTGCAATATTTGCAGTGGGACAATTTACATTTATTCTCTGAATGACCAGGACGCAGACAATTCATACAAACCTTAAAATCCTTTGCTTTCTGAATCCGTGTATTAGCTGGCAACATTCTAAATGAATCACAGCTAAATAAGTTGTGATCTTTATGGCAAAGTGGGCATGAATAATTAATTTTTGATTTGTTTGTCGGTTCAAGAAGTGATTTAAATTTGTTAGTATTAGAGTCGATTTTAGGTTTTTCATATTTAGATGTGTTTGTGTCTAAAGTTTCTAAAAGGTCGGCTTTATTCGTAATAAATTTATTAAAAATCTCTAAAGTTGGAGATTCAGCTAAATTATTCCTGTGAAACTCCCATTCCCTATATGTAACACTGTCTAACTTGGAAGACATCATATAAATGACCAAAGAGTCCCAATGCTTTACTGGAAGACCTAAGCTGGCTAAAGCCCTGAGGTTTTTATTCGTTGTGTCAACTAAATGACGTAATGATTTACTAGATTCTTTGTGTATTGCTGCCATCTCAAAAAGTGACTTTAAGTGGTGATTTTCAAGGAGGCGCTTGTTGTCGTAACGACCACATACAATTTTCCATGCCGATTGATAGTTGTCGGCACAAAAATCTAATCCTGCTATAGTGAGTGCTGCGTCCCCCTTTAATGAGGCGCGTAAATAATGATATTTGTTAATGGGATCAATTTGATCGTCCGAATGAATTAGTGAGGTAAATGTATCCCTGTAGCCGAGCCAATGCTGATAGTCTCCATTAAAAAATGGCAGGTCTATTTTAGGTAATTCAACAACCTTACGTTTGTGTATCTGCGCAGAGCCTACCGCAACCTTTTCACCATCCGCATCTCGCGAAGAAGGCGATTGTCTGCGATGAGTCTCAAGTAGGGCTTGACCGGCAGACACAAGCGAGTAGTACATTGACTCGAAGATTTCCCGTTCTTTTGACTGGTCACCGGGTTCGTCTGACAATTCCTCCAACTCACTCTGAAATCCATCAAAGTCATCATATAAATTTGTGATTCTATCTAAGCGCATCTGAAGTTCAATTTGAATTTTTAAGTCATGAAGCAGATCGCTATTTAGTGAATTTAAATATGTGCTAAAGCTGGTCAGTTTGCCTTTAATGGCAGCCCTTTTTTTAATTAACTGTTTTGTTTGTTTTTCACTCATTGTTATGTATTATGATTTTATGTAAGCAAGTAGCGCAAATAGCTGAGTAGCAATAAAGTTAAAAAGGATATGACTATATATTTAAAACTAAGGCAAACGATAATTATGTACAAAAATACTGCAAAGCGTGATTAAAGGGAATGCTCTATAAAAATATCAGGCGTTCTAATATTTTTTGGTTGTAGACTTGTGAATAATTTTTTCACGTACCGACCTAGAAAAAATAAATGTTTTTATTATCAATTGTTTAGTTATAACTTTAGTTAATGTAATAATTGACTTACTAAATGATCTTTAATATGTAATTACGGATGAATATTAACTACTTTTAAGCAATAAGTGATTGATTTTGTGTTAAGCGCTTGAAATGAAATGTGAAATGGATGTGAAATGTTGAAATGATAAGCGTATCTAGTGAATGATATACGAAGATAGTTTTGTGATTATAGTTTAGATTAATGCACGTATTTTAAGCATATAACGAGTAATTAAATCGTTAAAATTGTGTAATATTGATTTGTATATTAAGTAAAACGTGACGGTTTACTTATGTGGTAGACAGAGTAAAAACCAAATTTTTATATATACGTACTATATTTAATAAAAGTAGGCGTATAAACCATGCAATTTTTACCTTTACCCAAAAAAGATTTAACGATCTAATTACTTTTCTTTTTTTTTTTTTGTAATAAACGAGATGAAATGATTTTGATCTAGGTAGATAGATGTAGGATGAGTTGATTGTGAAGTGAGAATGAATGTGGTGATAGGATGGTTATGATTAAAGCATGAAAGTGATTATGAAAGGATATTGGAACGATCTCACGGCTTTTATGAAAACTCCTCTTGATGATGCAGGCGATTTGTGACGTGATGACCTCTATCCGATGATGACTTGACGTCGGCAGTCTGAAGACCGAACTTGCAGTGAATTTTCCAACGTTATGCGATATTATTGATCTTGAGTGTCAGCTGTAGTTGCAACGCGAAGACTCAGCATTGTTCACCCATGATTCTCATCGTGTTTAAGGCGTTGAAAGGTTCTTCTTGATATTCGGCGGTGACTTTGCAATGACCTCTATCTTGTGCAATATTTTCGATTTTCTAATTAAGACGGCTCGTGGACCATATGTTGGGGCCAGTGCCCTTGCTACTAGCTCGGGAATTTTGGCTTGAAATAATTGTGGACTGTATTTTAAAAGAGTATAATAATTGCACAATATACAGATAGCCCGACAGTTCGTACTTCGTTGTGAATGATGATTTGCGATATTTAAATTCGCCCGTTGTGTCGTTGTGACGTCACTGCCGCTAGTGTTGGACACCGATACGAATCGTATTCCAACTTATCGTACGGCAGCGACTTCACCATAGAATAGTACAAAAATATTTATTGACATAAATATTAATATCTTTTTTTTCATAATTAATACATAATTTTTTCGTAATTTTTAAATAATTTATTTCTTTTTCAATTTTAATGCTATGTTAATTTTTTTTTAAATATTGTTTAGGATATTTCACATTCACATTATATGATTTTTTTGAGATCATAGATATCAACACTAAAATTTACGAAAATAAATTAAAATAGGTACCGTCATACCCAAAGCGCTGATATCATTAAGTTGGTCATTAACAAAATATATGTTTTATTAATTGATATTTACGGTTTTTTGACAAAATTATTATCTAAACTGTTAGATCTTGAACTAATCTTGAGTATAAATAAAGTTTACTTGTTGGTTAATACGCCAAAACACTTTTAAATTAACCTGTATCATAAAGTGCAACCAACACATAACACACAACACGAATCAAAATGGCGAACTTAGTTCTTTTATTTTTCCCCAAAAGCGTATTTGAAAAAAGAATGCCAATTGGATATTATTCTATACAATATTTCGTTCAACAACGATAAAATACCATAGAGTATTGTATTAAAACTGGTAAATAGAGAAAATGTTGTCTTTATGGATGAAGTTAGCGTTGGTCCCTATAGAGACCATAGTGTATTAACAGAGTTTTCTCAGAGGTCTCATTAGTTACCAAATGTGAGCGGTTATGCAAGAAATAGAAATCAGTATATTTATTCAATCATTGCAAGTTATTTTGACGCGTCAGCCATTATTTAGGCTACTACCGGAATTAAAACGTGTCACTTATTGCGAAGTCCGGCAGAAGTAACAGCATGCTTGTTGTTATTAATTATTATGTATCTACTTATTTAAGAAAGTAATTAACAATTTTAATTACGAAAAATAAAACTTGTAGCAGTTTATTCTACGTATTACGCAATATTTAATTTGAATAATGTTATGATAATAGGAGATTGATTGAGATTGACAATTACATTGACGCTATTGCAGGAACAGCAGGCCTACTCTTGAAAACAATATATATCTTAAACCAATATTGATAAAAACAATAAGTTTCCAATATCGTTAAAAACGGTACTCTTGAAACCAATATTGCCCACATTGATTCAGTATAGTAACGACCTAATTATTGGTAATAGATGTCATCGTTACACGTCAAGCTAGTGTTACAAGTGGAAATTTTAAGTACCGTTTTAAACAAAATAACGAATAAAAGCAATAATGAGTAGTTCCAAAAAATTTCGAAATCCGTGTGGCGCTGTCGCCGAATCCAATAATTGAATATAGTTGTCCAGAGTATGAAATATTTCAAAATTCATTAAATATTCATTTAAAATTGAAATCGGTTTTCAGCACTACAGGACAGCAATGGTACCAGGCTCGGGCGAAACATTGTAGAAATCTACCATATAATTATCCTAAAGTGGCTACGAACTGCCTGACAAATGATTTTCTTCATACCGGACTAATACCGGGAAAGTATTCTTATATTCTAAAACAATTATTTTACTCAGGGTAGGCAGAAACGACATTAGTGAAATTTGTTACATGAAATTTGGTTGTAAAAGTTTTTTTTCGACGTAGCTTCGAAATTTTTCAAGCAATCATTTTTGGGTATTCTACGATATTTTAGTACTAGATAAACTACATCAAATGCCGTTTCAAAATCGAATCTAATTTATAAAACTTATAGTTATATATATCATAAGATAGCAAACAAGCAGATGGGTCTCCTGATGGAAAGAGTCAACCATCGCCTATAGACACCAAAGATGTTAATGGTGCGTTGCTATCTTGTGGCGAGGTCTAATGCCACATGCATAAGTTTACCGGCTACCTTACCCTCCAAACCGGAACACGACAGCGACAAGCACTGACGTTATTGCGGCAGGAATAGGTAAGGCGGTGGTACCAGACCCGGGCGAGACAATGCAGAACTCTACCACCTAGTAACTTTTTTTTTTTAGTAACAAGCTTTTCGAATATTAAAATTACGTTATTTTTAGCAAACTTACTTAATTTTTTTTTAAATAACTTAAGTTAATTCACCGATTGACTTAAAAATCTTATCAGCCTTTTCTCCTTTAAAAACTACGTCAAATACCGTTTATTTAATCAAAATCGGTCAATTTGTTTGGGATTTATCAATGAAGAATATTAAAAATAAAATGTTTTTTGATATTTCATCGAAATTTTTCAACCTATCGATTATTTAGCTAAAGCAGTATTTTAGGTCTCAAAAATTAAGTTGAATGCCATCATCGTTTTCAAAATATACAGCTTTTCAAAAATTAATATACTGCAATTTTTAACAAAATAGATGTTTGAACTGAAAAATCTATGCTTATATTTTTTTCTCTTTTGAGAATAAAATACCTTAATTTAGTGGGAAGGTTCAGGGATGGCCCGTAGGATCAACCGTTTACACATTTTTTTCACTGAGTGACATAGGCTACATAAATATTTTATACCCGTGCGAAGCCGGGGCGGGTCGCTAGTGTATTTATATGTATTAGGGAGTGTGTTTTTTTTTTATATATCATAAGATAGCAAACAAGCAGATGGGTCTCCTGATGGAAAGAGTCAACCATCGCCTATAGACACCAAAGATGTTAGTGGTGCGTTGCTATCTTGTGGCGAGGTCTAATGCCACATGCATAAGTTTATCGGCTACCTTACCCTCCAAACCGGAACACGACAGCGACAAGCGCTGACGCTATTGCGGCAGGAATAGGTAAGGCGGTGGTACCAGACCCGAGCGAGACAATGCAGAACTCTACCACCTAGTAGCCACGACGGTAGTGACTCGCATAGCCAATCGGTCGCCTTTTACGACCTGCCTGGCAGAACGGTAGTTGGCCTATTCTACAAAGTAGGCCGGGACCAACACGGCGAAAAGTAACATAAATAATAAGTTTTGCATTGCACCCATAACATAAGCAAATAATTTGTGTACTTTCGGGTTAGATCGATTTTGTGTAATTTGTTCAATTATATTATTATTCTTAAATAAGAGCCAAAGGTTAAGAGCTTTTTTTCTTATTGCCTGTCATAAAAATACCACAATTATATTTTAAACAACTAAGTTTTATTATTGGTTCATAGTTTTAGTTATTTTACATAAAAAATCTATTTGCGATGTTTAGTTTTATGAATGTAAGGTATACATATAATTTCAATATTATTCTAGTACTTTTTGACAAATAACAAAAACATGACTCTGATATTAAATTATTGTTTACAGTTTTGATCTCGAATTACATTTCCGATATTACGTCTGGCCAAACAATGTAATTGTAATGCTGATGTGTATTTTCAATCTATTACTATTTTTTATTTTTCTATTTAATTAATTATTAAATGGAATATTCACATGCGTATGAATTCTAATTTTTCTAGCAATAGTGTTGTGTTAGGAGCATATTTGGTATGTTATTCCGCGTACTCTAGTTTAGTCACGTTTTATTTGTGTTAAGCGATCCCTGATTCCATGCGACCTATTTGTATTTGATTTTGTATTTTCTACGATCAGCAGTGCTTACTTCTCTGTGTTGCTCATATTCTTTTATAAATACCTCAATTCCCAGTAATTTTATATTAGCTGGTGCCCGCGACTTAATCTGCATGTCTGAGGATTTGTAACACCAATACTATCAATTCTTGTGTATTTAGCAAAATTTAATTTATACCTAAGTAGAAAGTAAAACGTGGCAGTATGTTACATTTACGGTACTTAATTTAGATTAATGCTCCTATGTATACGATAGTTATGGAAAAAATAAAAAAAGGAAAAATTTGAAAAAAAAAAACCAGAAATAAGATCTCAGTTCGATTTATACTGGTGGATCGAGTTGTGATCATAACTTTTTTTACTTATTGAAACCGCATCCAAATCGGTTCAGCCGTTTCTGACATTAGCGTGCATAAACATATAGATAAACAGACAAACCGAAAAACATACAAAAATTAAAAGAAATCATTGTTTTGGATTTTATTGTGCTAACAAAGGCTCCAATAATTGTTTTTTCATTAATTTTTCATGTACAGACACCGATCAGTTACATTTTTATTATATGTATAGATGTGCAGGATTGAGGGTTGGAAACATTATGTCGGGCCGCCGCGGGCCAGGACGCAAATAAAAAAAACGCCTAGATTGCTTTTATATATTTTACTACTATACTATCGCACATTATTTAAAGGAGAAATTATGGTATTTAATTTGAAAATTTTACGCGAAATGTTATATGGAACTGCTGTGATGCGACAGAAGCAATTTAAAAATTTAGCATTTAATGCTTCAACCTTCATATAGTGAAGTGCTATTCGACTCTCCTGAAGATGCTTCGGTTGCGAAGTGAAACATGCGTTGAGTACATAACTTGCGTGTTACTGCCTTTGCTTCTGACGTGGAAGAAAGTGTCGTGGAAGTAGGTGGACAATTGTGCCGCTATGGTCTTCTATAATTTCAGACTTTGGATAAGTTTGCCCTATTTCTTACACTACCTTTCATTTCTGTTGCATCACGGAAGTTCCATATAACATTTCGCGGAAAATTTGCAAATTAAATACCATAATTTCTTCTTTAAATTATAGGTTTCCGCAAAGTAACGCCTGAATCTATTAAATATCGCACATTATGTCAGGGCGCATCGTAAAGGATATTGCCCCAGCCAATTTCGTTAAGTGAACACTTTAAAACCAGTGGGATATATTCATACTTCAGATATTTTGACGAGCTTTTTGTTTGACTCTGTTTTCAAATATTAGGCAAACAAAAAAGTCGAATCAATCCATAACGAACGTTTACCACGTCCGACAGTTTACTTTGTTCAAAATCCGTCAATGCGCTGCGAAAAATATTTGCTTAGCACATTAGTAAAGTGCCGGGCGTCACTATAGTGTTAAGTAAGCATTTGTTGTTGCGATGTGGCCAACAGCGACTCGTCGCTCGTCCATAATTTTTAAATCCTATATATATATATATATATATATATATATATATATATATATATATATATATATATATATATATATATATATATATATATATATATATCCTTTTTATATTTTTAGTTTATTCACTATAAAATTTGTCACATGAGTATGTTATAACCTGGCATACTATACTTTTAAATCTGGTATCTCGTGGAATTGATCCAAAACTTATTATTTATGTTACTTACTATATATTACTATGCAGCAAGCTTCTTATTTGATACAAAAGCCGAAATAGTCCAACCATATTACGACTATTACATTACTTCCCCGTTTTGGCCTCGAGCTCCTTTGCAGAATAGGCCAACTGTCGTTCTGCTAAGCAGTTAGTAAAAGGGGACCGATTGGCTATGAGAGTCACGCATCAGAGAGAGACAGTGAGAGTTCTGCATTGTCTCGTCCGGGTCTGGTACCACCGCCTTACCTATCCTGCCACAATAGCATCATTGTTAGTTCCTGTCTTGTCCCGGTTTGGAGGGTAAGATAACCGGTAAACTTATGCATGAGGCATTAGACCTCGCCACAAGATAGCAACGCACCGTTAACATCTTTGGTGTCTAAAGGATGGTTGATTCTTTTCATCTGGAGATCCATCTGCTTTTTTGCTATCTTATGATATAAAAAATATCTATATATAAAAATGGATGAACAATTAATAAAACGTAAAATAAAAGAAAAATAACAAATACTTTTTAAGTTATCGATATATTTAGTTATATCAATGACATCGCGCAATTATTATCACCCTACGTGTCAATGAACCTATGCTCTAAGCAGCGAAATGCAAGTATTAAACGTGTGATGATAATATATTTTTCCATCATATCTGCTTACATACTTCGGACTATCAGAACAGTTGAATGATATTCAGTGATTCAAGCGAAGAATCATTAGATTAAAATAAACAAAATTTTAAAATAAAAAAAAATTAGTGTCTAGGTAAATAATTTTTATAGATATTAAGGATAAAATACAATATATTTTAAAGGTATTGCAATCAATTCTAATGCTGAATCTGAACAAACTGGTATGTGTAAATATGAAAAAGTTTTATGTTACTTTTAATACATATAGGTTATAGGTTACAGGCAGATAGACATACGAGATTGTATAACGTGTCCCTTTTTTTCTATTGACATACTGAACCCGAAAAACATTTTTTTCAGAAATAAAAATACCCTTGTTTTATTTATTTTTAAACGTCTGTTTTGTTTTGTCCTTATTCCGATGTAAAAAAGCATTTGTGTGAGGAAACTGAGTTATTGAATCGGTCTGTAGTAATTCTATTATACGAGGCCACTAAATAGCTTACACACTTCAAAATAATCCAACATTTTAGACTGCAAGCTTTGACGAGAAATTTCCAAAGGTTTTGTGCAAAGACTATATTCATGAAAATCCGAATAAAGTCATTCAGCATTCAGGAATGAATGCATATTTGATTCAGACACGGGGGAGAATTTTTCGGGAGTCATCCTGGTTGAACCGAATGGAAGCAGCTATATTTTTTTAAAAAAACGTTGCGGTGTGCTATTGAACGCAATACAAATAACGAAAACTCATTCCTCGTAACTTAATTTTGATTTTCAGTAAACTTTGAATAGATAAATTCCTTTGCTGACATGATTTTTTCATTTTGTAAATATACAGCTTTTCAAAAATGAAATTACTATGCTTAGGTAATGTGTTCGTTCCTTTGAGCTTAAAATAAGCTGGCCTGCAGGGTCAACCGGTTTACAGATTTTTTACAGGATAGGAGACACACAGATATGAGGCTCACCCGATGGTAAGAAATCACCGCTGGCCATGAAGAAAGGTTACAGCAAATATCTTGCAAGTGCGACGCTTACCTTTAAGAAATACGTAAGATCTTTTCTTGAAGGTTACTAGCTGGTACAAATTCAGAAATACATTCGCTTACAATTAGTTTATGAAAGTAGTTAGTGGCACGAAGCAGAATATGCCTTGAGAATATCTCAGTATTGGACTTCAAGATGTATATATAATGAGAATGAAATTTCAAAATACGGCGTGATATCTCATAATGGAAGCCTTTAAGTAATCATTATATTTGAACAAAATATTTGGCTGCTTCTTCATTTACGAAGGAAAATATTATTTTAAGGAAAATATTATAATTCGAACTGAAATTGAAATCTAATCTAACCCAAATTTTTTCGGATAAAAACACATTACAATTTTTAAAATTAATAATGCGCGAAATGTGAAACTTACAGATTTTAAATGAATTCTAGCAGCCACAAATGAAGAAAATCTTAATCAGTATCTGTTTCAAATATAATTGTTTTTAACCAATTTTCGAAATAGAAGGATATTTAAATTGAATTGTATTTTTTGCATTTGTTACTTTAGAACTCTGTCCTTTGTGCACTGATTTGGGAAATTGTATTCTGTGGTCCCATATAAATCTGAGGAAGATTTAGTTCGAAGTTCCAGAGATACAGGTCCGTTGTTGCTGCATTGTGTGCGTTGTTTGAAATATATCATCCAGCTGCACAATACCCTGCAGCATACTGTATTATAAAAGTTTTTGATGAATCCCACGGGGAATAATAGTTTTTCCGGGATAAAATGTATCCTTTGTGCAATTGCAGGTCGTTATTTACCTGTGTACCAAATCGCTTAAGTTGTTTTAACGTGATTAAGTAACAAACATTCAAACCTATAACTTCCAAATATCCTAACATTAAAACATCCAAACATTTTTTTTATATGTCATAAGATAGAAAACAAGCACATGGGTTTCTTGATGGAAAAAATTAACCCTTGCTTATAGATACGAAAGAGAAGGTGCTTTGCTATCTAGTGGCGAGGCCTATTAGCCTACGTCTTTATCAGGTAAAATGCGGCCACGGGGAATATCACTCATCTCACCAAACGAAAAACAGGTGAATCGTGGTGAACTGAGAAGTCTATAGACGTTTGTATACGCTACACACCCGGCGAGGGAACCGCGCGTGATAATACTACACTGTTTTAAAACAACTATTAAATAATCACTATTTGGCTAAGATTCAGTGAAGCCACAGTATACTGGAGACTAACAGTAGTCAATCTACATACATGTGATATTCAACCAAAGCACCATAGACACCTCTCACGGACGCGATATCTCGGAATGGTTCGGTACAGTTTGTTCCGCGCCAGTCGGAGATATCGCGTCCGTGAGAGGTGTCTATGTGTGCTATGCTCGAATATTACTTGTATGTAACATTGACTTCTGTTAGCCTCTAAGTATTCTGTGGTGAAGCTTTAATGAAATTTATTCCTGTCATGCTGTCGTTTTAAGCTGTCTAATGTAGTGATTGTTTTTATATAATACTAGCTGTGCCCGCGACTTTGTTCGCGTGGAAAAAAATCTGAAATAAAAACCCGCATTGTTCCCGTTTCCGTGGGATTACCGGGATAAGAACTATCCTATGTCTTTTCTTGTGTCTAAAACTATATTTGTACCAATTTTTATCCAAATCGGTTCAGTGGTTTGGCCGTGAAAGCGTAACAGCAGACAGACAGACAGATTTACTTTCGCATTTATAATATTAGTATGGATTAGTATGGAAGTATGGATCTATTAAAATATTTTGTTGATATGTATCTAGTTATGTATATTATGTTTATGTATCTGTTATACATAATAATATATATTTAGATGTATATAAGTATATATTATTATGTAGTATTATTAATGTATATTATTATAGTTTATTATTATAAATAAGTACATGTATTGATGGTTATATGCTTAGTTACGAGTATTATTTATTAATGAACATTTTTCCAATTATCTATATTTTATATATTAAAGAAACGACTTTTTTTTCTCTCTCCTTTATTATATACTAGCTGACCCGTGTAACTGCGTCTGCATCGCATAAGAGGGAGTGGATCATAGGAACCTATAGGTAATAACATTCTAGAGGAACTGTAACTTTCTTTAATTAATCCACGATTTACGAACCACTTGAAAACTATTGAAACAATCATACCGACAGTGCTAATATAACCAGGAGAGTTTGTAGCTATGTTTGCTATGTTTGTAGGTACATTCATTTGATTACGTTTATTTAATACTAGCTGTTGCCTGTGACTTCGTCCGCGCGGACTTCGTTTACTCCGCACTGCTCCTCCCCTGTAGGTGACAGCGTGATAATATATAGCCTGTATGTTGAGCCGACCTGTTAGTAATATTCATGCAAAATTTGAAGTAAATCCATGCAATACTTTTTGAGTTTAACCCGGACATACAGACAGACAAACAGACAAAAATTTTAAAAACTATATTTTTGGCTTCGGTATCGATTGTAAATCACGTCCCAAATATTCTTTCAAAAAAATATTCAATGTACTACAGTTTTGACTTTCCTGCGATGTTATTATATGTATAGATATACGGTAAGGCTGTAAAAAAGCCTATTATATAGTCATCCCACTATGATCATGATCAGTTAGACTGAAACTATAGTAAAAAATGGCACGGGAACATGAGTCATAAAGGAATGTAGGTTAACATTTTTTTTATTCTATTCTATCGCTACTGGGGTGTCAATCAATATATAGTTTACGCTCCTGGAAGTTTACTCAGTATTCTGTCAATTTTGTCAACACTACTATTATTTCTAGCCGCCAATATTGCCCTTTGACACATCCATTGGTAGTCTTTGTTTTCTACTTCGACTGTATGCGGCATGCTATCTTGTAGAGCAGGTTACCGTCAGACCTTGTTACCCCGCATTCTCCCTACGCACGCACGTCTCGCGCGCTGATTGATAATAATATTAAAGGTATCTTAAAACTGTGAATCTTAAAACTGTGATATCTCCTAAGTTATTGTTGTAATCAAAGAAGTAAAGAGCGATTTCATTCAAAATTAAATACTTGTGATGATTAACTAACTTATTAAGATAAAGATTAATACCATGTTTATTAAAAGACCGTCGCAAATAATGCATTATTTTAGAATAATTTTGATTGCCATAAAAAGCGCCATAAAATGTGAACCTCAATAGATAGATGAATAATATTGCGGACTTTATTTTAACAACTTCTAAAGATGAACAATTCGATCATACATGGTTTTTACGTAACTATAACCGTTAATACAGCGCACGCCAGGAAAACTCTCAAAAGAAAAAAAACCCGTTTCGACTACATTTTTCGTTGACACTCCGATCCTGTTGGTCGTAGCGTGATAGCCTTTAACCTTCCTCGATAAACATGCTACACAACTCAAAAAGATTTATTATAAGCAGTTTTTGAGATTTTGCCGTAATATAATTATATTGTATTGAATTGTAAATGCGAAAGTCTGTCTATTTGTCTATTAAGCTTTCACGACTATACCGCTAGACCGATTTTAATAAAATTTGACATGGACGTACTTAAAAACTCAGGGTTAAACATAGGTTTCTTTTTCCAAAATCAACTACTAAGTGGGTGAAATAGGGGATGAAAGAAAAGAAATTCTATTATTGTTACACAATTGACTAATCACTTGTAAGTACTTTATTATTTGTTGAAACTGCTTTACAATACACTTGTACTTTTATTCCACGATAAGTATCCACTAAATTATTTAAATTAATCGACCGGTTTAACTTTTTAAAGCGTCTTCAGAACGTAATATTGTTTACTGACTGTCCTGAAGATGCTTTAAAAAGCGAAACCGGTCGATTAACTTAAATAACTGAGTGGATACTTATAGTGAAATAAAAGAACAAGTGTATTGTAAACTAGTTTCAACAAATAATAATGGAATTTCTTCAAGTGCCGACGATTGTGTAACGACGAAGTGTTAAATCTTAAAGATTTACTTTAATTTCACACCAAAACTTTATTTTTGTATATCACTCGACCGGTTTCACTTTTTAAGCATCTTCAGGATATAATATACTTAATTAAGTAGGTATATTACATCCTGAAGATGCCTAAAAAGTGAAATCGTATGAGTTATATATTAAAAATAAAGTTTTAATGTGAAACTAAAGTATAAGTGAATAGTCAATTATTGTGTAGCGGTAAACTTATGCATGTAGCATTAACATCTCGCCTCAGATTATAACGCATCATCAACATCTTTGGTGTCCATAGGCAATTTTTGTCCCTTTTCATCAGGAGAGCCATGTGTTTAGCGATGCAAGTCGTGTAGCATTTATGCCATCAGCAATCCAGATTTAGGTGCAAATACACATACGACGCTACACCGTCGTCGCCGATCTCGATGACAAAGACTTCTATCGCCTAACGCGGGGCGCAATGCCACGACTCCGCCAACCACAGTTAATCCGAACGCTGCACTTAGCCGAGGTACGGTCTCACATGAGACCCCCATTTGCACGGGGGTTTATAGCCCCAATTTAAATTCTAGCTAAGCACTCTGCTCTCCCTGTAAGTCCGGTGACGCAGTGACGACCCATTAGGTCAACTATAATAGTCATGACGAAAAAAAAAGCGCAAGTTTACCGGCTGCTTTATCAGACCAGAACACAACATTTTTTTTTATGTTATTGAGATAGGCAAATTGGCAGACGTGTCACCTGATGGTAAGTGGTCGACGTCGCCAATAAACAAAAATGGGGTACCTGGGCTGGAACTAGCCTAGGTATTCCATTAGTTTGTTGCCTATCCTGAGACATAAGATGTTAAGTCTCGGTGCTAGTAATTACACTGCCTGTCTTGCCCTTCTCTCCGAAACACAGCAAAGCTGTTTCACGGGAGAAATAAGCAAGATGGTGGTACCCATGCAGCCAGGAGCGCGGCACAGCGCATCCCTCCCACTGGTAAAAACATTGATAAGAACTGACGTTATAACGGCAGGAATATGTAAACTAGCGTTACAAGTCTGGGAGAGACAATGCAGAACTAAGTTTACCACCTAGTACCCGCAATGATACTGATACGCTTGGCATGACGTTCGTCATTTACGAACTGCCTAGTAAAAAGTAAGATGGTCTATTCGTCAGAAAGTGCCAAGACCGATACAAATATATAAGAGAAATATAAATATATAAAATAAATATATAAATATTCAAGGAACAAATTACACTTACTGATCTAACCCCAAAGTAAGCAATTTTTTTGCTTGTGTTATGGGAGTAAGTCAACGATACTAATACTTAGAAAATACATATATAAATACTGGATATATATAATAAACAAACCCAGAAATACACATATTTATGCTCATCACAGGAATACTTGTCCCCATGGGGGTCAACCCGAGCCCCGTCGATTGTGTAGACAGGGTCGCTAACCACTCGACCAACGGGACGGTTTAAACTAATATTAGTGAAATGTGGCTGTTTTGTATAGATAACATCTCTATGGATACAGATTTCACTTCCGAGAAGTCCGCCAAATTATTACAGACGTCCATAAACTCCCCTTACATTGTATGAAGTAAGAACAACCAAATAATATATTATTTTCTCGAAAATGATGGGTATTTATTTTCAATATCTTGTCAGATTTCATTCGGATGAAGTAGCTTATATTTAATACCCCTGATATTAAGAGATTTAGCGCATTTATTCTATCTTTTCTCCCTTTAAATATTTATTTCACGTCCCGTTGCTATTTACGTCTTGATATAATACTATTTCTGTTTTTTATATAATAAGATAGCACACAAGCAGATGGGTCTCCTGATGGAAAAAGTCAACCATAGCCTATAGACACCAAAGGTGTTAATGGTGCGTTGATGTCTTGTGGCGAGGTCTAAAACCACCTAGCTACCTTACCCTCCAAACCGGAACAGGAGAGTGACAAGCACTGACGCTATTGCGGCAGGAATAGGTAAGGCGGTGGTACCAGACCCCGGGCGAGACAATGCAGAACTCTGCCATCTAATAGTCACGATGGTAGTGACTCATATAGCCAATCAGTCGCCTTTTACGACCTGCCTGACACAACAGCAGTTGGCACATTCTTCAAAGGAGCCCGGGACCAACACTTTTTTTAATTAAAAAAATAAATATAATTTTATAACAATCAACCGGACCACTATCTATGGATGATACGTCAAAAATCTTAATAAAGTTTTATATTTGGAAAACACTAGATGGCGCCGTGCGAAATCTTCGCACGAGTCACCTAGTTTTAATGTATTGGCAATTAATTACTTATGATTTTTGTCGTTCTGTCTGTCTATAATCTATATATGTCATGTTACAACTCAATAATTACTTAAATTAACAGGGACAAGAGTGGACATATAATTTTTATATCGTAATGAAATTACGCCCAGCGAAGAGGTCGGGTGTTGACTAATGTAATATACGAAATGTAGTAAGTAAGTAATTTAATTTTAAACACGGCTTCACTAGTCCGTATAAATATATGGTAATCCTGACATATTTTTTTTATTTATTTTTCCCCGTGTTGCCATTGCCGTTGTCCGACTGCCGTACTACCAGGCAGGTCGTAAAAGGCATCCGATTTGCTATGCGAGTCATTACCATCGTGGCTACTGGGTGATAGACTTCTGCATTGTCCCGTTTAGGTCAGTTATAGGACAGTAATAGGTCAGGCGGTAGTACCAACTACCGCCTGACCTATTACTGTCACAATAGCGTCAATGCTTGTCATTATCATGTTTCGGTTTGGAGGGTAAGGTAGCCGGTTGACTTATGCATGCGGCAGTATCATCCCGCCACTCGGATAGCAACGTACCATTAATATCTTTGGGTGATGTTTACTCTTTCAGTCTGGAGAGCTAATTACTTTTTTGCTATCTTATGATACAAAAAAAAAGAATGTTAATGCATCCATCAATAAATCGTACCTATTACAAGAAATAGTGATGTAATGTTTCGCTCGGATTTAGTAATACCGCTACAACGGTAATAAAGCTTACGGTCTCTTGCCGCTACAGCGTTAATGCTTGTCACTGTCGTGTCTCAATTTCGAGGGTATTTATCCGATAAACTTTATTCTATCCCCATTATCCGCATTATTTTTCATTATTGCTGTCTAGGGGATGTTCTTATAAGGAGAAGTTTTATATTGTCTTAGTAGAATTATCTAGAACTTTATCTATTACCAACTCTTGTCGTAATAGCGTCAATTTTCGTATACCTATACAATTTTAGTCTATGGCGTCAATGCATGTCATTGACATGTTCCAAGTTATCAGACCCGGGCGAGTTAAAATACAAATCTTTTACTAACTATTAGCCAAAATGTTTAGAAAAAAAGCAATGTAGAATATTAAATAAACCAAATTACCTTGGTATACAAAGTTAAGGAATTAATTTTTGTAAAAACATCAAAAAGAAAGGCGAGACTTCATACATCATTTTTTTTAGTTTGTACCATAAAGTTTAATATATTCTGTAAGATTCTATATCAACTCCCATAGCTTATTCGCATTTAATAAATATTTTTTAAACTTGGGGAAAAGTAGCTAAATTAAATTGTATTTTAGGTAAGGTTAATGTAAGCATTTGGTTCTGTCCTTAGTAGTCTGTGTTTAGGTATTTATCCAGATTTTGTTTTATCTTCAAGGCTAATATAATATACATATACGGACAGATCTTAATATTTTCTTAGTATTAATATAAGGATTCAGTAGTAATATTTTACGACTAGCACAAACAAGTCAGTTTATTATGTGTCACAACATCTCGTACCAATATATTGGGAACAGAAAAATGCTCATATTTTTCATTATACCCCATAAAACTACAGACAAATAATACACAGAGCTTTCATTTTGTGCGTTCTATTTTGGTGTAACTGTATTACATTGATTTTTAAAGTGAAAAATCTATACAATATTTATTAATTAATTCAATTGTACTCTATACGATGAAAAGTGTAGAATATATGAAAATTATATAGCCACGTCAGGGGGAAATCGTCAACATGCTTATGATTAAATTAAATTTGAGGCGAGGCATCGCGACAAACGGAAAAAAACTGGTTTGTTTAATCACGTTTTTCTTTTGCATTGATTGTTCAATAACAATTTTACAAAAATTACACGATATACCTGGAAATATTATCTAAAGACTGTGCTAACTTATTACATGACAGAATGTACTTTAAAATTCCGAAAACAGGCTAAAAGAATCTCTAAAACAAATATTTTGTTAATAATATTTCTAATCTTCCACATGATTTTTATATGGTGATATTTAGTTGTAAATACAAAAAGAATGTGCTAATTTTAGTTTTCAGCTTATGTCCTATATTTATTTACCCGAAAATTAACACGTTTACCAGCGGTTTCAGAACATACCGCGCCACCCATTTTACATATAACTGGCGCGCGTCAAAATGCCTCGCCTTAAGGCGAGGCACCGGAGACAAACAGAAAAAAACTGGTTTGCTTAATTACAGTTTTATGTATTGATTGTTAAATAACGGTGCTACAAAAATTACACGATATACCTGAAGATATTATATAAGGAATGTACTAATTTATTACACGATAGAATGTACTTTACTCGATCATATAAAATTCCGAAAACAGGCTATAAAAATCTCTAAAACAAGTAATTTATTTATAATATCTCTAATTTTCCACATGATTTTTATATGGTAATATTAGGTTTTAAATACAAAAAAGAATGTACTAAATTTTTGTTTTCAGCTGAAGTCCTATATTTATTTATCCGCAAACTAAACCGTTTCCCAGCGGTTTCAGAACATACCACGCCGCCAACTTTCTATAGTATTGGTGCCCGTCAAAATACCTCGTCTTAAAAAAAAATTATTACATAGATATTACAATCAGCTTGAACATTCAAAATACAGTTTTCATTTTTCACTTTTCGGTGTTTTTTTTTTGGTATTTCATAAACTATACTGCTATTTAAAAATAAAATCTTATCTATATATAAAAAAATCAATTGCTGTTCGTTAGTCTCGCTAAAACTCGAGAACGGCTGACCCGATTTGGCTAATTTTGGTTTTGAATTAATTGTTGAGTTCCAGGGAAGATTTAAAAGGTGAGAAAATGTAGAAAAAAAATAACAGTAGTTAAAAAGGCAGAACAACGTTTGCCGGATCAGCTAGTAAATAAATATAAAGCTGCTCTATATCGTCAGTCAGTATATTAAATTTTGTGTGTGTGTGTGTGTACAATAAATATTCGTAATATATTTTTTTTAGACTATCAAACAAAACTCGACCATAAATAAAAGTCTATATATATTCAATCACATATTATACAAATTATAGGATGAATAAGCTATGACACAATTTGACCATAGATTAAAAAATAAAATTTTAGTAAGCAAGTATGCTATGACACAATTTGACCATAGATTAAAAAATAAAATCTTAGTAAGCAAGTATCTTCACGCCCGTATCCCCAAAGAGGTAGGCAGATGTACAACAAGTTAACCCACAATCAGCTGAAGATACTTAGTGCCACAAAGTAATAGGTGGCAGACCATATCGCCAACCTGGCACTTATTCTATCCCGGGAAACGTTATTTTAACCATAAAACCCAAAAAATATATTTTTGAAGTATATTTTATGTATTTATTAGTCTCTGTATATTTTTAGTCTATGAAATTGATTGTCACAGTTTGTTTAGGATTTACATTTATTCATGAGCATGTCATCTAACATTATTATGTGAAAACACAATTAATATTCTAATTTTAGCAGTTGCCCGTGAATTCACTCGCCTGACCCATAAAAGGTCACATTCTTTTGCTTATTCGGGTAAAGCCTATGACGATCTGAGTGCTAAGTGTGAGTTTTTCTTTTCGTATTCGATCGTGAGCGTGTTTAGAGTTTACTAGGAATTTGTATGTGATTTGTACAGCGCCACCTAGTGGTAAACGTGAGAAACCAGTTTGCCACTAGGTGGCGCTGTACAAATCACATACAAATTCCTAGTAAACTCGAAACGCGCTCACGATAGAATGCGAAAAGAAAAACTCACACTTAGCACTCTGAAACCATCTTCGCGTTATTGAGATTAAAAAACCCGGTTTGGTGCATATCGGCTGGATGCTTTTAAAGTTTTTAATGCTTAAAAGTAGACTGACTGTTACTGATAGCTGACTTGAAAAAAAAGTGCATATTGGAAGTGTTGGTCCGGGCGCTTTGAAGGCTGCCAGGCAGATCGTAAAAGGCGGCCATTTGGCTATACAGTTATTACTACCGTGACTACTAGTTGGTAGAATTCCACTATGTCTCGCTCGGGTATGTGGTACTACAAGCCTTTATTTATTCTTGCCGCAATAACGTCAATGCTTCTCATTGTCGTATTCCGGAGGGTAAGGTAGCCGGTAGACTTATGCATATGGCATTGCTATTCCGTAACACGGATTGTTAAGCCATCTGCTTGTTTGCTATGTTATGATATAAAAAATACATTGGTAGCTAATTGTCATAAGTGAACAATAAATTAAAAAAATATTGCTTAACCACATAGTAAACCTCAACGAAGTCAGTTTAATAATATTCAAAAAATATGGTCACTGCATGTACTAACACTCGTTAGTTGCGAGGTCAGTAAATCGCCATTTGTAAACAGCGAATTTCTAAGCACCGTGCACCCGTTAATATTTTTATTGGAAAACTAGCTGTGCCCGCGCCTTCGTCTGAGTGGAAAAATTTCTAAAAATAAGAGTAGCTTAAGGTACTCCTTATTACCGTGGCTTTAAAGATAGACAGTCCCGCATACTTCCCTTTCCCGTGGGATTTCCAGGATGAAAATTATCCTATGTCCTTTCTCGGTTCTCAAACTGTCTTTGCATCAAATTGCATACAAATCGGTGCAGTCGTTTCGACGTGAAGAAGAGACAGATAGACAGACAGAATGCGAAAGTAACTATTTTCGCATTGATATGGACTAGTTCAAAAATATACCTATTTTTTACACATTTGGTATCAGAATCAACTATCAGAACAGTAATAAGGAGGTACCTAATATCACCGCATTACTAATTCCTACTTACCCTCCAAACCGGAACACGATTGTGACGTGGCGTAAGTACCTACTTACCCTCCAAACCGGAACACGATTGTGACGTGGCGTAAGTAGCTACTTACCCTCCAAACCGGAACACGATTGTGACGTCGCGTAAGTAGCACTGACGCCATCTCGGCAGGAATCGGTAAGGTGGTGATATAGACGCTATTGCGACAGGAATAGGTAGCACTGCTATTCTAGACCTGACAACTTGAGGCAAAACAATGCAGACCTCTACCACCTAGTCGCTACGATGGTCGCGACTCTCATAGCCAATATGGTCTATTCTGCAAAGGGAGTCCGGACCAAAGTGAGGAGCAAATCCCTAGCTAGCCAGATATGTACTAAACATACATACACTTAGGTATTTGTATTACTGAGTATAAATAAATTATCGAGACTTTGGAAACTCCAAATTCTCATAGCGTAAATCATGCAAGGTACATTTGTTATTCCTACAAAGTAACTTTGTCCCAGTTAAAGTTCGCAAAGTGTAAAGATTTTCGGAACAACGCTAAACAATTCAACAGCCAAATTAGTTATGCGACTCCATGTTAAAGGGAATTTCAACACTTTATACGCAAAAAGTTTTTATGTTGTTTTTTACGGACAATTTTGGGATTTGTGGAACCTTGGATTTACATTCAAATGTGATTATAAACAGACGTTATTTTCAACCAACTTCCGAAAAGTAGAAGGTAAAATCTTATAAAATGTTTCTTACGTCGAATCTCGGTCATTTATGAAGCGCTTTTAAAAATAAGGTAAGTGTACCCTCCCTTGTAGTCCCGTTTCAATTCGGTAAAGATCTGATGAAGGGTACTTAAGATAAAGAAAATAGGAAACTAATTATTGCAGTTTAACTACGCTTAAATTATGTGATTAAAAAAGTATCTTCACGTCTGTATCTCCGAAGAAATAGGCAGATGCATAGTGCACCCAAGATTGGCGAAGATAATCTTGTCCCCCAATGTGATAGATGGCAAGGTTGTCGCCAACCGGGCACATATCTAATCCCGGGCAATGTTGATTCTATCAGAAAACTGAAAAAACACATGACGGTGGTACCGGACCCGGGCGAGATATACAGAACTCTACCACATTGTAGTCACGATGGTAGTGACTCACATGGCCAATTGGTCGACTTGCCTGGTAGAACGGAGTTTAGCCATGCCAAATTTCATTCAAATCCGTTTTGTAGTTTTTGCGTGATTGAGCAACAAACATCCATCCAAACATTCAAACTTTCGCAATATTAATATAGATATAGATTGTAATATATATATATATATATAATATATATATATATATATATATATATATATATATATATATATATATATATATATATATATATATATATATATATATATATATATATAACTACTCTTATTTATTTTTTCTCACATTTTAAACCAAACTTACCCAAATCGGTTTAGCCGTTTTGGAGTTTTAGCGAGACTAACAAACAGCTATTGTTGCTAGGTCAGCAACTAGCTATTGATTTTATATATATATATATATATATATATATATATATATATATATATATATATATATATATATATATATATATATAATAACCCTAAAAACGATAAATGTTTAATCCTATCAAATTAAAGAAAATGAATTTAATTTTCAGACTCAGACGTAGGGAAAAATTTGAAAGCTTATGCCTGATTCCTTTTATCAATGAAACGACTGATTTTGGTTACGAGTACTAACGTTTTCTACGAGACGTAAGCTAAAACGGTCCCTATAAATGTCAAATTACCAAAATGGGAACACCTAATCTATAAAATTAGCCAAATCGGTTCAGCCATTCTCATTCAGTAGGAGAATGCGGCATTTGGGTCGTCTTTCGCGAACTTTTTCTAACACCCTGGGTAAACAAATGGTAGAATGGCATTAACACTCTTTTGATCTTCAAGTGGAATTGTACAGATGGGACCCGTAGCTGAGAAAAAAACGCGATCATTTTTTTATCAACGTTTCTCGCCTGTCTCACTTTTGTTGGCCTGTTCTCATTTTCAAACACCCATTCACAAGATTGCTTTTTTTTTCGGGTTCAAAATAATAAATCCACGTTTCGTCTCCTGTAACAATGCCATAACAGCATTAGAATGTCCGTGGTCGTACTTCAGTAGCATCTGTGAGCACCATTCCGCGCGAGCCCGCTTCTGCTCCGCTGTCAGTTCATGAGGGATCCAACGACAACAAAGTTTCCGAACTTTGGTCGCCGTGTTGGTCCCGGCCTACTTTGTAGAATAGGCCAACTGCCGTTCTGCCAGGCAGGTTGTAAAAGGCGACCGATTGGCTATCGAGTCACTAACATCGTGGCTACTAGGTGGTAGAGTTCTGCATTGTCTCGCCCGGGTCTGGTACCACCGCCTTACCTATTCCTGCCGCAATAGCGTCAGCGCTTGTCGCTATCGTGTTCCGGTTTGGAGGGTAAGGTAGCCGGTAAACTTATGCATGTTTCATTAGTCCTCGCCACAAGATAGCAACGCACCATTAACCTCTTTGGTGTCGATAGGCGATGGTTGACTCTTTCCATCAGGAAACCCATCTGCTTGTTTGCTATCTTATGATATAAAAAAAAACTTGCAATTCTTCGTGTAAAATTTTTTGAATTTGGCTCATACCAATCCCCAATATTCCTCGAATTGTCTTAAAGGTAATCTACCTTACTCTCTAAACCGGAAGACGACCGTGACAAGCACTGACGCTATTGCGGCAGGAATAGGTAAGGCGGTGGTACCAGACCCGGGCGAGACAATGCAGAACTCTACCACCTAGTAGCCACGACGGTAGTGACTCGCATAGCCAATCGGTCGCCTTTTACGACCTGCCTGGCAGAACGGCAGTTGGTCTATTCTACAAAGGAGCCCGGAACCACGAACGAACGAACGAATCACGAACCCGGAACACGGGGAAAAGTTATATTGAAACAAAAATCTTTACATTCGTACAAACAAACTCCAGGTTATTCCAGAACACTCGGAGAACTTCAACTCGTTCAATTAATATGAATCTTTATTTCAAGCACGATAAAGTAGGAATAAGATTGTTTTCTATACATCAGAAAAGCTTGAAGCATTATTCTTTATAAAGTTAAGTTTTCCAGTGTTCTGTCAGGTAAAGATTCCTTTATCGCAAATAGCCTTCAAACGGACTATTTCTATCGGTTATTGGAGAGAAAATTGATAATATTCTAGAGAAATATTTTCAATGGTGAACTGTAGTTTAGTTTATTATTATAGGGAAAATATGTACAAGAAAATTGAAAGAAAGCTTATGTCCATTTTAGCTAATTCGGCAAATGTATTTCATGAATTTAGATAATAATAATAATAATAATTCACGGGACAAATTACACTTACTGTCTAACCCCAAAGTAAGCAAATTATTTGCTTGTGTTATAGGTGATAGTCAACGATACTAATACATAGAAATACATATATAAATACTAGAACATATATAATAAACACCCAAACCCGGAAATACAAACATTTATGCTCATCACACAAATCTTTGTCCCCGTCGGGGATCGAACCCGAGCCTCGTTGATTGTGTAGTCAGGGTCTCTAACCACTCGACCAACTGGGCGGTCAATGTTGTTGTTTTGTTGTTTTGCCATATAAATTACTGGCTGTCCCACGCAGCTTCGCCCGCGAGCGGATTTAATAAAAATTTCATCCCCTATTTCAGCCCCCCAGGGACTGATTTTTGAAAAAAAATTTAGCCTATGTTTGACCCCAGATCTTCAACTATCCATGCCAAATTTCATGAAAATCGGTCCAGCGTTTAGCCATGAAAGCGTAACAGACAGACAGACAGACAGACTTTCGCATTTATAATATTAGTATGGATTGAATTCCTAATATCGCTATTAAAAAGTAGATGTTAATGACAGATATGTGAAAATGGGTTAATGTAGGGTTATATTGTATGTATTTTAATGCCACATCATAAATATATAAAAATAAAAAATGTTGGCCAAGAAACAAAAAATAAAAATTTGGGGTGGACCACCCTTATTACTTAGGGGTATAAAAGTAGATTATTACCTATTCACAGACCTATATACATTTCATCAAAACCGTTAAAGCCGTTTCGGAAGAATATAGTAAACAGTGACACGAGAATTTTATGAGCTCCAAATGATTTACAGAATTAATCTTGAACGATGTAACTGTACACAGAAATTACTGTTCACCGTTCATCGATACAAAGAGAAAATTTTAAACCGATACCTTTTTTACCGATAACTCGGTTCGCCGAAAGAATATTCAGAATAATTAATGCTTCACCGACACTACTATCTGCAGATAAAGTGATTCGAACAACCGGAAAAATATACCAAGAGACATAATTAAAACGAATAATGTAAATGCTGCTTACATTAATATTATAAATGTGAAAGTTTGGATTTTTGGATGGATGGATGTTTGTTACTCAATCACTAATAGTTCTCTTTTTTGTTTATGTCAGATTCGCTTATAGTGATGCTCAGGAAGTGTTAGTTATTCCGAAAAATATTGGTTATTTTTAACTTGATTTTTATTAAAATACTAACTGCACCTTGCCGCCTGCGCCTGCTGGCTTATAAGTTTTTGGTGAATCCTGCAATAATGACTTATTTTTCCGGGATGAAAAGTAGTTGCCGTGCTTCTTCAGGTTACCTGTCTACCAAATTTCAATTAAATGCATTCAGTAGTTTTTGCGTAATTCCAAAAATCCAAATTTTCACATTTTTAATATTAATATATACTGATCAGTTTTTAAAAGCAGCACTTAGATTTGTTCGTTTAAATTATGTTTCTTGGTATATTTTTCCGGTTATTCGAATTACTTTATCTGCAGATAGTAATGTCGGTGAAGCATTAATTATTTTGAGCATTCTTTCGGTGAACCGAGCTATCGGTAAAAAAAGGTATCGGTTTAAAATTTTCTCTTTGTATCGATGAACGGTGAACAGTGATTTCTATGTACAGTTACATCGTTCAAGAGTAATTCTGTAAATCATTCGGAGTCAGTTTAATTTTTTAATTACTTCTATTATTATTGATGAGTAGTTCTGAGCAATGATGCTCAAGTTATTTTTTTTTATATTATAAGATAGCAAACAAGCAGATGGGTCTCCTGATGGAAAGAGTCAACCATCGCCTATAGACACCAAAGATGTTAATGGTGCGTTGCTGTCTTGTGACGAAGTCCAATGCCACATGCATAAGTTTACCGGCTATCTTACCCTCCAAACCAGAACACGACAGCGACAAACACTGACGTTATTGTGGCAGGAATAAGTAAGGCGGTGGTATTAGACCCGGACGAGACAATGCAGAACTCTACCACCTAGTAGCCATGATGTTAGTGACTCGCATAGCCAATCGGTCGCTTATTACGACCTGCCTGGCAGAACGGCAGTTGGCCTATTCTTCAAAGGAGTCCGAGACCAACACAGGGAAAATTCGATTTTCGGAGTTTTTCTTTTAGATGTGCTGTAAAACATTGCTTCTTTGCCACATTTCATAATTCTAGGTCAACGGAAAGTACACTATAGATTTTGATTCCCTTTTAAAATCCTTTTAAGAACCGGGCGAGACAATACAAAACTCTATCACGTTTGATTGTGCCTTTTCTCATATTTGCACTGACGCATTTTTTAGGCTTAACCTCTCTCACACTTCAATATAACTAACCCGGTCCGTGATTATTAAGCCTTTTGTAGCTTTGTTTTTCGAAATGAACTTAAGTTGGTCCAAATGACCGTTTCTGTGAAACTTGGTGTTGTGGGCGAGCAGAATGCTCAGCGAGAGTTTAAATTAAGTTGGTGAAAAGCCCGCCTAAGGGGATCCTGTGAGATCAAATCTCGGCTTATGGCAGCATCTTGACTAGGGATTGCAATCCAGCAGCATTTTCAATCCAGCTGGATTTTTGCAAGATTAGACTGAATCCAGCTGGATCCAGTGCGGATCCAGCAAAATATGGAATCAAAATAAATACATGATTTTTATATTTCTATTTGCTTATTTGTTATTTAAGCTTTTTACTACAAACTAATAAAAAATCATTTAGTGGTAACCATATCAATTTTGGTTTGCTTTCTTAATTCTTTAATAGGTATCTGGGATTAAAAATAATTGATTTAAAATAACAATACAAATACAATCAGTTGTTCATTATGTTCTGTAAAGTAAATAAAATAAACAATATTAATAATATTATCTAATAGTAATCAATATAAACAAAAAAATATTTAGATTTTTAATTTTCTGAAAGTGAGACCTCAAAAAAATATTTTATCGATAGTCATATCTTTTAACCTACTTCGCATAGCACTGCATAACGCTCTCGTCATGCATTCACCAGCTTACTCTCTAAGTCGAACGTGCGTATAGAAGTTTTTACTTCAAAAAGCGGCTAATGAAGACATAAAGTAACTTTTTTTTATTTTGATACGTTTGCGGATCCGCGCTGCTGGATCCAGCACGGTTTGCTGGATCCAGCATGTCAAAAAAAGCGCTGGATCCAGCTGGATTGCTAGATGCTGGATCAAGCAATTGCAATCCCTAATCTTAATGATTAGTGGAAGCATAAGTGGCATCAAGATTTCGATTCGTTAATAGCTCTTGACCGGAGTCTCGAGTGTTGGCAGGCCAAAACAGTGGGCCGAGTCGCCGCCGGCGGTGACTTTGACGTGTACGTGTAAATTGTGAAGTGTAGATTGTGAAGGGATCATCGGGATTGGATTAGGCATGGATCATTTAACAGTTAACATATTAAATTTCGTACTAAATTTTTTTAACAATTAACAACTGTTATTTATATTAGCAAATACTGTTAAAAGTGTTTTTTATGCATCACTAAAATTACCAATAACTTGATATATGATAATAATATTATTAAAAATATTTGAGAGACCGTTTCTTTTTTAGTCGCTAACTTGATTTATGATAATACTGTTATTAAAAATATTTCGGGAGACCGTGACAATAATAACTGTTAAAAGTTATTAAAACTATACTAGAGGACCTTTTTTGGTAGCTGCGTGTTTTTACTGCTTCTAATAAAGTATCTTCACGCCCATATCCCCGAAGGGGTAGGCAGAGGTACAACAAGTGCACCCACGATTAGCCGAAGATACTTGGTCCCACAAATGTGATAGGTGGCAAGCCTATCGCCAACCGGGCACTTTCCAATCCCGGGCAACTTTGTGTTTCTCAGAAAACTGAAAAAACACTTTTTTTTAAAGTGCCCGACCCGGGAATCGAACCCGGGACCTCATGTGGTCAACGCCAACACTGGACCACTAGACCACAGAGGCGATTAGCATATATATAATACTTATTATATATATGCTACTGATATAATTTAACATAAATAAATAACTGTTAAATATTAATTAACTTTAACAACATAACAGTTAATCTAATTTAACAATAATTTCCATGCCTAGATTGGATAGGTCTTTTGTAGCGATCTCATCTCATCCACTTGGATTCTACTTTCATGCCCTTTCTATGATACTTAACTCTCACTACTGTATAACGACGTTGGGTTGTGTATAAGTATAATTATGCAAAGCAAGACGGTCACCCTGACTTAAATCTGTGCTTTTAAGTAATTTACGCTGAGTCTGTTTCTTGCACACACTCTTTTTTTGATTTGTGTTGTACTTTCCATCTATGCTAAAATCACATTCAAGATAAACAAACTCATCCACTTGTTCCAACACTATATTTTATGTGTTCCTACAAAATCAATTCAAAGAGAAAATTACGCAATTTTCATTACATCGTGTTGCTATAGATAAGGTAACAAGTCAACAAAATAAGTACAAAGCTTAGAGTAATTGTGCGGTGAACAGAATTATGTCTTAACAAGACCAACAAGTATTTAGAGGAAAGGTACATATTTTTATGGAACATACTGTAGGCAAGAATTGTAAATATTTATTAGACATGAACTTCGGCTAAATTTGTGTATTAAACTATTTCCGTTTTAATATTAACAATTACTAGCGGTTAGTAGTGACTGTTTGCATGATCCAAAAACGTTATTTCCTTTTGCTAGGTAACCGACTCAAAAATAAAAAAAGTAGGATTTTCTAGCTTTTAGACGAGTGTGAATATCTTACGCAAAATGTTTTTTCAAACTCGTCTGATTAATCTAGAGAAAAACGTGTTTAAACAAACAAAAAACTCTTCCGTTCAAATTAGTATTGACATTTGAGAGGCCTAAATAAAATGGATGAGGTTTTAATGAATTTTTTTCGAGTTATTTTAAAATCAGCAAGTACTATACATAGATTTTATTATTCAAATGCAAATGTTATTTTAATTGATAAATATATAAAATCAATACAACCTTTCCCCTCAACACAACTTTATCGCCTCTGTGGTCTAGTGGTCCGGTGTCGGAGTTGACCACATGAGGTCCCGGGTTCGATTCCTGGGTCAGGCAACTTAAAAATGCGTTTTTCAGTTTTCTGACAAAAACAACGTTGCCCGAGATTGGAAAGTGCCCGGTTGGCGATAGGCTGACCATCTATCACAATGTGGGAACAAGCATCTTCGGCTAATCGTGGGTACGTCTGCCTACCCCTTCGGGGATATGGGCGAAAAGATACTTTACTTTAATACAACCTTTTGTAAATAATTTGGTAGATGTTTTTGTACACCCCGTTATGGTAGAATACGCTAATATTTTTATGTCTCCAAAAATGGTAATATGTATATATATTACCATTTTTATTTAATACTAGCTGTTGCCCACGACTTCATCCGCGCGGACTTCGTTTACTCCGCGCAGCACCTCCGCCGTAGGTGATAGCGTGATAATATATAGCTTATATGTTGACCCGACCTATTAGTAATATTCATGCAAAATTTGAAGTAAATTCATATAGTACTTTTTGAGTTTACCCCGGACGTACATACAGACAAACAGACAAACAGACAAACGGACAAACAGACAAACAGACAAAATTCTAAAATCTATATTTTTGGCTTCGATATCGATTGTAGATCACGCCCCAGGTATTCTTTTAAAAAAATATTTAATGTACTGTTTTGGCTTTCCTACGATTTTATTATATGTATAGATATAGATGTATATATTACTATTTATCAAGTCTGCATAAAAGATTACAGCGATTGAAAAATGATTAAGAGATAAACATCGAAACATTCTTTTAATTAATTGGAAATCGCAATATCTTAATCCCACTAATATCATAAATGTGAAATTTTAGGAAAAAAATATTTTAATATATTTTTATGTTATAGACAGAAAACTAGTACAAAGCTTTCCTGATGGAAGGAGACAGCCTTGGCCTATAGAAACAAAATACAAAACAAATACTAAGACTTAAAGCCATTGATATAAAAGAGGAGGGATACGTTACCTAGTCACAGCGCCTGGACTTACAAAACTAGGTCCGTGGACACAGTGACAATCAATCACGCGCAGGATCTCATATAATACGCTTATACTTTCCGACTGTTTTAACCATTAAACACGCATCAAAATTCCTTGTGTGTTCAACCAGTGTTATAATCACGCAAGGAAAAAAAAGACACACGGGATTACTTTCTATTCGTAAGTACGACTAAAACAATTTGTTTGAAAATAAGATTAAATTATTGTTTAGTTCGCCATGTTTGTGAGAGTGAGATAGTATAATACAAAAGTAAGGGAGAGAAACGTAGTCTGCTACGTTTGTCGCATCACTTTGCACTCGGCAGAGCGAGCCTAGGTTTAGCGATTGCGATGTTAGAGCGTAACGTGTCTTCCTTTTCAATATATCAATGCTTAATGCTATGTCTACACTGGGTTAACATTATATTTAGTCTACATGAGAGGTTGGTGTCTGTATTAGGAGGCCTTGTTACAGTACAAAATATGTAAATGAAGCGTTCTTATCCTTGTGACGTGATAATAATGCCATATGCATAAGCTTACTCTCCAATAGTAACATGACAGTGTCATGTAGTAGTAACTATTGCAGCAAGAATTACATAGTAATCACAATCGTAGTGACACATATGGTTAATCGTTTGTTTGTTTTCTTAAAAGAACGGTCGAACTTTAGCGAACGAAGAAGAATAAACACGGGCCATAATAACTTTACAATAGGTGGCGCGCTTGTCGTATTGGTAAATGTTACTGCCACAAAAATACTCCTTCAAACAAGGAGAATTTTTTGGCAGTAACCATATATAGTGTTTAGTATGTGGCAGTAACACACCGGCGGGGTTATCACGTAACTCGCAATGCGATATTATCGCAATTGTTTAGTTATTGCAAGACACATAAAACTGCCTTGTTTATTAGTGGCAGTCGTTGCCAGTTGATTAATTTTGGTGCTAAGTCATTGCAAAAAGTGCATCCAATGACCAACAAGCAATTGGTGACGTTTGTGATGGTTTTTTCGTTACGTTTAAAAGTCATCGCTGGTCGCTGGCGGATTGCAAACGTTAGGTGATACGCCTGCGGGTGTCACTAGTGACGAATGCTAGACTATCTCTTGAATTGAGTTTGTCACTAGTGACAAATGCTAGACTAACTATTGAAGTGCGTTTTGATTGTTAATGTAAAATTAATACAATATAATATTAAAATATTCATTTAAAAATATCTTACTAAATTCATAAATTCGATGCACCGAAACTTGTCGATGAACTCTGTAAAGCTGGCAGTGTGTCATTTCAGATTCATCTTAATTACGTCAGTAACTATTATGTAATCGGTCGCTCTAAGAAGGTACGTTTTTCCCGATTACTTTTAATTTGGTTGAAGGTACTAAAATATTTTAGTTCGAATTTTGCATAAATGAAATTATATCTATGCGTTTTGTTTTATGTGTTGGATAAAAATATTTTTTTTGTATTATTAAATAATTTTTTTTAAATTAGATTTTAAAATGAACAGCCTCTGAAAATTCGACCGGACCTTTAAAAGTAACGCTGTATAATGTATATGTTAATGTGTTAGCTTGTCAACTTTTACAACCGTGCGTTCAAATTTGGTTGATGTAAGATTAGCGTGCCTTGCGTTTCAAATTGCATCTGATTTCCACAACTTATGTAACAAACCGCCAATTGAGACGAACCGCTTAGGACTCTTACACACATAAATATGAAACAACGTCGCTTCGTGTTACGATGCGGCATAATATGCAAGAAAATCTGTCAGAACCCTAAATGTTTCGACTCGATTGATGTTTTGTTATATAAATCTGGCCCTTGGATACTGTTAAATCTTTAGAAAATAATTTAAGAATAAAGCGCAATAGACAGACAGACTTTTGCATTTATAATATTAGTATGGATTGTTATATGGTTTAGAGGGATTATTAAATGTTTAAACAATAATGGGGTTTTCATTATTATCGATTTTATTGACAAGCTGTCAACTTTTGTGATTGTGTATTTGAATTAGGTAAAAAGGAATAGCGAGTTAGGGCTGCTATGTATAACAAATTGCATCGGTCGTGATCATTCACCGCTCCATTTCCCATAACCTGTACACCGTTAAAATCATTGATTTATCTTTAGAAAATAAAATTGAAATTTTTAAAAAAGATTTCTGTTTTTACAAATTATCCACTTATTTTATCATTTGACGGACTTTTAGGTTTGCTTTCACTTTTCATCGTCGGCACTTGGTGAAACTTCATTTTAATTCACTATTTTATCATTTAATATACTTGTATTACAATAATGTAATCATAATTTATTTCAAACTGATTTCGCTTACACACGCTTATAATTGTGAAACAGTACAAGTGTATTAAGTGATAAAATATTGCATTGTTTATTATCACTTAAGGTTACAATATTTTTTCTTTCAAATTTACTTTTAAAACAAATCAAAATTCAAAACGTCTCAGATGAATTGCAGATAAAAAATTATACAGTCTTCCAAGCTTAATATATTAATCTTATAAATTATTTTCTTAGCGAGGTTTCCATTCGACGAAAAAAGTTTTTTCTTAATTATCGATGTCAGTGTAGCTTGTCAATTTTCACGACCGTGTGTTTAAATTTATATGAAACAAGAATATCGAGCTACGGTTTCCTTGTGCAACAAATTGCATCTGTCGTGACCATCCTACCGGTGTGAAAATGTTGCGTCTCTATAAAATGTAGGTGCACTGCTGAAAAATATAGAATCTTTCATTTGTATTTTAAAATATTTGTTGAGATTTTTAAAGCCACTATTTTTATTATTGTTTTGATAAGAATACGCCTTTAAATTTGCTTTAATAGTGAAGGACAGTTCATAATACTAATGATAACAAAATTGGGAGAGAGAGTTTAATATTATAGCGACTTAATTATTATCAACATCCGAAATCAAATTATACCGTTGGATAGCTAAAAAATCAAAGAATTTGTTAAGCCAAGTATGAACTACGATGATTTTCGGGGGATGGAGGAGGAAGTGCTGCTATTGTTAGGTAATTTCGCTGTGTTACAGAATTTGCATATAGTCTATCTTTTAATTCGGAGCAGTTATGACATTGGATTAAGTTTCTCTTATAAAGATTTATTCATTTGTACAAGTAAAAAAATAATTTTAAATGCTTATCTATACATATAATAAAATCATAGGAAAGTCAAAACTGTACATTGAATATTTTTTTAAAAGAATACTTGGGATGTGATCTACAGTCGATATCGAAGCCAAAAATGTAGTTTTTAGAATTTTTGTCTGTTTGTCTGTTTGTCTGTGTGTATGCCCGGGGTAAACTCAAAAAGTACCGCATGGGTTTACTTCAAATTTTGCATGAATATTACTAATAGATCGGGTCAACATATAGGCTACATATTATCACGCTATCACCTACGGGGAGGAGCTGTGCGGAGTAAACGAAGTCCGCGCGGACGAAGTCGCAGGCAACAGCTAGTAGTAAATATAAACGTTTTTAAGTGAAAAAATTAGAACAACATTGTTATGTATCAAAAAAAAAATCTTTCAAAAGCTATATCAAAATACAAGAAATGTACCGTCTGCAAGGGATTTTAAATATCAATCTAAAGATACCCTTGAGCCTCCATATAAAAGATCGAAGAAGAGCCGAGAATGCAAAAAGATGAAGGCGTCCGAACCGATCTACTATGGTATCTGTGCCACAGATTACAATATAATTGTTACTATCCTAACCTGTATGACGCATAAAAAGATGTATAGACCATGAAGCTGCATTATATCTGGAGGCAAAACTTCTAATACCTACTTGAAAAAAAAATTTAAAGTATGCTGTTATCATCTTCTGAGATCTCACCGTCTCTTTCTAACACAGATGTATAAAAAGAGATAGCGAGACCTCAGAGACTGAGACATATGTAATGTAAATGTTTGTTTCAATTATGAAGGTGGAGCAAACGAGTGTTTGCTCCACCTTCACCTAATACTTCATGGTATAGACATATTCACGTAATTATTTTTGTGTTATAGCACTCACCCCAGCTTGCGAAACTGAAAAAACCTTAAAAACAACAAAGAAAAATATCGACACGCAGGATTTGAACCTGCGACCCCCGCGTGTCGATATTTTTCTTTGTTGTTTTTAAGGTATTCACGTAAAACATACACGAGTGTGGCCATGACACAGCCGAAACCCGTTTTTTTTATCTTGTTATTTTATGCATTGATTTAAATATTTACATCATTAAAACATAACTTGAAGTATCATTTTCACCCGTGTTGGTCCAGGATCCCATTGAAGGATAGACCATCTGGCATTCTGCTAGGCAGTTTATGTTTATTGTAAGGATCCGCCAAACATATGCATGTTTTGGCTACTAGGTGGTAGAGTTCTGCATTGTCTCGCCCGGGTCTAGTACCACTGCCTTATTTATTCCTGCCGCAATAACGTCAGTGCTAGTCACTGTCGTGTTCCGGTTTAGAAGGTAAGGTAGCCGCTAAAATTATGCGTGTGGCATTTCACCTCGCCACAACATATATATATATATATATATATATATATATATATATATATATATATATATATATATATATATATATATATATATATATATATATATATATATATATATATATATATATCCGCCATTGGCGTTGAATTGGCAGGTTATTTATTTTTGGTATTTTATGGACTAGTTAAAGCCGTGTACAATTCACTGATCCACAACGGAACGCAGGTGGTGTTAGCTCACTTTGAGAGTCTGGACATGTTATCGAAGTGGTTAAATAATATGATAGTCGCCGAGCGAATGAGGCTAGGAACTCACGAAGCGTTTTTCGCTTACACCCCGCAGCAGCGGTGAGAGTGCTGTCTTATTTCAAAACTCACGAAAGTGCAGTTAAATACGATCTCGCTTACACAAAAACGCCTGTAAGCTTGGCGGAAGAAGATTACACATCGAGCGGTTGCGTCCGCTGCTAATGTGTCATACAATATACTTGATTATCCAGTCGAGTCCCAGACAGACATGGACATACATCCGACAGTCCGACTCGCAATTGGCCGGTGTTTTTTAAAATAAAGCTTTTATTTATAATAAAGCTCATACCACCAGCTATTTTCGTATTTTTTCCTAAAAAAACACGGACCGTTACGCACACACGTTCCGAGTTCGTTCTGGTGGACCGTGGTCACAAAAATGGTTTATGAGTTGTTTGGATTGAATCCTTTACTGTAAAGCGTATATTTTTTAAGAGGTTTTGAGCACTGCAATACACTGATGTGAGAATTGTTTAATTTAAATGGCTTAAGCTACAAAATAATTCAGGTGTAACACGACACTTTGAGAAAAATATGACTACTTGTTTGTCGAGGATTTTTAATTCAAAAAGTACATCGACGACCTATGCTTTTTATATTTTTTTTATATAATTGGTAAACATATACATACGGAAAAAAATAAACAACATATATTATAGTACAAAAATATTTATTTACATAAATGTTAATTTTTTTTTCATTATTAATACGTAGTTTTTTTCGTAATTTTTAAATTATTTATTTATTTTTCAATTTTACAGCTATGCTAATTTTTTTAAAATATTGTTTAGGAAAATAAATAAAAATAGGTACCGTCATACCCAAAGCGCTGGTATCATCAAGTTGGTCGTTAACGAAAAATATGTTTTATTAATTGATATTTATGGTTTTTCGATAAAATTATTATCTAAACTGTTAGATCTTGAACTAAACTTGATTATAAATAAAGTTTACTTGTTAATTAATACGCCAAAACACTTTTAAATTAACCTGTATCATAAACTGTATCCAAAACAAAACACACAGCACGAATCAAAATGGCGGACTAAATTCTTTTATTTTTCTACTTCAATTTACTTTAATTCATTTTTTTAAAACTGGTGAATAGTGAAAATATTGTTTTTTTGGCTGAAGTTAGCATTAGTCCCTATAGAGACCATAGTGTATTTACGGAATATTCCCAGAGGTCTCATTAGTTACCATAGTAAAGTGAGCCAATAATAACGTTTTTTTAATAATATATTATAAAAATTAAAGCTCTATTAGTAGTGAATAATATAGGCTATGTATTATTCAAGGATAATTAGGAATAACTAAAGTAATTGATGCAGAGAAACTGAAGTTTTTACCCCTTATTTTTACGCTGACGATATTTTCAATCCTTTACATTTCTCTTGCTTTATAAAAAACTATCCGAAAATATTTTAAGTAGTAATCTTATCTCGACCGCCATAATTCTTTCACGATATTTCTGACACACCCAACTCAATGAGGATTCCGACTTCTGACAACTGGCGTTAGGATAAGCATAAATTGACAAAAAACGGGGACTCTGGTAAATTTGCATTTATTTCAATATTGTCGTCTTTGTGGTCTAGTGGTCCGGTGTTGGTGTTGACTACATGAGCTCTCAGGCTCGATTCCCGGACAATTTAAAAAAGGGAGACGTGTGGTGTCGTGGGACATCAAATAGCAACGAAGTTCCTTATTATAAAAAATCTTTTTTTACATTATGTACGTTTTATTTGGGTAGGGTACGCCTCCGTAACACCCCATAAGAAATTTCGTTCCAAAAATATGTTTTTTTCAGTTTTCTGATAAAAACAACGTTGCATGAGATTAGACAAGTGCCAGGTTGGCGATAGGCTTGCCACCTATCACATTGTGGGACCAAGTATCTTCGGCTAATCGAGAGTGTACTTGTTGTATATCTGCCTACCTCGTCGGGGATACAGGCGTGAAGATACCTTCTCCATTTTTCATTGTTAAATTGTATGTATTATTATTTTTTTAATAGGATAGCAAGCAAGCCTCTTTCAGCAGGAGATTGCTCTTTTGGTGAAGAGACTACCATCGTTTATAGGCGATAATGTTGCCAGTCGGTGTAATAGATTGCCGCAGTTTGTATCTGACAGTGACCTCTCTAAAAAGTTTCTTCACACTCGTACCACCTCGTACTATAATCATAGAGATATTATATATAGATAGAGTAGGCGAGCCATAATCGCGTATGTAAGTGAAAATGTCCCATAATAGAAAGAACATACATTTAACATATGCGTTTACCTAAGTTAGATCGAGAAACAAGTAGGTAGGTACTATAATTTCATTTCGTTATTTCTCATTCGATAGGGCGATTTATTATTTAAACTATTTTATTTATACATTCTCCATGACTATAATTGTAGCTCAGAGGTAAGTACAACTGACTATATAGGTAGTATTGAGAAGACTACAGGCGGCGAACATGTAGTATGGATATATATGTTATTGGCGTTAAATAGGTTGAAATTTCATAGTATGAAACAGTTAAAAAGCTTTCTTCTTATGGTCCAGTAAAAAGTTTAATGAAACCATGATCTGACCAGTTTTGGCGCAAGGAGTAAAAATGTGTTCATTAATACTTAAATAATGATATTATGAAAGAAATTCTGATTTAAATTTAGGGGAAAGTGATGAAAAAAATAAAAAAAGGGTTGAAAAATGCCTTTTTTTAAAATAACTTAATAACTGTAGGAAATAGAAAAAAAAGTTTCAAGTAAAAGTTGTAGAAAAAAAAATTCTATACAAAAAAGCTCCTCTTCATTTTTTTGTTATCTGCTTTAGTTTGGCTACAAAAAATAAAAATTAAATTTGTAGTAAAATATGTAAAAATATATAAATATGGGAATACATGTGTAGTAGTGTTAGTACATACTAATGTAATGCGCGCGCTACATGGTACAGGGCCGTAATAATTCTGGTAAGTTTTTATAATTAATTACAAAGCAAATTTAATTTTTATTTTTTGTAAGTAAACTAAAGCAGATGACAAAAAAATGAAAAGGAACTTTTTTGTGTAGAATTTTTTTCTCTACAACTTTTACTTGGAACTTTTTTTTCTATTTCCTACCGTTATTAAGTTATTTTTAAAAAAGGCATTTTTCAACACTTTTTTATTTTTTTCATCCCTTTCCCCTAAATTTAAATCAAAATTTCTTTCATAATATCATTATTTAAGTATTAATGAACACATTTTTACTCATTGCGCCAAAACTGGTCAGATCATGGTTTCATTAAACTTTTTACTGGACTATTAATACGCAATATAATGAGCAACTACGGAACTCTGTATTGCGCGTAGCTCGACACGCACTTGGCCGGTTATTTGTTTTCCAATTTTTGTTTCCTTTATAATAAATGAGCAAGAAATAAGCAAATGATGTGGCGTAGGCGGCACCTCAGTGAGGTTTTTATTCAATTTTGTAATTCTTTCATAAAAACAGCGATCAAAAGAAAATGTAGCTTTTGACTAAATTATCCAATTTTTCTGGCCCAATTGCGGCATAAATGTTTGATTTATTGTTATAACCTTTGTAGATAAATAAAAATTTGATTTCTAAATATATAATTTTTCACCCGGGTCTGGTACCACCGCTTTGCCTATTCCTGCCGCAATACGTCAACGCTACTGTCGTGTTCCGGTTTTGAGGGTAAGGTAACCGGTATAAACTTATGCATGTGGCATTAGACCTCGTCACAATATAGCAACGCACCATTAACATCTTTGGTGTCTATAGGCGATGGGTGACTCTTTCTATCGGAATACCCATCTGCTTATTTGTTATCTTATGATATAAAAAAATATCTTCGTATAATCGTGGGTGCACTTGTTGTACCTCTGCCTACCCCTTCGGGGATATGGGCGTGAAGATACTTTTTTTTTAATATGTTAATTGTGCGTTGCTATTCGAGTAGCCGATGGCAATTCCACACGCATAAGACTACCGGCTAACTTACCCTTCAAACCGGAACATTACAGTTAAAAGCACTGACGCTATTGTTTTTTTTTTTTATATCATAAGATAGCAAACAAGCAAATGGGTCTCCTGATGGAAAGAGTCAACCATCGCCTATAGACACCAAAGATGTTAATGGTGCGTTGCTATCTTGTGGCGAGGTCTAATGCCACATGCATAAGTTTACCGGCTACCTTGCCCTCCAAACCGGAACACGACAGCGACAAGCACTGACGCTATTGCGGCAGGAATAGGTAAGGCGGTGGTACCAGACCCGGGCGAGACAATGCAGAACTCTACCACCTACCCAAGCAGCAATCAAGCATGTTTAATACCCATAAAGCAGCTCATATAGAACTTAAAGTTTTATTGCAGCCGTACAATGGTGTAAAAAGATGCTTTTATCGGTACAAGAGACCTTTATGAGTTTATATACAGCCTAATGCTGTACAAGGGCTTTCTTAGAGTTCCGCGTAAGCTTTAGGCGTTATATCTGAATATTAATACACTACTGTACAGCTTTAAGCAATTTGTAACTCATTAGGCTGATTTTAATCCTTAAAGCTGTACATTAGCTGTATTTTGTTTAGCACGGGAATTTATTACAGCTTTAAGTGTTATTATAGTATCACTCAACGCTTGTTTCTGTAAAATGGGATATGCAATCACCGTTCTACGGCTAATATTTATGGCGTAATTGTAGACTGTTATGCAGCCAATGGTGTTAAAAAATCTGCATATACAGCTATAGTACAGCTCAAGGCTGTATTACTGAGAAAATTGTTGTTTGCTGTTTTTATATCTGCATAGTTGATATCATGTGGAAAAAATCAAGAGGAATATTGAAAAGGAATATTTAAATATTATAAATTACCAACCAAGTAATCGTGATGAAGATAAAGCTGAAAAATTACTAATTCAGGTAAACCTACAATCGTCATTTTTATTAATGTTCAAGGAAAAGGGTTCCGTAACAAAAACATTAAAAAGTGATTGTAGGTTATCTGATTTATTATTTTTTAGGCTTATCTTCTTCATTAAGGTTACTTGGTTGGTAATTTACAATAACTGATTTTTTTTAATGTCATAAGATAGCAAACAAGCAGATCGGTCTCCTGATGAAAAGAATCAACCATCGCCTACAGACAGCAAAAATGTTAATGGTGCGTTGCTCTCTTGTGGCAAGGTCTAATGCCCAATGCATAAGTTTACCGGCCACCTTACCCTCCAAACCGGAACATGACAGTGACTAGCACTGACGCTTTGCAGCAGGAATAGATAAGGCGGTGGTACCAGACCCGGTCGAGCCAATGCAGAGCTCTATCACCTAGTAACCACGATGGAAGTGACTCGCATAGCCCATCGGTTGTCTTTTACGACCTGCCTGGCAGAAAGACAATTGGTCTATTCTTCAAAGAATATATAAAAAAGAGTTAAAAAGAGAAATAAAAATCATTACACTGAGAAAATATGTATTTTTTTATTTTTAACTTGCTACTATGCAACTATACGGAGTTTTACAAAAACGGTATAGTAAGTCGAAAGGGGGTGACTCAGAGGGTCATTTTGAACAACTTTTGTTCAACGATTTGTGAAAATTCCCGAAAAACAATTTTGTTTTTCCATTGTGAAAAGTCACGTGACCAACAAAGTTTCTATGGAGAATCAATATTTTTTTCGCGAATTTCCAAAAGTCGTTAAACAAAAGTTGTTAAGAATGACCCCCTGAGCCACCCCCTTGCGGCTTACTGTACCACTTTTGCAACACCCTGTATATATGTATACTTACAATCGTTTTAAAAATATTATATACTTAGATACAATTACAGGCAAAAGAGTATGTGTTTCTCTTTGAAGAACTAATAATATTAAATCACAAGCACGAAATAACGTATTCTTCTTAAAAATATTTTTGTAATGGACCAATATTTAAAGGGCTTGATTTTTCGTTCTTGATCAACTTAGTTATATCAAGTTGTTTTCTTGGTCATTATAATTCACCTTTATCCTCCCACAAACTGGGTACGATACAAATACGGTTTTGGCTTCTCTCAATTGTTTTTATTATTTTATAAGGCATATTTCCCTGAAAAATAAAGTAAAACATGATTGAAATACATGTCTCATAGTTATAGTTAACAATAAGTTGGTTTAGTTGTAAAGTCAAACGACCGACGTCAATACAACACAATAGCGAAATCAAGTGACAAACATATGTTTTGTATTTAGGGTTCTTCAATTTTTGTACGCATCTCTAAACATAAGCTAAGTGATTAAAAGCCAATTACTGTACAATGGATTTATATAGGGACTTAGTACAGCCTAAAGTGTATTTGGACGGTAATTAAAAGCCAATAGCCGTATAATAGAACAAAAAAGAGATTCAGTACAGCTATTTGCAGTATATCACCCTCCAAATACACTTTAGGCTGTATAACAAAACGCCGCCATTATTGTGTATTAAAAACAACATTAAAGAAATATATTGTTAAATAAAAGATATATTTAGCAATAGCTAAAGCTATATTTTGACAAGCAACTTATATTATGATCATTATGCCTTTATATACAATATTGTACCATAAATACTTGTATATTCTAACCTTAAACACAAACACTTACCGTATTTCGCAATGATTTTATTTGTGTTATCTTGATTATTTCGTTGGCGCGTGAATATTTTGAGGAAAAACATACACGACTTCACAGTCATTTAGAATTTGCACTTTGAATACACCCTTGAATACTGCTCCAAGTCCAAGAATTTATCGTTTATTAATATATTTTTAATTATGGCGTCTGCAGATATAATGTTATACAATATCAAAAACAGATTAGTTACTTTTTATCATTTTCAAACACCTATTAAGAACATTTAGCTGCACAAGAGAGTATCTTAAGTATTATAGTTTCTTTATACACCGAATAACAGCCTTTGTACAGCCTATACCAGCTTGTACAGCTATTGTGCAGCCTATTTAACTCTTAGCTGTACAAGACAGTTACAAGAGAGTATCTTTAGTGTTATAGTTTCTTTATACACCAAATAACAGCCATTGTACAGTTTATAACAGCTTGTATAGCTATTGTGCAGCCTATATAACGCAATAAGCTGTATAACTTGGGGCCCTTTTTGGTGTTATATCGGCTGTAGAAGCGCTTCTACAGCCTTTGTACGGCTTCGTATACAGCTTTAAGTTTAAAAATGAACCTAAATGCAGCCTATATACAGCTTAACGTGCTACTTGGGTAGTAGCCACGATGGTAGTGACTCGATAGCCAATCGGTCGCCTTTTACGACCTGCCTGGCAGAACGGCAGTTGGTCTATTCTACAAAGGAGGCCGGGACCAACACGGCGAGAATTATTCTATAGGAATAGGTAAGGTGGTGGTAATAAATACCCAGACGGAACTCTACCACATAGTAGTCACGATGTTAGTGATACATATAGCCAATCGGTTGCCTTTTACGACCTGCCTGGTTACCTTTTACGATCCAATCGCTTGCCTTTTACGACCTGCCAGGCAGAAAGGCAGTTGGTCTATTTTTCTTAGGAGCCTGGATCAACACAGCTTAATATCGATTATCGCAATTATCTTGCACATACAGGGACAGCAGGCCTACTCTTGAAAACAATATAAATCTTAAACCAATATTGATAAAAACAATAAGTTTCGAATATCGTCAAAAAACGGTACTCTTGAAACCAATATAGCCCACATTGATTCAGTATAGTAACTAATTCTTTCAGTATATACCTAATTATTGGAAATTGATGTCATCGTTACACGTCAAGCTAGTGTTGCAAGTAGAAATTTTAAGTACCGTTTTAAACAAAATAACGAATAAAAACAATAATGAATAGTAACAAAAAATTTCGAAATCCATGTGGCGCTGTCGCCTAATCCAATAATTGAATATAGAGTACAAAATACTTCAAAATTCATTTAACATTGAAATCGGTTTTCAAGAGTAGCCCTGCTGATAACGTGTTAACATCACGAGAATAATTACACTGAACCTAGACTCTCAGCTGTTAAGGTAATCTCAATTTTGGTCGAAAGTTTTGGAAACACAATAATACATTTAAAAAATTTGAGAATTCATACTAGGTGGTAGAGTTCTGCATTGTCTCGCCCGGGTCTGGTACCACTACCTTACCTATTCCTGCCGCAATAGCGTCAGTGCTTCTCACTGTCGTGTTCCGGTTTTGTGGGAAAGGTAGCCGGTAAACTTATGCATGTGGTATATGACCTCGCCACAAGATAGCAACTCACCACTCAGTCACCTTTGGTGTCTATAGGCGATGGTTGACTCTTTCCAAAAGGAGAACCATCTGCTTGTTTGCTATCTTATAATATATATTTAAAAAAATCAAACCCAAGACCTAATGATCAAAGCCGAATAAGCTAAACAGTAGCAGAACAAAGATTATCCCTGTGGTGAGCTTACAGGTTGGCAAAACACGACGAAGAGGATAACCACTTATTTTGCTAATTGACAAAATGGTGAATCAAAGTTAAATTGAATAAAAAGGCATTTGGTTTCTGATTTTTGAATGTTATAAAACACATAAGATATTCCACTCAAATGCAACCAGGAAAGGTACACCATAAAACCAAACGGTGGAAGCCATAAATATTTTCACTTGTCTTCAGACAAGTTTCCGATAGTTCCTTAGTTTAAATCAGGCTATAAAGAAAATTTGTTGAAGCGTTTTAAGCTAGGTTTTAACGTTGACTGTCAGAGTTTAATGTTCAAAATGGGTGATAAAATCAGAGCAACGACCTATGTGTACTACAGTACGTTAGAGTAAATAAAATATACAAAGTAATAAAATACCACGCATAGTGATGAAAATTGCCGACAATATTCCCAAAGTTGACAATACTGCCACGAATGTTTCTAAACTTGCCTTATCAAAACAAACAGTGTTATATAAAATATCATTCTCTATTTACACTTTTCTTGCCAATGTTACCGGTAAGTTTAGAAACATTCGTGATAGTTTTGGCAACTTTGGGAATATTACCGGCAATTTTCGTTACTAATCACGAGCTTAATCGATCTTTCGTCACACATTGTCATGTGTGACGAAAGATCGATTAAGTTCGATCATAGACTAGCTGTGCTCTGTAAACCTCTGCAGGTATTATTTTTTTTATATTTTTTTATATCATAAGATAGCAAACAAGTAGATGGGTCTCCTGATGGAAAGAGTCAACCATCGCCTATAGACACCAAAGATGTTAATGGTGCGTTGCTATCTTGTGGCGAGGTCTAATGCCACATGCATAAGTTTACCGGCTACCTTACCCTTCACACCGGGACACGACAACGACAAGCACTGACGCTATTGCGGCAGGAATAGGTAAGGCGGTGATACCAGACCCAGGCGAGACAATGCAGAACTCTACCATCTAGTAGCCACGATGGTAGTGACTCGATAGTCAATCGGTCGCCTTTTACGAGCCTGTCATAACCGCAGTTGGCCTATTCTTCAAAGGAGGCCAGGACCAATACGGCGAAACAGTTTAGGAATTATAACAGTTTTATAACAGTTTTGGGTGGATTTGGCCTCTGTGGTCTAGTGGTCCGGTGTCGGAGTTGACCATGTGAGGTCCCGGGTTCGATTCCTGGGTCGGGCAATTCAAAAATGTGTTTTTTCCGTTTTCTGTTAAAAACAACGTTGCCTGGGATTGGAAAGTGCCCGGTTGGCGATAGGCTTGCTACTTATCACATTGTGGGACTAAGTATCTTCGGCTAATCGTGGGTGCACTTGTTGTACCTCTGCCCAACTCTTCGGGGATACGGGCGTGAAAATACTCACTCTTGGGTGGATTTCATGGGAACAACTTATGTTTCCGGGATAAAAGTACTCTATGTGCTATATCATATCATCATCTGTATCTGTGCCAAATTTATTCCAAATTGGTTCAACTGTTTCTGTGTGAAAGAGTAACAAACATCCATCTAAACATACTTTCGTATTAATAATGCAGACCGTTGCATTATAAATCGCATGGAAACAACTCATTTTTCCGGGGTAATTTTTAATGTAATAATGTAATTTTTCTTTTGACCTATGTGCTATTTCACGTCATCATCCCCATATGTGCCAAATTTCATTCAAAATGCTCATCCATATCCATACATTGTATGAATATTTCTTAATCATGTAAAAGGAGCTTGGATGTCATCCAAACATCCAAACTTTCGCATTTATAATATTACCAGCACCGTGCAGGCCGCTGCATTATATACATTTTTGGTGAATCCCGCGTTAACAACTCACTTTTTTGGGATAAAAAATAGCCTATGTGCTATTCCAGGTTGTCATCTACATGTTTGCATCCAAATCGGTTCAGCCGTTTGTGCGTGATTGAGTAACAAACATTAATTCACCTATTCAAACATCCAAACTTTCGCATTTATACTATTAATATAGATTTACTCCATTGAAATGTTACATTTAGGGTTGCATTTGTCAGAAGACGCAATTTTTTTTTTACTGTATAAGCCTTACACTTAAGCTTATACAAACCCTTACCCTTACCTTACTCTTAGGGTTTGTATAAGTATTAATATATATAAAAAAATAAACTTCAAGTGTTGTATGATTCAATTATATTTTTTGATCATATTATAAAATGTCGAATTGAAAAAAAAAAACTTTTTCTTTAAGCCTTTCTAAAATCTTTTAATTTTTTTAAATAAAGGTTTTTATACACACAGCATCAAATGGTCTACGATACAGTACTCTTTTTAGTGTTAATTCCAAGACTAGCCTTTTGGAGTTTCTTTTATTTTGCGAAAAACTTACTCGTGTCTCAGAAAACAATTTATAGTTTCTCCTCAAAATATTGGCCAACTCAACTCAACTAGGTAGTGTCATTATTCCTAATTGCTTAAAGAGGAATCTAAGTTACTCAACTTTGTACAATTTGATGGTCAACTCTACCACCGCATACGCTCATTGGTTAATTCAAATGGCGCACTCCTATTGGTCACTTCAAATACGCACGCTTCCCTGATTTCCTGTTAGATAATTCTGACGCATTTCAAAAAATTACTTTTATACGTTGCAGAGAAAATATTTAAGTACACATTAAAAACAACTTCTTAAATCCAAAAAGTAGTAAATGTTAAACACATGTCATAAATCAAATATTTTAAAGCTCAAGACAAATTCTTTTCCAATATCAAAGATTATTCGTTGGAGTTTTACCAAAAACCTATTTGAAGTAAAACATGACATATTTGTGTCGCATCTCGGGGTCTTACGTTGATATCTGACATTTATAAGCATTCCTTGGGTCCGGATATCACCGAATTCATTGAGCGCTTGACGCTCGAGAATTCTATTTTCAACCGACATCCCAAAAACGAGGAGGTTTTAATTCGACCGTATTTTTCTAATTTTTGTCTCAAAATTGATTCATGAAGAAAGAATTTTGTATTTTAGAGGAAAATACGAAAGTATTAATCATATTATACATGTGAATTTCACTTGTGACGATGAACACATATGACTAGGATCTACATATGCACCTCGTCTCCACAGAATAAGTAACTCTTTTATGTATATACGCTTTTACAATAAACTTCCCCAAACTATAAGAGATCTACCAGGCTATAAATTTGAAAAAATGTGTCAAAACAAAACTGTGTGAAAAAGGATACTATAAAATTTCAGATTATTTAGAATACAAAAAAGCCTGGAATTAATTACTCCTCATACCGACGTCTGTTTGTCTATTTGTCTGTTTTTCCGTTTGTCCGTTTGTCCGTTTGTCCGTTTGTCCGTTTGTCTGTTTGTCTGTTTGTCTGTTTGTCTGTTTGTCTGCCCGGGATTGGAAAGTATCTGGTTGGCGATAGACTGGCCACCTATCACATTATGGGACCAAGTATCTTCAGCTAATCGTAGGTGCACGTGTTGTACATCTGCCCACCTCTTCGGGGATACGGGCTTGAAGATACTACTATAACTTAAATGAAATATTGTGTTCAGAGGCCAAATACATACTATTATAGGTTAAACAATTATTATACTTACAAGAAATATAATATTCCCTCTTTTTTCCCCTTTAGTTGCGTAATTTTTACATTTTTTCACTATGCAATACGGTATTCTTGGTGTCTTGTCAGTGTCACTGGAAAATCTATATACATATAATAACATCCTAGGAAAGTCAATGTATGCCCGGGGTAAACTCAAAAAGTACTGCATGAATTTACTTCAAATTTTGTATGAATATTACTAACAGGTCGGGTCAACATATAGGCTACATATTATCACGCTATCACCTACGGGGGATGAGCTGTGCGGAGTAAACGAAGTCCGCGCGGACGAAGTCGCGGGCAACAGCTAGTAATGACTAATGCGAGATTGTTTCTCTTTTGTAGTTTTGTTTCTCTTTTAATTGGTACACTTTTGGAGTGCGGATCCGATGTCCATTTATTAGTAAGTCAATGATCGAAAATTACTTAAAATGAGAATTGGGAATAATTGCATGTAAATGGAGATAATTATAAATATGAATCAATGTAATAAATGATGTAATCAACACTAATGTGTTTTTCTGAACTAACTATTAACTTGAGACCTCATGATCTGAGCCAAACAATCTTGAGATAAATTTAAACTTGAAATTCAAGAAGAGTGAAGCCATGAACCACAACTAATTATACCTAATCTAAATCTTTACAATGTTATGTAATCTTTGCCAAACAACAGAACAAATATTTAAGCGGCAGTTTAATTTTCGGTTGTCAGTCGCTAAAACGTCGCCATTTCGCGAATAGCATGTCCATTATGTAATATTTCTTTGTTCATTTTCTTCCAGAAAAAATCTATTGTGCCGCGTAATGTGTACCTATAAGGCCTTTTCCAGATTGACGACTACACGTAAAGTGAGGATGTTTTTTTTGTGTAGCGTGGGGTATCGTCGGATATGTTTTTAAAAAGTATTTTAGGTTTGTAAAAAAAAACAAATTTCGTTTAAAGTTATCGACTCAGATCATGAGGTCCTAGGTTCGATCCCCAGGTCGGGAAAAAGTGTTACTGATTGAGGTTATTTCGAGGTTTTTTTCGAAATCTCAAATCTCAGTAGCAGTTCGGAGTCTGGCGAAGGGGTGTATTACCCCTCCCGTTTCTCAGATGAGCACGTACAGCTGTCGGTCTTAGTTATCGGAAATAGTCGGTAATCGTTAATATGTCGGTAAATGCCGCTGCATTATAATAAGAGCGAGCGAGATAAGTAGCGATCCTCATCGCTATGAGGATCACCATTTATGTCGCCAACCGACAAATCGGTAAATCTGCTTACCATGCAAAAGAATTGGACATGATGATACTTAGACGTTAAATAGTTTCAATGTTCAAAGTACAATAAAAGCCCTTTTTTAGTCCGCATTATTGCATTGGGCAGCTTCGAAACCCTACATTGCGCGTGGCCCCACACGCATTTTATCATTTTTTTTAAATTATTCTTAATTAAAAAAATATATAAACGTGGAATGTCATGCCGTTTAGCGTCACAACATTTTTCGTCACACAGTCGATTTTATTACCAAAGTGTGCCAATGAATTATTTATTTCAAAAGGATCGCCTCTGTGGTGTAGTGGTCCGGTGTCGGAGTTGACCACATGAGGTCCCGGGTTCGATTCCTGGGTCGGGCAATTTAAAGATGTGTTTTTTCAGTTTTCTGATAAAAACAACATTGCCTGGGATTGGAAAGTGCCCGGTTGGCGATAGGCTTGCCACCTATCACATTTGTGGGACCAAGTATCTTCGGCTAATCGTGGGTGCACTTGTTGTACCTCTGCCTACCCTTTCGGGGATACGGGCGTGAAGATACTCTATTTCAAAAGGAATAAGTAAAGCTAAGATCAACTAACAATAAGGTGAAATATTCATATTGAAGTTATAAGTAAGCTTTTTTAAATGATTATCCGTATCTATTTTATATTTCCCTTATTTACAGTTATGGTTCAAGCCTGGACAATTATTACAATAAAATATGTAAAAACTACAAATAAAAATAAATATTTATAAAATTTGATCCTCAATAAGGACAAAGTGACATTTTGCCAAGCAGGTCTATCAGTCTTTTTATATTTTCGAGTAATTCCATATTGGGATTCTACATTAATATTTGCATACATCTCTAAATACATATTAATAAATACATAAAATTTAAGTTACTATTTCTAGGTATCTAGGTCTAGTTCTAGTAACTAGATACAAATGTTCCCAGGTTCAAATCCTGTATCAGGTAATTTGTTCTGAATGAGTTTTTCTGAGAATATACAAATGCTACCCAGTTTGTTTTTATGCTGACCTTATATTATATTATTGACCTTAACGCCAATGGTTTATTGCATTTTTACCTATATTTTCGGGTCTAAAAACGTCAAGATAATCTTATTTATAGATATACGGTTACATTCATTTCATATGTATTCAAATCACTGTGGTTTTAAATAAATATTGAATTAAACTGGTCAAGGACGAACAACTTAAACGCAAAAAAGCCACCAATCCTGTATCAATGAAATCTACTAGGTGGTAGATTTCTGCATTGGCTCGCCAGGGTCTGGTACCAGCGCCTTACCGCCTTGCCGCAATAGCGCCAGTGTTAGTCAGTGAAGTGTTCTGGTTTGGAGGGTAGGGTATGCGGTAAACTTATGTATGTGGCATTAGATCTCGCCACAAGATAGCAACGCAACATTAACATCTTTGATATCTATAAGTGATGGTTGACTCTTTCAATCAGGAGACCCATCTGCTTGTTTGCTATGTTATAATATAAAAAAAATCCTGCATCAGTTGTTCGTCAATTTTGTATGAGGCTAAATGGGAAGTATAACCCTCTCAAACTAAAGAAAGAGTTTCTAAATCAATCTAGGAGTTTTTGAATAATGGGAAACATACATAAAAAGTTGCCCGAATTTCGAATCGATTAAAAAAAAAATTTTTCTCCTTTTTTGAGTCGATTAAGAAAACAAGTTTTTTTTTGAAAAGATAATTTATAAAAAAGGTAATTTATAAAAGAAAAGATAATTTAAAAAAAAAACAAAAAAGCTTATTTTAAAATTCACATACTAATGTCGCTAGTGGGTTTGCGGCCTTAAAATCTGCCGTGGGTATTGTTTCAGTAATTTACGTGAATACTCCACATCAATGGAGACAAAAGAGAACACGATATATACCAGATTTTTGTAGCTATGTTATTTTGAAATTTCACGGTCCTCATACTCCGAGACTCTATATTGTTCTTTTTATGAAAGTAATGAAACATCTGAATCGTAATATTTATATGTTTCACAGTCCAACAACGACATTTCTGGAGACAATCTTACGGAATATATATTATTCATAATTTCACTTGTATTGAATACGATTTCATTTTGAACAACATTTTTAAAAAACTCTATCTTTGAAGATTACTTTTTTATCTATTCTCGTGAGCGAATTTATAAAATAACTGTTGCCCGCAACTTCGTCCACGCGGACTTCGTTTACTCCGCATAGCACCTCCCCCGTAGGTGATAGCGTGATAATATGTAGCCTATATGTTGACCCGACCTGTTAGTAATATTTATGCAAAATTTGAAGTAAATCCATGCAGTACTTTTTGAGTTTACTCCGGACATACAAACAGACAAAAATTCTAAAAACTATATTTTTGGCATCGATATCGATTGTAGATCAAGCTCCAAGTATTCTTTTAAAAAATATTCAATGTACAGTTGTAGCTTTCTTACGATTTTAATATATGTATAGATAATGACTATTGGTAGACGTAGATGCTTGAATTATTATTTTATTATTTATATTATATTATTATTACAGAATAAAAAAGTATTATTTTTAATCCTGTGAATATTTCAATTTTCTCGATCTTAATAACGACAATTGGTAGAAGCTTGAAATATTCACAGAATATTTAAACACATATTCGATATAAAAATAAATAATAAAATTAAAATAAATATTTAATGGGAACTCCCATACAACAAATGTGAATTTGTTGCCGATTTTTTAGATAACGGTTTATTAAATAATTTTAATATCATTACTATTATTATTATTATTTATTTTTTATTTTAACATCGTATATTATTCGGTTTCGGTCGGACAAGCACTGACGCAATTGTGGCAGGAATAGGCAAGACGGTGGTACCAGACCCGGGCGAGACAACGCAGAACTCTACCACCTAGTAGCCACGATGGTAGTGACACGTATAGCCAATCGGTTGCCTTTTACAACCTGCGTTTTTTTTTTTTTTTTTTTATATTATAAGATAGCAAACAAGCAGATGGGTCTCCTGATGGAAAGAGTCAACCATCGCCTATAGACACCAAAGATGTTAATGGTGCGTTGCTATCTTGTGGCGAGGTCTAATGCCACATGCATAAGTTTACCGGCTACCTTACCCTCCAAACCGGAACACGACAGCGACTAGCACTGACGCTATTGCGGCAGGAATAGGTAAGGCGGTGGTACCAGACCCGGACGAGACAATGCAGAACTCTACCACCTAGTAGCCACGATGGTAGTGACTCGATAGCCAATCGGTCGCCTTTTACGACCTGCCTGGCAGAACGGCAGTTGGCCTATTCTTCAAATAGCCCGGTATCAACACGGGGAGTAATATAGATATATTATTATATTAGATATTATAAGAAGAGCTACTTGATAAGCCAAAGAAGCCCGGACTCACAAAGGCAATTCCTTCATTTAAGTAACTACTCAGAAATTAGAGGTTTACCTTTGTATTGTAATAAATATACAAGATACATTCTATTTTTACTTACGCCAGAACTTACAAAGGTACTGGCTTCTCCAAGAGACAAATAATTCCATTTACGATTCATTCGATCTTGAACATCGGTTTTATTATTTGGCAGATAACGGGAGACATAAAACGCATAGATAGATCGTAATTTCTTTTATGGATGTTTTGTGATCTATTTTAATCCTATGGGATTGTGTTTTATTGTGAACAAGATGATTTGAAATCTTTATGCTATCTTAAATGGATGTATTATCATAGTATAAAACATCAGGTGGTTCTCCTAATGGAAATGTAATTTAAACATGTTTGGCAATTTAATTTTTTTTTACTGTCGATAGGGAAGCGCTTGGCCACGATCTCGCCTGATGGTAAGCTAAGGTGCGGCCTAAGTTGGAACGCGCTTCCCTAAAAGGTACCTGTTCACTCTTCTCTTGAAGATCCCCAGGTTGTACCCGTCGAGGAACACTAGACTCAAGTAGCATATTCCAGTCCCTTGCGGTTCAGATCAAAAATGTCGAATCGAACCGCTTATTACTATTATTTTTCTATAAATAAGCATAAATATATATTTATGGAAAAATAATAACTGTAAAAATATTTTTACTAGGTGGTAGAGTTCTGCATTGTCTCGCCCGGGTCTGGTATTACCGTCTTACCTAATAGCGTCAGTGCTTGTCGTGTTCCGGTTTGGAAGGTAAGGTAGCCGGTAAACTTATGCATGTGGTATTAGACCTCGCCACAAGATAGAAACACACCATTAACCCCTTTGGTGTCTATAGGCAATGGTTGACTCCATCAGGAGATTTATCTGCTTGTTTGCTATCTTATGATATAAAAAATTACCTATAGATATCAATTAATAATATTTTTATAGATATGATGATCTATTTTTATTATTTACTATTATCATTTATTCATTTGAACACAATATAATACGTTAGAAATATTAATATTAAAGATACTACCTACTACGTAAACTCTTGCGAGTTTTACCGGGAATCATTTCATCCTGTGGGGTTATGTTTTATTGTAAAACTAGCTGTTGCTCGCGACTTCGTCCGCGTCGACTTCGTTTACACCGCACAGCTCCTCCCCCGTAGGTGATAGCGTGATATTATGTAGCCTATATGTTGACCCGACCTGTTAGTAATATTCATGCAAAATTTAAAATAAATCCATACATTACTTTTTGAGTTTACCTCGGACATACATTGACTTTCCTACGATTTTATTATATGTATAAAATAAATATGTATAAATAATATAATAGATATAGATAGTTGTATCCTGCGCGCGTTACTACGTGTCCAACTAAAATTAATTTGAAGGAAGTAAATAAATTTGCTAAAGATCATAACATGTTCAATGCATAGTTTACGATTCTATAAAGGACATACAGACAAGCATTCATTTATAGAAAAAAATATTATAAATAAAAATATTATTCATACATAATACTTTTATAGATGTTTTGTGATGTATTTCAATTTAATCCAATGGGATTGTGTTTTATCGTGAAAAAGATAATTTGAAAACATTATATTATCTTAAATGGATATAATAAGAAGTTTTTACATAATCGGATAGCATGGAAGCAGATGTACTCCCAATGGAAATGTTAATTTAAACACAAAGAGATTAATGTACTATGTACATAGAGGTAATTGTTAGACATGTGTTATATGTATTTGAAGAAATTAATGAACATTTATTTGACTTCATTAACATTTACATACATATTAACTTTAATCACATTAACTTTAGATGTTTTTATTGTAATAATTCAGAATTTTAAAAGTGTTTTTTCGACATAGCTTCGAAATTTTTCAACCAATCATTTTTTGGTATTCTACGATATTTTAGTACTAAAACAACTACGTCAAATGCCGTTTCAAAAATCAAAATCGAATCTAATTCTCAAAACTTAATACAGCTTTTCAAATATTAAAATTGCGTCGTTTTTAGCAAACTTAGTTAATTTTTTTTAGATAACTTTCAAGTTATTTCACCAATTGATTATAAATATCTTATCAGCTTTTCTCATTTAAAAACTACGTCAAATACCGTTAATGTAGTCAAAATTGGTCAATTTATTTGGAATTTATCAATGAAGAAAATTAAAAATAAAATGTTTTTTGACATAGCATCGAAATTTTTCAACCTATCGATTATTTAGCAAATGCAATATTTTAGATCCCAAAAATTGAGTTGAATGCCATCATCGTTTTCAAAATTTACAGCTTTTCAAAAATTAATATACTTACTGCCATTTTTAACAAAATAGATGTTTGAACTGAAAAATCTATGCTTATATTTTTTACTCTTTTGAGCTTAAAATACTTACCTTAATTTAGTGGAATGTTTTAGAGATGGCCCTTAGGGTCAATCGTTTACACATTTTTTTGTACCGACTGACGACGGTCGCGTGAAAAATTACTTAAGGCTGATTTTAGTGTCACGCTGACGGTGCACTGATGGGTCAATATGTAAGTAGTCATAGGACTCATAGGTAGCGTTTTTGATTCGCGCAGACCACTCAGCGCTAACAGCCGTAGGCTACATACATCAGCGCTAACCGCACGCTGACCGTCAGCGTGCGGTCAGCGTACACCAGTACAGTAAAACCAGTCTTACGGATATTACGTACTGTAGTTCGTACCTACATAATTTTTTTAGGTTTGATTAGATACCTCACATAGCCAGGGTGGGGCGAGCGGCCCACCTTGCCCCACCGTGGCTATGCTTATGAATAATAAGCTAAATTTTATACTCCATCGTTCGCATGATTGTCTTAGAAAGGGTTACCAAGTTTTTGCTTTACGTACTAATGTACAGGTTGCTTTTTTGGCAAACTACACTCTATGGTACGATTCACACCGACCGACTCGCATCTTGCTTATTATTGTCATGTTCTGGATTGGAGGGTAAGGTAGCTGATAAACATATGCGGTAATACGCCATTACCGTCCTGCCGCCGGAAAGCAACGCACCATTAACATATTTAGTGTTTATATGCGATGGTTATCTCTTTTCATCAGGAGAGCCATCTACTTGTTTTCTCTCTTATCTGAACACGCTTCTGTAGGTAGTAATTGTATAATTTAATATAATGTACTGTGAGGGTAGGCGAACAATTAACAGTTTTGGTCAAGCTATCTTATAGTTTATTATCCTTATTTTAGAATACATTATTATCCTGGGAATTTTCAATTGCAGTCATTTATAATATTTTACTATTGCTTTTTCAAAATATGGTGTTGGTCCCGGCCTCCTTTGAAGAATAGGCCAACTGCCGTCTTGCCAGGCAGGTCGTAAAAGGCGACCGATTAGCTATCGAGTCACTACCATCGTGGCTACTAGGTGATAGAGATCTGCATTGTCTCGCCCGGGTCTGGTACCACCGCCTTATCTATTCCTGCCGCAATACCGTCAGTGCTTGTCACTGTCGTGTTCCGGTTTGGAGGGTAAAGTAGCCGGTAAACTTATGCATGTGGCATTAGACCTCGCCACAAGATAGCAACGCACCATTAACATCTTTGGTGTCTATAGGCGATGGTTGACTCTTTCCATCAGGATACCCATCTGCATGTTTGCTATCTTATGATATAAAAAAAAACTGATACAAAGGTAATAAACAAAAAATATCATATTGCTCGAGTTTACACAGGCGATTGTCAATAGGCGATAAAACCGTTATTCACAGGATGTTTTTGTTTAGAGAAACAGGATTTACAAGGAAACCAAACATTTTCACATACAAAATATTTTTTCAGCTTCTATAATCGTGGTCTAGGGATATGAGCGTGGCAATACTCCTGTTTTTTATAATCGACGTGTGTCGTATCTCCGAAGAGGTATGCAGAAGTATACCAGTGCACCCACGATTATCATTAGATACTTATGGATTATCTTAAGATACTATGGACTTATGGTAGCGTTGTTTTTATCAAAAAAAAAACAATATTTTGATGTGCCCGACCCGGGAATCGAACCCAGGATCTCATGTAGACAACACCAACATTACCACTAAACGACAGAGACGATCTATCATAATTTAATTCTTGTTTATTCCCATGTCTACCCAAAGATAAATTTACATTGACTTTATATTTTACACATTTTCCATGTTACAGCGTTTGTATTTAAGCTAGCCAATTTTGAGACACCCACACAACGCATTAAGTTACTGTATTAACATGAATTTTAAACACATCCATCAGAACTTTAATTTCTAACTTTTCCTTTATGAGACTTCAGCTTGATTTCCCTTAGGAGTATTTCGTTTGAATTTTAAATCCCTAGTATTAAACTAATATGAAATAAATTTCAATTATCACATGTATTTTACAGATGTACCCTTTATTTCAAAAATAAGTAATTCCCAATATTGGTCCTAGTTCCGTCTAAAAATAGACTATCAGGAACGAGACAGGTCTTAAAAGGTAAAAAAATTAGCGAAACGTGACTTCACCATCGTGACTACTAGGTGATAGTCTTGTATTATCTCTCCCGGGTTAAGTACCAACACCTTATCAATTCCTTCTGTATTATCATGTATGTCAGTACTTGGAATACCATATTCTGGTATGGAGGATAATTGTTGAGCTACATTTATTAGCTCGTTATCGCCTTTTTCACTCACGTTATATTTTTCTGTTACTTAAAACTGCCATTTGCTAGAACGAAAGATAGCTACCATGCAATAACACGCGGTGGAATCTCAGAGGCTATCACATTCAGACTACCTTTCTCGCTCATGCAAATGGAAGTTCTGAGCGACAGAAAAGGATAGAATATTGGGAACTTATGCATGTGGCATTGCCAACCCGCCAAACGGATAGCAATACACTTTTAATATCTATAGGTGATGGTTTCTCTTTCCATACTATCTGTTGACATCTAACAATTTCCATTTCCATGATATCTAACAATATAAAAAACTTCAGAATAAGAAATGAATTTTGAACAAAATAGTTTTTTCGAAACTAGCGTGATATCACTACTTTAACTATTTTTATGTAACATCCTGTATAACAAATTGTCTCTCAAAAATATTCTCAAGTCTTTTAAAAAAGGCAAATTAATTATTCTCGCAATTTCAACGGAAAGTTAATTAATTGTAGTCATAAAGAAATTAAACACAGAGTTTAATTTCATAGATCTTGTTTAATTGGAAGATAACTAAGATTTATCTAATGAATTAATTAAAATCTGATTTTTCAGGCTTAAGATAAGCTTAGAATTAATTAAGGTTCAATTTTAGAGATATAATATTATGTCGAATACCAACTGTCTCCATCGTTTCTTTGTATATCTTAGACATCATTAGATATACAAGCTGACACGGCAAAGTTGGTTTGCCATACAAATTACTTGTATTGAATATTTCGGTGGGGTACTTAGGAGGGGGGGGGGGGTTAATTGAAATAAGAATTATCCTATCTTTTAAATTGACCAAACAGTAGATATTTACGAAATTTCATTGAAATCGGTTCAGAAGCTTAGGAATTCATAGTAGTCTGGTAACAAGTGCTTTTGAGGTCAAAACTTTTTCTAATCCTCTAAAAATTATGATTTAGGTGTCATTCGATTCGCAATGGCATGTAGAAACTTTTTGAGAAAGTTGAAGAGCCGCTCGCAAAAACTACAAAAGTTATAAACAATTAAGTGATAAAAAATGGGGGGTTTGGTTTTTCACAAATATCTCAAAACCTATTTGAGATTTTTAAAACTTGAAAAAAGATTCAAAGAGAAAAGTAAATTTCCCAAAAAAGTCCATACTCCTGGAAGTGTAGGATAAAGATATATATTTTTCCCAGAAGGTTGAAAATACGTCACAAAACGGATACTCTGGCTTGCGTAAGCCACGTCCACTTTGGGCTTTTAATGAATAAATATTATTTTAACTTATAAAATATGAAAATTAAGAAGTAAAAAAACTGATGCGTCTACAAGATAAATCAACAAACAATAATCCGTCGGCACATTTTTTTATCGCGATTTTTTGTTATACATTAATTAACTAACAATTTTTTGTAGTACCAATGTCAACATTGAAAGTGCCATAATTGTTAAACTATAAATCTGGATTTATAGTTTAACAATATATATATATAGAAGATTATGACAGCAAACAGAGAGATGACTCTCATGATGAAAAGAGACAACCATAGCCTATAGACACCAAAAATATTAATGATGCGTAGTTATCCATGTGGCGGAATGATAATGCCACGTGCATAAGTTTACCGGCTACCTTGAAACAAGTCATTTATTTATACATTACATACCTGTTATACTACCTTTCACTTCAGTATTAAAGTTGAACAAAATTAATATTTTATATTTTCAAGAATCGTAAACAATAACATGTTTAAATAAAGTGAGTACGTAAAAAGTAACGACGTCCGAGAATGTTTCCCTGTATAAAATTTATATCAAAAATAATAATATTGTTACATATATAATTTAGAGTTTATGTCTTTATTACCCGACTGATTTTAAATAAAAAAATAATAGTAGTCAAAACAAAGCAAAAATAATTGTAACGATGAAATCTCAGTGTCAGAAAAAAGGAACTGATTCGACTTACGCGGTTTTCTCTCAGTGATTAGTCCCACCTATCGCATAAATTCGGGGAATTACTGTGCAATCAAAACATAACTTGTAACGAATGTTTGTGTCGGGCGCTCACGCACTTGTGTTGCTACAGAGCTATCCGAACGTCGCACGACAAATCCCGAACAGGGCCGATAGAGTCCGCCAAAACATTGCCGCGAGTAATAAAGTTAGGCGAGCGCGTACGAAAGCTTCCAAAGTCAATTTTGTTTCGGCAACAGTTACGGCCAATTTTGGCCAAAACCAAAACTGCCGCCAAAACTTTATTTTTTGGCCGAAACCGAAATCGAAACCGAAAGTTCGGTCGGACACTACTGTACATCCAAACCAGAAAACGATAATAACAAGCACTGACGATATTGCGGCCGATAAGTAAAAAAAATAGGTAGTACATATTACCCGGGAGAGACGTTGCAGAACTTCACCACCTGTTAGTCACAATGACAGTGACACGTATAGTTACGAACTGCCTGGCAGAATATAAGATGTTCTATTCTTCAGAGGGGGTTCAGCATGGAAATATAAATGTAACCAAAAACCCACAAATTATTGAATCAAACGTTAAACCGACTATTAATTATGCTTCCAAAAATCGTTGGTGATTACGACGGGGTCGAAAATGGCACAAAATTAAGGGATACCTTTTTTACTTAACACCTGTCCATTAGGCAATCCCATTATGTTTTCCGTTATAAGCGCCTCCAGCGCTTTTCAACATTGGACCCTTTTAATCCTTTTATATTGACGAAAATATTGAGAATAATATTGTAAGGATGAAGTATTTTTAAGGATAAATCGTTTAATTTTTCCTAACGATATTTTTACTTATAACACGTACTGCGTTAGTCTGGAATGATTCTTTTGTACAAATATGGAATTGTTTCGAGTGATTTGATTTTATGTATAAAGGCTTTTTGTTATTGGATTGAATATCGTCGTTGTCAAGTGAATATTTGTTATGTTCAAAAAGTAATTTTAATTGACAATTTTACGGCTGATGCACATAGCATATAATTTTTTAGAATATTCTAGAATGTTTAGAATATTTTTTTTTTATGTCATAAGATAGCAAACAAGCAGATGGGTCTCCTGATGGAAAGAGTCAACCATCGCCTATAGACACCAAAGATGTTAATGGTGCGTTGCTATCTTGTGGCGAGTTCTAATGCCACATGCATAAGTTTACCGGCTACCTTACCCTCCAAACCGGAACACGACAGCAACAAGCACTGACGCTATTGCGGCAGGAATAGGTAAGGCGGTGGTACCAGACCCGGGCGAGACAATGCAGAACTCTACCACCTAGTATTTGCATGAAAATCTATTTAGCAATCAAAGTTCAGTATTACACGCTGAATACATAACAGTTTTTTTATATGAAAATTTGGTTTGTAAATTAGTCATAATCGTAGTAAATAAAGATGTAGGAATCTCCAAAAAGTGCACATAGCAGATATTCATTTGAAAACAACGATATTGTGATGTGTTGTATAAAAATTTGTTATTAGTTATATTTTATACTAGCTGACCTGGCAAACGTTGTTCTGCAAACATACAAACAGACAAACAGACAAACAGACAAACAGACAAACAGACAAACAGACAAACAGACAAACAGACAAACGGACAAACGGACAAACGGACAAACGGACAAACGGACAAACGGACAAACGGACAAACGGACAAACGGACAAACGGACAAACGGACAAACGGACAAACGGACAAACGGACAAACGGACAAACGGACAAACGGACAAACGGACAAACGGACAAACGGACAAACGGACAAACGGACAAACGGACAAACAGACAAACAGACAAACAGACAAACAGACAAACAGACAAACAGGCAAACGGACAAACATACAAACGGACAAACAGACAAACAGAAAAACAGACAAACAGACAAACAGACAAACAGACAAACAGACAAACAGGCAAACAGGCAAACAGGCAAACAGGCAAACAGGCAAACAGACAAACAGGCAAACAGACAAAAATTCTAAAAACTATATTTTTGGCTTCGATATCGATTGTAGATCACGTCCCAAGTATTATTTTAAAAAATATTCAATGTACAGTTTTGACTTTTCTACGATTTTGTTATATAATATAGATAGATCCTCGAGTTAACGGTCTTTTTCAGCTTTCAGACTTACAAGTCAACACAATCAAATATATATATATATATATATATATATATATATATATATTATATTCCAGTTTAACAGCCAAAAGGACTGCATGCACATGCACTGAAAAGGTGAAGATTATAAAAGTTATACGATAGATAAAGGAGTGTGTAGCGTACTTTCTTTTAGTAGAGGGAGTATAAATCTACGGTTTATGTCGTGAACTTATGCCAATATATATATATATATATATATATATATATATATATATATATATATATATATATATATATATATATATATGATCATCTATATCGCATATTTTGCAATTTATGCGATTCCAAAAGGAAATCAAAAAATGAAAAGAAAAAAATATAGGGTAATTCTCATTGACTAATAATTATGAAATTTGCTAATTTTTTTTATATCATAACATCTTCAGGGAGGATCTTGTGGCGAGGTCTAATGCCACATGCAAATGTTTATCGGCTACCTTGCCCTCTAAACTGGAACACGACAGTGACAGCACTGATGCTATTACGGCAGGAATAGGTAAGGTGGTGGCGCTTGACCGATTTTTATCTAGGTGTTAAGGCGAGGTATTTCGACGCACGTCAATTCTATAGAAAATGGGTGGCGCTGTATGTTCTGAAACCGCTGGGAAACGTGTTCATTTTCGGATAAATAGATATAGGACATCAGCTGAAAACTAAAATTTAGCACATTCTTTTTTGTATTTACAAATAAATATCACCACATTAAAATCATGTGGAATATTAGAAATATTATTAACAAATTATTTGTTTTAGAGATTTTTTTAGACTGTTTTCGGAATTTTATATGATCGAGTAAAGTACATTCTATCATGTAATGAGATAGCACATTCCTTAGATAATATCTTGAGGTATATCGTGTAATTTTTGTAAAATTGTTATTTAACAATCAATACAAAAAAATGTGATTTAGCAAACCAGTTTTTTCCCGTATGTCGCGATGCCTCGCCTTAATTCCACCCCTACTCATAGAAGCTAGAAGTGTTCTTAGTGTAATATGACGTATATATGTGTGTCTTTCTGTGACATCATCGGTTCTTAACGGATAAACCGATTCCAGTGTAGTTTATCGAAATCGACACATTTATGTATTTTAAAAATAGGAGCGTTTGCTCATATTACTGTCAAAAATGACGTGTCTATTATATGTTGACGGCCCCGTTGGTAGAGTGGTTAGCGACACCCTGACTACGTAATCGACGGGGCTCGGGATTGATCCCCGACGGGGACAAGCATTTGTGTGATGAGCATAAATGTTTGTATTTCCGGGTTTGGGTGTTTATTAAATATATTCTAGTATTTATATATGTATTTCTGTGTATTAGTATCGTTGACTAACACCCAAACACACAAATAATTTGCTTACTTTGGGGTTAGATCAGTAAGTGAAATTTGTCTCGTGAATATTTTTATTTATTTATTTATTCATGTGGTCTATGGTCAGAATGACCTGGTAACAATAATTAAAACTTTAATCTACATTTTATAGCACTTTTTTTCTAAACGTGCTCTTAAGCAAATACGATGCGGTTCAGGTAGTGACGGTGAGACACTTCAAAAGAGATCTGAATGAAACACAAGAGTTTATGGTTTAATGGAGTTAGGTCTTGATCTAATAAATATCTAAACAAACGCCTGAAGCTGAAAATAACCAACCACAAACAAAAACTGATTCTCATCGATTATCAGAAGCCGATACCAATCTTTAAAAACATCGTAAACTATCTCGTCTCCCGCTTTTGTTACAAACGAGGATGTAATAAACTAACTTTTTATAACCCATTCGGTTCTTGGCTAACCATGAAACTATGTCGTAAAATTAGCGCTTGGCATATAAATGGTTGATGTATAAGATCTTGTAAATTGTAATTAGTCTACAGGACAACATCTTTTATGTTAAATGAACAACACATATTTGAAACTTCGTGAGCGATATCCTTTTAAAGAGTCTATTAAACTCTGTCTTTGTGATTTTTACGAACATGTTGCGTAACATAAGCCCTGTGATATCATCGTATTTATTCTATCAATCGACACATTCGTCGGACAATATAACCGCTTGATAGCATTAATAATTATTAAGTAATTCAGCAAAACTGAACTATGTATGTATTGATTTCTGTCCAAATAAAAATGATTAAATACAACATCTTCGATGTGTCAGACAAGGTCATCGATGCAATATTTTTGTTGGATAACACATTTTCGAATTATTTAGTTAATTATATCATAGATATTAAAATCAAATATTTATCCACCAAGAAAGTAAAACATATGAATTCCGAAAATTTCGATTATGTTCGCTCATTTGAATAAAACGTAGCGCTTACAAAAAGTTTAGACTGTAAATCTGTAACAAAGCTTCTATCGTTCACCGGATTGTCGTCACAGGACGGTTCACTAAAAGGAAACCACTCACGAAGTTTTACATAATATGTCATCATCATCATCTTCCATCACAGCATCATCTTTTTTTCTTAAGTTTAGATTTAACATTCAATAATTTATTATGCTGGATAGCATCATTTTTGTTTTAACGATTAGTACATAATATGTATGATCGTTTAAAAAGATGATGCTATCCAACATAATAAATTATTGAATGTTAAATATAGTATGATGATCGCCTCTGTGGTCTAGTGGTCCGGTGTCGGAGTTGACCACATGAGGTCCCGGGTTCGATTCTCGGGTCGGGCAATTCAAAAATGTTTTTTCAGTTTTCTGACAAGAACAACGTTGCCCGGAATTGAAAAAAGTGCCCGGTCGGCGATAGGCTTGCCACCTATCACATTGTGGGACGTAGTATCTTCGGCAAATCGTGGGTGCACTTGTTGTACCTCTGCATATATCTTCGGGGTTACGGACGAGAAGATACTGTGTACTGATTATAATGAGCATATAACATTATTATGTACTGATCGTTTAACAAAAATGATGCTATCCGTCATAATAAATTATTGAATGTTAAATCTAAACTTAAGAATAAAATATGATGCTGTGGGACATCATTTAATATGCATAAAAAGTACAAGGACTTTTATTACTTTTATTTAACAAGTACAGTAAATCTATGTTTGATCCCGTTTCATCAAAATCGGTTTAGTGGTTTAAACGTAAAAGCGTAACAGACAAACACACATTTATAATATTAGTATGGATGTCTCTTATGTAATTTATGCTATTTATCCCGTGTTGGTCCGGGCTCCTCTGAAGTTTAGACCAACTGTCGTTCTGCCAGGCAGGTCTTACAAGGCGATTGAATGGCTTTTCGTTTCACTACCAGCATGACTATTTGGTGATAGTCCCGCAATGTCTTGCCCGGGTATTTGGTACCACCGCCTTACCTATTCTTAACGCACTGGCATGACTTCTTGGCATTGCCATCCCATCACATGGGTAGCAACACATCATTAACATCATTGTTGTCTATAAGCGATGGTTTTTCTTTCCATCAGGAAAGCCATCTGCTTATTTGTTACGTAATGACATAAAAAATTAAAAAATATTGTAAGACTAGCCAAAAGGAAGCTACATACAAAGTTTCAAGTATGAATTAATTACTTAAAAATTAGTGTGGTGTCCCGCGAACTAAAAAGTTGTGATTGCGCCTGCGGGAAACTTAATTTGTAATTCTTTTTTGTACAAAAAAAATTGCCGACAGCGTAAACAAATTTCATAGATTCAGGAATTAATTGGCGGTTATCCATTATTCAGGGCGAAATTAACGTAATTAATTTACGACTTTCCTCGATTTTTTATAATAAAAGGTAGTTAACAATCAGATCGCTCTCCTGATGGAAAGAGACAACATTCGCCTATACACACTAAATATGTTAATGGTGCGGTGCTGTCTTATGATGATGTCTTAATGCCACTTGCATACGTTTGCCGGCTACCTTACTCTCCAAAAGGAACACGACACAAGAACGGACGCTATTGCGGCGAGACAATACAGAACTCTACCACCTAGTAAAACTTTTCGTTAAATCGATCAGTGATTTTGCAAAAAGTTGACAATAATTTACATACTTATTAATACGTGATGAAAACTTAATAAACAATTGCACAAAAAAAATTGGCATAGTTTAAAGTTTACATTGCGGAGGACTGCAGAAACCTAATATTTTTAAATAAAATGTATTAGAAATATATTAAACTAGCTGCAGCGTTCAGCCCGCTATATTATAAAATTTTTTAGCGAATCCCGCGGGATCACCTAGTGTAAGTGCCTTTGTACTGTTCCAGGTCATCGTCTCTCTGTCTGCTTAATTTCATTCAAATCCGTTAGGTACTTTTTGCATGATTTAGTAATAAACATCCAACTATTCAAACATCTAATCTTTCGCATTTACAATATTAATAAAAAATATCTGGTTGACTGGTTAAAAAATATCATTGAAAACAGTTGTAGATCACCATTCGAGATAAAACTATGACATAATACGATACGAACGGTACAAAAAAGTGATTTTTACGATTTTTTAAATTGTTAAACTATTTGCGCGGATGTGCGATTTATTTCTGTAACCGTAATCTGAGGTCCGATGAGAATTTATCTCTATACATTCCATTTTGCCACACAGAGTTTCTTTCTCAATCCTTATTCCACCGAGCAATTCGTTTGTGGAATGTACTTCCTACACACATCAGAAAATCCCCTTCAAAGCTATCATTTAAAAGACAAATAAAATTATATTTCAATGCATAAAAATAGTGACGTCAGCTTAGTTAGAGTGTTAAGATTGTGCTCATAGATGTGTCTTTGTTATTTGTATATATGTATATTAAGTATTTATATATATTTGTATGTATGTATATGAGTGTTTATGTATATATGTATGTAATTAAGTATGGTATAATTTAGTAATATGTATTATTATAACGTGTATTTATATAAATAATAAATAAATATTCACGGGACAAATTAAACTTACTGATCTAACCTCAAAGTAAGCAAATATTTGCTTGTGTTATGGGTGTTAGTCAACGATACTACGAATACATAGAAATACATATGTAAATACCAGAATATATATATAATAAACACCCAAACCCGGTAATACAAACATTTATGCTCATCACACAAATGCTTGTTCCCGTCGGGGATCGAACCCGAGCCCCGTTGACTGCGTAGTCAGGGCCGCTAATCACTCGACCAACGAGGCGGTCAATATATATATATATATATATATATATATATATATATATATATATATATATATATATATATATATATATATATATATATATATATATAATATATATATATATAATATATATATATATATAATATATATATATATATATATATATATATATATATATATATATATATATATATATATATATATATATATATATATATATATATTGTAAATTATTTATTGTTCTGTATTGATTTTGTCTTTTCATAGTAAGTTTGAAATATATGAAAAGTTAAAATGGACTTCTACTTTAAATTATTTTCTTAATAATACATGAGGTATAGAATGCCCTTACGCGTTAAGTTAAACCTATGTACTTTTTAGATTTTACACTTTCAATCGTCGGCACTTGGTGAAATTCCATTATTTTTAGTTGAAACTAGTTTATCACTCACTTGTACTTTTATTTCACTATTATTATACACTAAATTATTTAATTTTATCGACCGGTTTCGCTTTTTAAAGCATCTTCAGGACAGAATATTAACAGAATATTAGTCCTGAAGATGCTTTAAAAAGCGAAACCGGTCGATAAAATTAAATAATTTAGTGTATAATAATAGTGAAATAAAAGTACAAGTGAGTGATAAACTAGTTTCAACTAAAAATATGTACTTTTTAATAAATAATTTTATTGTAACATTTTACGCATAAATGTTTATAAACTTACTATGAGTAAGTTTAAGTTATATGATTAGTTAAGATAGACCACATTTTTTGATTATTTTCTTAATATATGAGGTATAGAATGCCCTTAGGCGTTAAGTTAAACCTATGTACTTTTTGTCTGTGCATAAATAATTTTATTGTAACATTTTACGCATAAATGAAACGATTTGATAGAAACAATATTGCTAAATAAAACAATCACTCAACATGATGGCTCGGTTCTCTGAACGTACATTTATTATAACTCCCACGACAATGCGGCGGTTGCAAGTTGTTGTTGAAATCAGAATTGATTTATAACTTCACTTTATTAGAAAGAAAGAAAGAAAATATTTATTTGCAAGAATATGGGTCTTACAAGTTGTCAAAAATTAATTAAGTTACCAACATTTGCCATTATTATATGGTGTGCAAATATTTAAAAATTATCACTATATAATATTACATTAATAAATAAATAAATAAATACATATAATATATATATATATATATATATATATATATATATATATATATATATATATATATATATATATATATATATATATATACATATATATACATATATATAGCAATATAGAGCAAACATTTTGTAAAGTATCTGTTTTGTTCGTTTGTGTGCTCTGCATGCGCGCGTGTGTGAATTATATACTGACTGTCATCATTTTTTTTTATGTTGTACTCTGATAAGTACGATCGGGCCGGTTAACAAGTGCGGCGACAAACTAATTTTACTAGCGCGTGAACGTAAGAAAAAATCTGCAAAGAAATGTGATTCATATTATGAAAGGTTAAAGGTAGGCATGATGCGTTCGATCGATGATCGTTCAAACGCTTACTTCACCTACCTTTTCCATTTTTGAACCAATCGTATCTTCACGAAATTTATGGAAACAAATGAGAAATAAAGATTTCCAAACAAAAACAAATACGAACCGTTAATTAACGACTGAGTTTAATTAACAAAAGTAGTAAAATACTGTCAATCTGAAATTTCTTTTTTGGTATTTCGGTTGAAAATTTAAATTTAAGCTTAAATACAACTTTTGCTATATGGAATTTCACAATATAAAAATAAAAGTAGAATTAAAAAATCATATTTACATTCAGTAGGATTTATTAATTAAAGAAACACCGTATACTATATTGTCGTTGATACTGCAATTCCGCGCTAACAATAGATAATACCGCGTTACTATAAGATGTAGCAAATTTTACAGGAAAACGAAAAAACTGTAAATCTTCTCCAATACTAATCAAATACGTGTCTTAACTTTTAACTATTTAGAAAGGCGTATTAGTGAGCTTATATAATACTATCTAATTGAATTCAATCAACATTAAGCTAAAAAATACATCATCATACAAATACAAATCTAAAATTTGATACTTTTGTACTTCCGCTTACTTTGATACTTTTGAATTATCCACTGTTAGTTCGCGGTATTGCAGTATCAACGACGATATAACTTCTATAATATTATATTATCTGTTTTGGTAAGTCGTCTAAAATATAAAATTCCAATCGTATTCAATAACGTAGCCATTATAATGTCAATCGGTCGAATTACCGTGCAATCAGCGGCCACTACTCAATTACCCGGTTGGATGGGCTTATGCAAATGGCAGCCAAAGTAATTCAATATCCAAATCCATTCCGTAATAGTAATTGTATTAAGGACGTTCTTAATCAAACTCCAACACATGTAGCCCATGTGTACTTTATAGAGTGTTATAGGTGATTGAGAACAATCGTGTGATAGGCAATATCAATTTACGATAGATTGTTAACCGGAAATTATAGAGACATCATCGACTAGTGTATAACCACAGTGTATTCTATAATGGAGCTCATACCACGCACTATGTACGATTATATCTATATCATGGAAAAACATTAATTTTACAACCAATGTGGTATTTAATCGTTATTTAAGACATTTATGTGTTAACTTCTTGCTACGCTTGTAGATAAGGAAGTTACTGATTTTGTCCCGATTTTCGAAAATCGAATTTTCACTAGATATCCACGTTTTGAGGTCCTAGGAACCTTTTTCGACTATTTTCATGATTACGTCTGTGTGTCTGTGTGTATGTTTGTGTGTGTATGTAAACATGTCATAACTTTTGAATGGTTGATAGCATTCGATTGGATTCCACTCAATTTAGATTTCCTAAAAATTTGAACTAAGTTGGCACAGGTGATTTTGAGAAATTTTTAGCAAAACTGTAATTTTTTAATATAACTTCCAGATTAATGTGCCGACTGATTGCAAAAACGAATCAGCTCTATTTCTCAAAAAAATGGTAAAGTGCAGGTTGAGCCACGCGCAATGTAGGGTAACGAAGTTGCCCATTACAATAATACAGATTAAGAAAAGGGCTTTTATTATTTCATACTATGAACATTTAAGCTATTCAACGTCAATGATAAATATAATATATCCGCATCATAGGTTCACCGCCTATAAAAACTTCTCTAAGTACATTTTATAAGTTGGTCGACTGTTACTCAAAAACTTGCAAAGCCTTCTAAGTTCTAAGCCGTGATAGTTTTTCTTTTAACTTCATTACATTTACTACTCCATGATTTTTTTCCCACCCTCAAAACGAACTGTTTAACCTGTAGTTTTCACCTGATATAATGTATGTATTAATGCAATTAAATACATAAAAAAATTGCCTTTGGAAATTTGAATTAAATATTTACGTTCCTAAAAATTCGACGCCGTTTTTATGGAGTATTCCCGTTTGAGCAACTATTTTTTGAGCACCTTTGCATTGAGCACCAAAGGTATTCCCATTTGAGCACCAATCAATATAATAGCTTGGTGCTCAATGGGAAACATTAAAAAATATTTAACTTTATTACCTTTTGAGCACCTACGCTGCAGTAGTTTCTAGTGATGGGTGTAAAATAAAACATATCGAAAAAAAATGGCAGTACTTTTATTTTCATATTATTTAGTGGTAGTGCCATACTGCATTTACAACTGAATAGGCCGGCACTCTCACTTGACACCGACGTAAAGTAGCAGCTCCGCTGCTGCGTTTCGTTCGGTTTGTGAGAATCTCGGAGGACTAACCCCCCCCCCCCCCACCCACACACTATGGATTTGAAAAAAAATTGAGAAAACTAAAAAAACAACATTTGCAGGCGTAATAACGATTGTTTTGTAAGTAGACGTTTTAATAAATTGGAAGTACAAAAACACTAATTGTACATCTCCAGCAGATCTTGCAAATAGCCGGTCAACTCTATGAAACTTGTTTCTTTTTCTATAGAGACTCAATTTTATATTATTAAAATTAGGCAAATCGGTGGCTGAATCGAGTTCTTGATCTTTCAAAATATTGACTTTGTGTTTATAAATTGTTGGAATAGGCCTTAGAATAATTACACTATAGAAAGACAGTCTTCATACAAGCGCTCTGTCAAAAATGAAGCACTAAAAAATGTTTATACAAATGAAACGAATAAAAGAAAATAATATGTATTTATTACAATTTTTTTATTCAAACGAAACACAGTAGCAATGCAAAGCTGTTGTATTATTATTGTGAAACAGTACAAGTGTGATCAGCTAGGAAATATTGTGTTAAAATGGAGTTTCACCAAGTCTGTGGTCCTCTGTGGTCTAATGGTCCAGCGTTGGAGTTGACCACATGAGGTCCCGGGTTCGATCGGACACTTTAAAAAATAAGTGTTTTTTCAGTTTTCTGAGAAACACAAAGTTGCCCGAGATTGGAAAGTGCCCGGTTGGCGATAGGCTTGCCACCTATCACATTTGTGGGACCAAGTATCTTCGTCTAATCGTGGGTGCGCTTGTTGTACCTCTGCCTACCCCTTCGGGGATATGGGCGTGAAGATACTTTTTTTTTTACTTCACCAAGTGCCGACGATAAAAAGTGTAGAATATATTATTACAAACTTCTAACTCGTAATTTTAATCTATATTAATATTATAAATGCGAAAGTTTTAGTTTTTAATAGACGTTTGGATGGATGGGATGCAATCACGCAAAAGCTTCTGAACGGATTTATATGAAATTTGGCATTCAGAAAGATGATGACCTGGAATAGCACATAAGTTACTTTTTATTCCGGAAAATGATTTGTTCTCGCGGGATCCACACTTTATATTTTGGAGCCATTTATGGCTCCAATTAAAGTGCTTCAAAATGGGCGCGTGGACTTGGATTCTATAGTGTAATTATTCTAAGGAATAGGCTCATCTGTAGATGCAACTTCTTTGTAAAGGTTCTTTATAGCTTCTTTCACTTGTATATCGCCGCTGTTTTGGGTATGACAGCTGTGTTCTGTCACTTTTAATATATCTTTATTTCCATTTATAGTCAAGAACCCGTGGCAAGATTTATCCAAGCAACGCCATAATACACTTCCTCCTTTGTAATTTTTAATCTTTCTGAATTATCTATTTTCGTATATTATTATTAGCCACCTCTTTTACTGGTAGTGTAGCTTACAGCTGCATTTTTATTACTTGGACCATGTTTAGGTTCCATTGTTTACATGAATTTGTCACTCACGTATTACAGAGTAAAATTTTTGACACGGAAAAAACTTATCGCTATGGGTCACATCGGCCTATGTCCATGCACCACCGTTGTTAGATGATAATAGAGAATATTTGCAAACAATACGAGTTAAGACGTAAACAAGTTCCGGAACAGCTCGGTTTTATTCGTCATACTTCGGGTTATTCGAGATATCCTGACGGATGGTAAGGGTGACGCGCGCGCCACCCTTACCGTCCTTCCTTTACGACCTTCTTAACTTAATTAATCTTCATAATAATATGAAGACACTGATTTCTTTTGTTAATATTATACCCTACAATTGGTTTGGGGACAGATAATATTAAAGTTGAAGAAACTTATTTTGATCTTTAGATTAATTGATTCAAGTAAACTTTTATGTTAATTATGGTAGTTTTTATTAAATGACAAGAGTCAATTGTAATTCTTTATTATACAACCCATCACTAGAAGCTATCGCACTGTAGATGCTCAATGGGGAATGAAGTGAAATTTAAGCTATTGTTCCCTTTTGAGCACTACAATAAAATATTGATTGGTGCTCAAAAATAAATATCATAGGTGCTCAAAGCATAGGTGCCCCAAAAATTGGGACCCAAATTGGAATACTACGTTTTTATAATGACGAAACATACAAATTGACTGTGACATCTATATAACAAAACCAAGTAGCGGAATTTCAACAGTATTCAATAACGCAGACATCATAACGTCAATCAGCTGAATTACCGCCCAATCAGCGGCTGCCTCGTCATTATCCGGTTGGATGGGCTTATGCAAATGGCGGCCGAAAGTAATTCAATGTCCAGGCCCATTTCGTGATAGTAATTGTATTAAGACTCGTTGTCGACCAAACTTCAACATACATGGAGCGTATATAGGTGATTGAGAATTACTGCAATGGGCAATGTCAATTTACGATAGGATGTTTACCGGAGATGAATGACGTCATCAACTCGTATGTGAGTATTGTATATTGACCATATTAGAACATACTCATGTAGTATGTAAGTACTATGTATAATACGGTCGAATTGTACACACACACACACACTAAGAGTATTCTTCAAATATCAACTTGTTATTCAGCACGATAAAATAGCACAACTTATTGGTTTCTATTATTCAACCGTCGAAAAAACGGAAGAGGTAAGCTCGACGCGTATATTTTTTATATTCGTTTATAAAGTTGAGATGCCGTTTTACAAACGGTGTCGTCACATTATAAACAAAAGCAAATTGTTGATAACATAAATTGCGTCGATTTGTTCCGTATTCGCCCTAAAGTTTTGTCCCAAATTCCATAAATTTCCGTATTCGCCTTACATACGAAATATTTCCTGTTTCGCCCTACTTGTATAAGATCCTAAAAGTACCATTTACAAATACACAAATTTTTCAAGAACGTCGTCACTTCTGAAACATAAGATTTCCTTCGTGTAATAAAATTATCAAGTAGGTATGTATCAAATTTGCTGTTTCTCGTATTATTTCTAAAGGAGTTATTAGATTAAAATATTTTACCTACAAATTATTTAAATATTTTAGTTATTCTAATAAAACAATACATAAATAAAAAATATGTTTTATTATAAAAGTTTCATTTCGCCGTGTTGGTCCCGGCCTCCTTTGTAGAATAGGCCAACTGCCGTTCTGCCAGGCAGGTCGTAAAAGGCGACCGATTGGCTATCGAGTCACTACCATCGTGGCTACTAGGTGGTAGAGTTCTGCATTGTCTCGCCCGGGTCTGGTACCACCGCCTTACCTATTCCTGCCGCAATAGCGTCAGTGCTTGTTGCTGTCGTGTTCCGGTTTGGAGGGTAAGGTAGCCGGTAAACTTATGCATGTGGCATTATACCTCGCCACAAGATAGCAACGCACCATTAACACCTTTGGTGTCTATAGGCGATGGTTGACTCTTTCCATCAGGAGACCCATCTGCTTGCTTGCTGCTATCTTATGACATAAAAAAAAATACAATTCTAAATCACAATCAAAATCACAGATTAGGTTTTATTAATTACAAGAGCTAATAACTAACTCAATGTATCTAGGTATCTAATATATCTTTACAAAATAATTAACTGAGATTCCATAATAAAAGTGTTACAAAACTGTTAAATCAAATGGAAAAATTAAAGCGTAATAAAAAAATATAAAAACGTAAAATAAATAAAAAAGCAATATCAGGATTTTACTTAAAAAACAAAAGGACACATTTTTTCCAAACAATGGCCTGAAGAAATATCATTTAACATGGACTGTATTGAATCGTTAATTATTTTATCCATCTCGATGTCGTCTAGGCGCCTTGCATTTCCTTGTCGTCGGAAACGAGTTTGATTTAGGTCGGTCAGCATCATTTTTCATAGTTTTTAAAACCTTAACAATATTCAATTTTTCTGTAAAAGTTCTGTTTAATATATATATATATATATATATATATATATATATATATATATATATATATATATATATATATATATATATATATATATATATAATTTCTTTATTTATTTAACTGTTATGACATGATCCTGATATGATATCAATACTTGAAATTGTTATAAAAACAACTAACCGACGAGGTTAATAAAGATCAATATTGATGCAAGAGTGAATGTAAATTGAAATAGATATTAACTTTAATTGTTCACTAGTTAAAGTAAGAATAACAATAATTTAATTTTATTGAATAATTTATAACTTACCCCTCTTAAATGTCGTAATATAATCTCCAGTTCACCTTACATCCTAAATGCTATTGCAAGCAACGTCCTCATAAGTACGTAACATTTTTGTTTCTGACCTTACTTAAAATTATTAATAAAAACAAACGAGGCAAAACAAGCATAAAATCTGGGGCGAATCAGAACTAAATTATAATAATAAGTAGAAAATCATTTTTTAGGACGAAACAGGAATAAAGTGTAGGACGAACACGGATTTCTGACGTGGGGCGAAACTTTGTAGGTCGAATGCGGAACAAATCATTGCGTCAATGTCAACGATAAACTTCAATGTCGCCGGCAGTCAAGGAAGCCTGCTACGCGAGGTTCTTTTCTCCAGGTATGGAACCTAAAGTTAACCTGTCAAACCTACTTTTTTATCTAAGAAGCCAGATAGAGTTCTAGATAAATTACCCATTTACATAACAAGTAATTTAAACAATATGCCATGGCAATTTGTTAACGAGAGCGGTAAATGTCATGCATATTATATAATGACGACATCTTACATTCAGCGTGAGGTATTTTCTAAAATATATTTATGTTTTTAATCTGACGCCACAATTTGTATTCGGATGAATTGTAGAATTTGCCTACGACAAATAAATATCGTTGCCTAATATGTTGTAATATAACGTGATGTGAACAAACATTTACGCTCATCACACAATTGCTTGTTCCTGTCGGGAATCGAACCCGAGCCTCATTGAATGAATGAATGAATATTGCGCACCAAAAGTGACATTGACAAGTATTTGTAACAACATACAAAGGTACACAACGGCGGTCTTATCGCTACAAAGCGATCTCTGCCAGACAACCTTTAGGTAAAGGAGATACTTTCATAAATAATCATGGGTGTGTGGTGCTACTTAAATATACTACACGAAATAATGCTGCGAAATTAAGGTAATGACATGCAATAGAATAAATAAATATATTTAAATATATACACAAAATATGATATACAAACGAACATTGATATAAAAAATCCAAGATAAACAGTCCCGAACAAAACTGACACTCAAAACTGTCCCTAATTTCACACAAGTAGTTATAGATCTATGTTTTTGCATATCCAACCTTAAGCGTTAGACTTATAGTTGTTTTTACAAAGCAATGTACGAAAAGTAATAAATTTGACAGTATCGCAACCGCAATGAGACACTGATTGTGTATCTTGTGTTTTTTATATCAATGCAAACGAATATATATACTTACATAATACATATACACATAATACTTACAAGAAAAGGAAACAAAAATTAACTTCAATAAAAGTAAGGATCTCGATATAACCATTAACCAAATATAATAAGTGCGTACCTACATATGTTATGAATTACTCGTAAGATATTGCTTTTTAGGCTGAGTTTTAAAAGAGTGAAGACTTTCAGCGTTTTTAAAATCCTAAGGCAACGAATTTCAAAGCCTTATAGCCCATTTATTGCATTATTAATGTACCTAAACATTCAACCAACGTGGACAAGTGATATAAGGATCGTGCTGGTGTTTTCTAAGTACCTATATAAAACTACACATTTATTCCTTTTTAGGCGTCAAACAGACAACTAGCGTTCTTGCGGTCATGTTCTAGCCTCCGTGGTCCAGATTCTCTGAAATACATGCGGTGGCTTAGAAGTTACGTACTAGAGCAGTCAGACCGCAACGTGGCATACACTAACGCCGAACTTCGACCGCAGAACACTAGACCGCGCGCTGTGTGTTCACCGTAAAGACAGTGTTTAGTATAGCGTCTAAATTTGATAACAAATCTTGTTGTAAAAAAAAAATTGTGGTATTTAATTTGCAAATTTCCGCGAAATTAGCTTAAATTTAGCTTAATTTAGCTTACGGTTTCACGTCCGTGTCTCATTAAAGGCCTAACTGAGTTGGTCCCGTTTTAGTGACACTGAGACATAGAGACGGTATGGATACTAAACACAGCCACACACAATTCTTTAAATTTCATTCGCTTAGATCTGTTGTGTTGTGTGTGTGTGTGTGTGTGTGTATGTGTATGTGTGTGTATGTGCGTGCGGGCGTTCGTGTGTGCGTTCGTGCGTGCGGCGTTCGTGCGTGCGAGCGTGCGTGCGTGCTTGCGTGCATGTGTGTGTATGTATAATTTATTTGTATTTTTGTGTTTTCTTTGTACTTATGTGAATAACTTGTATTCTATACCTATACCTTTCATTTCAGTTGCGTCACAGCAGTACCATATAAGGTTTCGTGGAAAATTTACAAATTAAATACCTCAATTTTGTCTCTGGGTTATGGATTTCCGCAAAGTAATACCTGGATCTATAAAAAAATTTTTGTTTCAATGTATCATGAAGTAAATATTCGAACGATAACTTGTGTCACTAAAATCGCGTCTATTAGATGGTCGAGCTCTTGTACATGTCGCCTTGGGTTGGTTTGAAGAATAGACCACTTGAAATTCTGCCAGGTAGTTCTTTTGAGGGAAACGATTGAGTATATGACATACGTGTTACTATCATCGTGACTACTACGCGGTAGAGTTCCTCAACATATCGCCTGGGTAGAGCGTACCGAAGGCAGGGAGGGGCAGCTGCCCCCCATCCCTCCCAGAAATTGGCTATCTTCCTACTAACTATCTACTGTTGTCGATAAAAATATAGTAAGATTATAGTCTAGTCTTATCGCCTCTGTGGTCTAGTGGTTCAGTGTTGGCGTTGACCACATGAGGTCCCGGGTTCGATTCCCAGGTCGGGCACTTAAAAAAGTGTTTTTCAGCTTTCTGATAAACACCAAGTTGCCCGGGATTGGAAAGTACCCGGTTAGCGATAGGTCACCTATCAATTTGTGGGACCAAGTATCGTCGGCTTTGTGGGAACAAATAACTTGTTGTACCTCTGCCTACCCCTTCGGGATACGGGCGTGAAGATGCTTAAGATTATAGTCTTAAAGTGTTATGGTTTCGGTTTCGGCCAGACCTGGAAAAGAAGCCGAAGTCGTAGTTTCGGTTTACGCTGAAAATCCAGTTTCGGTCGGTCACTTCGTGTGTCATATGGTAGCGTGTAATATATATTTTACTGAATTAATGTGTTTTTAATGCAAATTATATTAAACACTAGCTTACTTCACCTTTTCTCCATACAAACTTTAATTTTGCTAAATTTTATATTCCTTAGTTTGCGTAATTTTGGTACAATGTCAAAGATACAAAGGTACATTTTAGATCCTTCGATAATTTTATCTTTTTCTTCTTCAAATTCCGATCCGGTAGTAATTAAAAAAACAAAATATACCCGACTAAATGTGCCTGTGAAGGTTTATTTGAATAAAAAAATAAATTTGAGTTAAATAAAATGTCATATGCTAATGTACCTTTTTCATATGTGTTAGGTTTTCATTTAATAAAGCAAGATTTTGCCCGAAACTGCTATAAATGTGCAAACTTATTTTCTTGCACTGGCATCCCTAAATTTAAATTTAAAAATGTCGCCTTTAACAGACGTTCACTTTGACGACGAGGCTCAAAAGAGCGAATCGTACCGAACAGTTGGCCTCCAGTAAACTGTAAAAATAACAGTATTGAGATCATTCTTGAGCGTGCATAAGTAATTTAAGGTAATGTATTTTTTAAAGTTATATTTCATTATGAGAATTAATAACATGTAGAATATTAGAAATAATAAAATAAACTTGGTAGAATAATTGTTTTGGTCATATTGAACAATGTGAAAAGAAATACAAATGTAAAATAAATTGATTACGTAGTTTTGATTAGTAAAGGCAGTTCCTAATGTTAACAACTAGTCCAAAAAAATATATTAATCTCGATAAATTAAAAATTTTATTATTTGTGTAGTCATTAATACGTAGGTCACACTATAAGTTTTGCGTAACTTAAAAAAGCAACATGTTATAACCAAAATATTATGTTTATTGCTTTTCAAAGTAATCTTCTTTACATTTTGAACATTTTTTCATGCGATCGAACGATTTTTAAACCAGGAGCACCTCAGATCTGAAGGCATGTTTTCTACGTGCTGATTGAACGCTATCACAGCCTCTTCGGAGTTGGTAAAAGTAAAACCTCTCATCAAATCTTTGATTTTGGGGAAAATACAGAATTTACAGGATGCTAGTTTAGGGCTATGCGCAGGATGAGTGACGAGATGTACTTTTTTGGAAGCTAAATATGACTTTGTTTTGTTGGCTGTGTGTGAAGAAGCGTTATCATGGTGTAGGTGAATGCGGCTTTTGGGTCGTCTTTCGCGAACTTTTTCTAACACCCTGGGTAAACAAATAGTAGAATACCACTCGGCATTAACACTCTTTTGATATTCAAGTGGAATTGTACAGATGAGACCCGTAGCTGAGAAAAAAAACGCGATTATTTTTTTACCAACGTTTCTCGCCTGTCTCACTTTTGTTGGCCTGTTCTCATTTTCAAACACCCATTCACAAGATCGCTGTTTCTTTTTCGGGTTCAAAACAATAAATCCATGTTTCGTCTCCTGTGACAATGTCATAAACAGCATTAAAATGTCCGTGGTCGTACTTCAGTAGTATCTGTGAGCACCATTCCACGCGAGTCTGCTTCTGCTCCGCTGTCAGTTCATAGGGGATCCAACGACAACAAAGTTTCCGAACTTTCAATTCTTCGTGTAAAATTTTTTGAATTTAGCTCATACCAATCCCCAATAGTCCTTCGAATTGTCTCATAGGCAATCCGGGGGTTTTCTTCAATTAACCGTTAAACAGTAGCCACATTATTTTCGTTGACGGCAGTTGAAGGCCGCCCTTCACGAAATTCGTCATGTAAAGAAACTCGACCTCTCTCAAATTCAGCAAACCATCGCCTCATGGTGCACAAACAAGGTGCTTCTCTCCCAAGAGCATTTCGAAGACGAGCGGTACAGTCTTGCGGAGAAAGAGAACTTTTAAAATCATAAAAAATCATCGCTCTAAAATCTTTTTAACTTAATTCCATTTTCGTTGCGTACGTAGAACTTTGATGTGTGATAAAAAAACAATTAACAAATAATTTCCCGCCAATTGCTTTTTTTTATTATTAAGAAGATTGCAACGTTTTAAAAATATAACATTCAAAATTCAAATAGTTCCGATTAGCTAGAAGTGCAAAACTTTTAGTGTGCCCATGTACATATAATATCCTTCATTTTAACGTAATTATTTTCATTTCAAGAAGTTTTCGATAAATTCAACATCGTTTTATGTTCTTGTTCATTACATTCAACATATCCACTTATTTACACATTAAGTATCAAATATAGAACGGTTCAAGTCGACTGTCGGAAATGGAATGAATATCACTCCCGCCAAACCGTTAGGTTAAGGCGGTATTCCAACCACACCACCGACGAACAGGTGAAAATTCGCGCGGTTTAGTTTGAATTTTAACGGCCTTACCGTTAAAATTCAAACATTCATTATTATTAAAATACTAGTTGATACATTTACTTAATAAATCATACGCATTTACACACATTTGTTAAAAATATCCTAACACTAATATTTAAGGCAAGGACCGTTATCCATATGTAATACGTCGAGTTCTCTCATGTGTTGCAGAGCATATTTAGGGTATGCCCTACAAATTATATCTATATATGAAAGGAATACCTCTTTTAGTAAGTTATATCTCTTCTTTTGTATCGATGGCACTATTTTCCCTTGATTTTACTTCAAATTTGATTTTAATTTTTTATGGCAAACAATTTCTTATTACAACGAATCCCAAACAAGCCTTATTGTGTATTCAGCTTATTATGCAACCAAATTGTGTGCGACATTTGAATATTATGAAGTTATACGCTGCTTTATTATGTATATTATTTGTGGGGGTAACACGAAATTAGGTATTTTACATAAAATTTCTGTGCTTCAAATCCTTGGTTGTGTAATTTGTGGGTAAATAAATAATATAAATATTGTTAGCAATGTAAGGAAGTCTCCCTTGTTGTTTTATTTATTTAGTTGAAAATTTATGCAAAAACACGTACTGAGGTCGACTATATGGAATTCTCAACCAGCCAAATTTAGCTAAATGAGAATACAGAAAGAACGTATATGCACTTATATAAGCACACACACATACATACGTACATACACACGTTATATATGTGTTAAATGGAACTTTGAATTTCCAATGTTAATTTTTAACTACTAATTAAAACTTCTTTGCTGTGCTGACTGAATGCAAGGAATTGGGTATTTCTCGAGTATAAAAAGTATAAAAATATAAAAAGTAAGTATAAAAAGTATCCATGTCTATTTCAATTTATTAGCGATCGCTTGTGGCCGAAATAAACTAAACAATAAAATCTCTCTTAAGTTTGACAGCAGACTTTTTTTAATTAATTTATTTTTTGGAAACATACGATAATATATTACATTACTAATATAACAGAAAAAAAATACATAATTAAGATTCCACTTATAACTATCACATTTATATTAATATAATTGTATAAATATATTATTTTCTTTTATAATTTTCTCTCTTATTATTATTATTATTTTTAAATTTTAAATTCCCAGCTTTGTAACTTTCCGCTTCTATTAATAATTATTTACTACCTAATTAACTACGATCAGAAAACAGAGAAAAATCCGTAATTGGCTAATGTTCAATGTATATAGTACTGTAAGTATTTTCTGTAAATTAAGCTGTGGATTTTTGTTTATGTAAAATAAATAAATAAATAAATAAATAATAAACAGTTTGTAGCAGCATTCAATATATAACAAATTTAAAAAAAATACAAAAAAGTAATGAAAACTGAGTAACATGGCAAAACAAAGTTTTAATGAGGTTATGACCTGATATTATTTCTCTTATGTTTTATCGGCTCTACCATGGGGAATGTTCCGAGGAACTGTTTGGATTAATTCCTGCTGCCGAATTATACCATCGGACATCGCGACAAAATTCGAAGTTCCATCCTTACCATCTCGATGTCTGGAAATCCACAACGGTGCGATTCTCGAGGCATTTTTTGCCCCGCACCACTCCTTTGTGGAACCAGCTATCGGCAGAAAATTTTCCAAATGGATACGACTTAGGGACCTTCAAGAAAAGAGCTTACTCATTCTTAAAAGGCCGGCAACGCAATTACAAGACCTCTGGTAGTGTGGTTGTCTATGGGCGGCGGTAATCACTTACCATCAGGTGAGCCTCCTGTCCGTTTGCCCTCTCTTCTATATATATATATATATATATATATATATATATATATATATATATATATATATATATATATATATATATATATATAGATTATATAAAACAATTACTACATTAAAGACAGCTTGAAACTTGACTTTCATGAAAATCATTGGAGCCGATTCCGATATTCCAATCATTTGATGAAAAAGAAATGGCACAGTATACTGGAGACTCAGTAGTCAATCTACATACATATGATATTCGAGCAACGCACACATAGACACCTTTCACGGATGCGATATCTCGGAATGGTTCGGTATAGTTTGTACCGCACCAGTCGGAGCTATCGCGTCCGTGAGAGGTGTCTATGTGTGCTATGCTCGAATATTACTTGTATGTAACATTGACTTCTGATAGTCTCTAAGTATTCTGTGGAAATGGTGAATCTAGATAGCCAATTAAAATTTGTATAAGAAATAATATATCACATGAATAAAGTGTGCGTAATGTTTATTTTTGTTAATTTAACTTGTTACTAACATATTTCGTTTAAAATTATTAGGTTTCTACAATCCGCCGCAATGTAAACTTTAACTTTTTTATTATTTTGTAAAATAGCAAACAAGCAGATGGGTCTCCTGATGGAAAGAGTCAACCATCGCCTATAGACACCAAGATGTTAATGGTGCGTTGCTATCTTGTGGCAAGGTCTAATGCCAATTGCATAAGTTTACCGGCTATCTTACCCTCCAAACCGGAACACGACAGTGACAAGCACTGACGCTATTGTAGCAGGAATAGATAAGATGGTGGTAACAAACCCAGGTGAGACAATGCAATACTCTACCACCTAGTAGCCACGATGTTAGTGACTCCAATACACGGCACGGCACGGCACGGAACGGCAATTGACCTTTTCTTCAAAGGAGCCCGGGACCAACACGAGGGTAATTATGGCCAATTTCATACTGTTTGCTCCACTTGGTAAAAGGGTAAAAAATTTATCAATTTAAACAACAACTGACGAAATATTGGATTTTATTAATTAATTATTAAATATTAAATACAAAATACACGTCTGATGACACTTTATTGTATGTTACGACACTTCACTTCTCAGTTTCACAAAAACGAATGCCTGGAAAACCTGGAAAATATGTCAGGCCTTTTATAATATTTTATTCTAATAGTTTATTTACTTATTACCTTAATCAAATAGTTGACTTAATTTCAGCTCAAAAATAATATTAATTTTAAATATGTTAAATAATTAACAAATCTTAATATTCCATTAGATATTTTAATAGTAAGTAAAAATTAACACTTTATCTTTATCTTGACATAACAGTTTAGAAATTGATGGCCGCATACACTCATTTTAAATACGAGTGTGTAAAATATTGACAACAATACTCAATCGTATACGCATTTGTCTTAAAAAGTGGTTACAAAGTTTTATCTTCATGTATTAATATATGGATAATTTTCCAGTGCCAAAGTCAATCCATATTAATTTTGTATTTTCGCGTGATTGCAGTGAGTAACAAAAATCCGAAGATACAAACTTTTGGATTTAAAATATTAGTAAAAAGCCAACTTAAATAGTTCACATTTCGCGGAAGGTTAAAATGTAATTTATTACATTTTTAACCATTACAATGTTTGAGCTATGGATTTTGGCGAATTAATGCTTGAATCTATAAAATATTTGTGACATTAACGCGTCTACTTTTATCGAAATATATATCTTTGTGAAAATAACGTTGTTCTTCGTGCGTGTTCTGACTTTTGCTTAAGAGTTTCAAGATTGATTAATTCCAAAGGTGTTCTAGAGTAATTATAAATGAATATTTAATGGGCGTAATGGTACCACAGTACAATGTAATTACGGAAATTGCGTTTGATGAATGAAGAAATTTCTTTGTCTTTCTATTGGATGGATCGTTATGAATAAAGCTTTGGTGTGTTAAATGTTCGTTAATTTTGAATTTCCAAGGGTAATTTTAAATAAACTAGGAACTAGATAAATATAAAAGCCATTTTTCCACTTTGTTTTTCCGAGTAGCTTTGATATTGGGATTTTTATGAGAGGGATCAACAAATTCCCTAGAAACCGGCATAACATTAACAACTAACCCTTTGTGTTGTAAATATCTACGAGCAGTGGTGACTGCTTTCCATTAGATGGCCCATGCGCTCGTAAAGCTACAAATTAAATTAAATATCCTATCACAGAATAAGACTTTAGTGACATGACATTAATAGTAACAATTGATTAATTTTATTTTAATAGATTTCCATATCGTTATGTAACATTTAACATGATATGCAAGTGTCAGAATCGACCTATTAAGTATTTTACAAAATACTTGTATAAGGTGATCTTGCTCTTCCATAGCTAAATTTGACATTCATATATTATATTCAAAAGATTTAAATATTACTATTATTATTCACCTCTGGGCTAACATCCTCGCTCTTGCTCTGGTGAAATAAATGCATCCCAAAAGTTGTCCAATCTTTAGTTCAAAGAAAAGCTTTCAAGAAACGATTATAAATTGTTTTGTACAAACAAAGGACCCAAAGTTGATCCTTTTAAGAAGGATGGGTTGAAAACTTGAAGAGTTTGGGACAGTTGTTGAAAGTTTGTAATAACTATTCCCGTTATTGGAATATAGAACCTTTATAAAGCAACTCAATATAGATTTGAGTGTTTTGGGATAAAAAGTTCTTTTTTTATAAAAGGAAGCAATTGGGCCAAGATACAGGATATATACATGTTGAATTTTTTTTTATCATAAGATAGCAAACATGCAGATGGGCGCCCTGATAGAGTCAACCATCACCTATAGCCACCAAAGAAGTTAATGATAAAAATATTTTTTATGCTTCTCACATATTTGTGATCTTTCAACACATTATTTATTGTTTTCTAATTAACTCTTTATTTAATGTAAGATATTTTTTTTCAAAAATGCATAGGGAAGGTTGATGAAGAAAATTACGTGAGCTATAATCACTACTTATTGTAGTTCAATTAGCTTTTCAGATTGTTTTTAGTATCCTTGTAGTACGCTTATATACATAAATAGAATCTGCCAAAGCCTTTCAGAAAAGTAAATGACCTTTTCATTATAAAGATCTTTGAGTAACAAAGGAGAACCAAGATCAAACAAACCTTTATAATATTGCTTAATGTATGTAAATATTTCAAAGTATTCGTCAGTAATCGAGTAATCAACGTATGAAATCTGTCAATACCTAATAACGATCCATTCTTCATAAAGGTTCTGGATAGACACAAAGGAGAAACAAGATCAAACAACCTTCATAATATTATTCATTACATATATATATTCAAATATTCGAGTTATTAGGAATCAATATATGAAATCTCCACAATCAAGTAATGGGTTAAGCTCCGGCTATTCTGTGCTGCCATTTCTGTAGGTATTTGGGTTAATCGAACTGGGGGCTTTTAATCTAGCGCCTGGCAATAGCGAGTCTTGTATTAGATCTGTATAGAGTGGCAATAAATGTACTGTTTCTTATATAAGTAAAACAAATATAGAGCATAGATATGCAAGCATATCTATATTAATTATTGTTATATTATATTATAATTATTATATTATATATTATCTATATTTAATATTATAAATGCGAAAGTTTGGATGTTCGGATTGATGTTTGTTACTCAATCACGCAAAAACTACTAAACGGATTTGAATGAAATTTGACACACAAGTAGATAATGACCTGAAATAGCACATAGTCTATTTTTGTCTCGTAAAAATTAGGCGATCCCGCGGGATTCACTAAAAACTCTTATAATTTTTTTTAATCATACAATAGCAAACAAGCGTGGCTTTGGTAATGAAAGAAATAACCATTGCCTATGCAGCAAAGATGTAAATGGCGGATTGCCACCCGTAAAGTGGAGATGTAAAAATTTATCAGATAATTTATCCTTAAACTAGTACACGATAGTAACAAGCACTAAGATTACTACAGCAATTTTCTGCCACATCTGCATGCTGCTTAATTTTCCTGTTACAACAGAGTTAATGATTGTCACTAGCTTGTCTTAATTTGATGAATAGGGTAGCTAGAGAGCTTATGCAGGTCATGTGCCACACAATCAACTTCTTTGTTTTTTATTGATTATAGTTGACTTTCATCATCTATGCCATCTGCTTATTTGTTATTCTAAGATATAAAAGAATGAAATTAGGGCAAAAACTGGTATTCACATTAGTGTCACTACTATAGTGTTAAGTGTATAAAGAAAAAAGAAATATCTTGTAAGTCAATGTATCTGCGTGCGAGGCCCTTTTGAGAAGCATTGGAACTTGAAAAAATCAATTTTTCATCTTTAATTTTATGGTGTCAATTAGGATTTACCTCACATTCAAACTATTTTACTGTGAAAAATTATTATTGCGTATCTAAAAAGCATTGGAACTTGAAAAATCAATTTTTTATCTTTAATTTCATGGTGTCAATTAGGATTTGCCTCACATTCAAACTATTACTGTGAAAATCTATTATTGTGTGTGACCGCTACGTAATTATACATGAAGAAAACGTACTACTTAGCAGCTCTATATAATCCTGATTTTATCTTCGGTAACGGTAGTAGCACGCGCGATTGCCGCCCCACGTTGGGCGCCAAATGCCAAACCACATACAATGGGCTAATCGTAGCGTGAATTTTGTGGTTCCCTAGCAAATTTGATGTATTTCTGGCTAAAAATGATATTCAGCTTTATGTAAATGTTTCATCGTATTTGGCTGTATGCATATTACAAACAAAAGCATTCATTAGATGTGGACATTGGTTCAAATATAAATTTTTTACCTGTTATTGTTATTTTTATAGACCGATGAAAAAACGGAGGAGGTTCTCAATTTTTTTTCATTAATTGGTTAAAATACAATACAATACAATAATTTATACAAGTTCAATAAATTAGCACTAAAAAACCACGCAGGTTTAACAACTTAGTGCTGGGTAATCCGTACATGAATGATACAAAATTATAATAAAAACATTAATTAGTATAGCATAAGGTAGATAGATACAAAATAAAAAACAAAATAAAATAATCAGCTTGTGCTTTAACATCTCCTTTGCAACAAGGCGCTAAGTTAGGATAATAAATATATAACATACACATACACACGTATATATATACACTTACACACATATATATATACATACACACATATGCACACATATAACGTACTCATCACATATATTGTAGAATCAGTTGTACTACAAAAATTCATAGTTAGTTAGCAAGTGCGGCTTTAACTTGGTTTTAATATTTTTCTGTGTAATACATTCCACTAGATCTTTAGGCAGTTTATTTCTCAGCGTAGGTACCAAGTATCTAGCCGTTCTCTCACCGTAAACATTATTAGCACGCGGTATATGTAGTCGGTTTGAGCTACTGTCCGAGTGTATACAGGATGCTTTGTTAATTCCTTAATAGATTCATCAAAATAATACTCTTTGATTAAATTATATTTGAATTTAGTCTGAACAGCAGGCCTACTCTTGAAAGCAATATAAATCTTAAACCAATATTAATAAAACCAAAAAGTTTCGAATATCGTCAAACAAACGGTACTCTTGAAACCAATATTACCCACATTGATTCAGTATAGTAACGACCTAATTATTAGAAATATATGTCATCGTTACACGTCAAGCTAGTGTTACAAATGGAAATTTTAAGTAAAATTTTAAACAAATAAACGTGTATTCGCCGTGTTGGTCCCGGCCTCCTTTGAAGAATAGGACAACTGCCGTTCTGCCAGGCAGGTCGTAAAAGGCGACCGATTGGCTATCGAGTCACTACCATCGTGGCTACTAGGTGGTAGAGTTCTGCATTGTCTCGCCCGGGTCTGGTACCACCGCCTTACCTATTCCTGCCGCAATAGCGCCAGTGCTTGTCGCTGTCGTGTTCCGGTTTGGAGGGTAAGGTAGCCGGTAAACTTATGCATGTGGCATTAGACCTCGCCACAAGATAGCAACGCACCACTAACATCTTTGGTATCTATAGGCGATGGTTGACTCTTTCCATCAGGAGACCCATCTGCTTGTTTGCTATCTTATGATATATATTAAAAAAAAGAATAAAAGCAATAATGAGTAGTTCCAAAAAAATTCGAAATCCGTGTTTCAATGTCGCCGAATCCAATAATTGAATATAGTTGTCCAGAGTACGAAATACTTCAAAATTCATTAAATATTCATTTAAAATTAAAATCGGTTTTCAAGAGTAGCCCTACTGGTAATATGTTACAATTCGACGCGTATATTTTTTTTATGTTAGACCACGCTTAACTTTTTACAGAGTATTCCGATTTTAATATTTCTTTTTTATTGAAATAGATGTACCCCGAGGGCATATTTAAGTATTTTTTTAATTCCAACCATAAAGATATGTAAACAAGGAATAATTGAGTGTTCACTCACTGATTTTAATGAATGACCACACATATTTTTTTACAGAATGATCCAAATGTGATAATTCATCTTTAATTGAATGTAATATATCCCAAGGATTGTTTCATATATATAATAATTTATAAGATATTATAAGATAATAATTTTATAAGATTTTAACATACATAATGTTAACATCTTATAACTTTTGAAGGGCTTGACCGATCGGTACGTGGTTGACGGTATTCGGTTAGGTTCCGCCAAACTTCGATTTCCTGAAAATCTAAACCTACTTAGCTTAGGATTTTTTTAGAAATATTGAAAAAAACTTTAGATTTTTTTTCGAAAAAGTAATGTTTATTTTTATAATAACTTCCAAATTAATGTAAGGATTAATTTAAGTGATTAATTCATGCTGCAAATTTCATAAAAATCGATTAATCATTTCGAGAGTTATCGTTGACGAAAAACGAAAAAGTGTTTTTGACACAACTTCGAGATTTTTCAGACAATTTTTTAAATATTACATTATTTTAGAACTTAAATAACTGCATCTAACCTATGCTTATAAATTTTACTCCTTTGAGTTAAAAATACCTCAATTCAGCGGGAAGTTTTAGGGATGGACTGCAGGGTCAACCGGTTTACAGATTGTTTTTAATCGAAAAGCCCATTAATATCTAGGTCCATGTCGGTCCGCGCGCCTTTGTAGCTGCCGTTCTGCCAGGCTATTCGTACAGGCAACGATTGGCTATACATGTTAAAAAACACGATAAACCAATCGTCCACCTTTGGTTACCATATTTTTTGATAGAAAAGCCAATTAAAATCTATGCCCGTGTTGGTCCAGGCCCGTTTGAAGAATGGACCACCTGCCATTCTGCAAGGCTGTTCGTAAGAGACAAATGATTGGCTATACATGTCACTACAATCCTGACTACTAGGTGGTAGAGTTCTGTAACATTTCGAGCGGGTATTCGGTACCACAGCCTTACTCATTCCTGCCGCAATGGCAGGAGAGTGACATCCTCCCTCCCGCAGTTTAGGTATATTCGGCTGCGCGCGCCGCCCGCGCGGCGTATGGCAGTCAGCTGTTGCTCATCTCGCAGGACAGTCACGGTCACGTCGCGCTTGCGCATACTACATCAACTAGGTGCAACGTTTTTCGAGTGACAATGCTGTGTCGACGTTCGCAGCTTGGTCGTAAAACTGGGGTGTGCAAAGAAAATTCATGGTTCGCGCGCGGTTTTAAGTTTCAATTTTGCTTAAATCCATTCATTTTATTAGTGGTAGTGCCATACTGCTTTTGCAACTGAATAGGCCACCACGCCCGGGGAGATTGCGCTCATAGACAATCCTGTCCAGGGCAAACAGAGCAAGAAAGCCATGGCACCTGCTACCAAGCTTACTGTGGATTTCTGTAATATCAGGGGGCTTCATTCCAACTTGAACGCCGTCCACTACCATTTCGAGACGGCAAAACCAGTTTTGCTCACACAGATATCTTCTCCGGCTGATACTTTCTACCTCTCCTACCCGGGGTACAAACTGGAACATTCCTTTGTACCGCGGGCTGGTGTGTGTACATACGTCACAGAAGATATCTGTTACTGGCGCCTCGGCAGACTTGAAGGTCAGGACCTATCCATCCTCTGGTTACGCGTAGCTTGCGACGACTATCCACGCAGCTACGCGTGCCTATACAGGTCCCATGGCGGGTATACTGAAATTGACAGGCTCATTGAGCATTTACAAACGGCTGTAGATTCCATGTTAGAGCAGACCCCCTCCGCAGAGATCGTGATATTGGGCGATTTTAATGCCCACCAAGCGGAATGGTTTTGTTCGCGCACCACTGATCATGCGGGGAGGTCTGTTCACGATTTTGCCTTGGCGTATGGTCTTACACAACTGGTAACTTCGCCCACGCGAGTTTTCGATGTGGATGACCACACGCCTTCACTGATGGATCTTCTGCTGACCTCTCATCCGGATCATTATCAGGTATTTGTGGACATCCCACTTGGTTCGTCAGACCACTGCCTGATCTGGAGTGAAGTGCCGGTTTCGCGCCTATCACGGCCTCTTTTAGCAGGCTGTCGTCGCGGTTGGCACTATAGGTCAGCAGATTGGGACGGGATGCGGACTTTTTTTGCGTCCTACCCATGGGGGCGGTTGTACTTCTCGCTGGATGATCTGAGTGTCATCGTTGACTCTATTGCCGATATAGTGCTGCAGGGCATGGAACTTTTCATCCCATTTTCTGCGGTACCAATTGGTGGTAAGTCTCATCCTTAGTTTGGTGGCTCCTGTAAAACGGCTTCGCACCGCAATAAGGAGTACAATTCCACCTCGAGGTACTTCAAAAGAGCTATCGCCAAGGCACATAAATCTGAACACATAGGCAGAATTGGTGAGAAATTAGTTCGCCTTCCTTCAGGGACTCATGCGTTCTGGTCTCTCGCCATGGCTGTCTTAGGGAATTTCTCACAGCCCTCTCTTCCATCTTTGCACGGAGACGATGACTCTTTGGCCCATACCGCAAAGGAGAAGGCCTGGGCTCCTTCTTTGCGGCCAACTCGACTCCGGATGATCAGGGGAACGCACCGCCTACCATCCTGCAGTGTGATAGTTCCATGCCAGAACCACAATTTCGGCAGTCATCTGTGCGTAAAGCACTACTTTCTTTGGACTTCCACAAGTCGAGTGGGCCGGATGGCATCCCTCCGATTGTGCTAAAAATGTGTGCTCCAGAGTTGGCACCAGTATTAACACACCTATTCCGGCTCTCCTACTCACTCGGTGTGGTACCGAATTCATGGAAGACAGCTTTGGTATATCCCATCCCTAAAAAAGGAGATCGCTCTAATCTGACAAACTATCGGCTCATAGCCATAACCTCCTTGTTCTCCAAAATTATGAAGACAATCATCAACTCTCAGCTCCTCAAGTATTTAGAAGAGCACCAGCTGATTAGCGACCGTCAGTGCGGTTTTCGTTGCGGCCGTTCAGCTGGTGACCTTCTAGTATACCTAACTCATCAGTGGGCGGGACCAGTTGAGTCCGAGGGAGAGGCATTCGTAGTTAGTTTGGACATAGCGAAGGCCTTTGATCGGGTATGGCACAAAGCGCTTCTCTCGAAGATGCCTTCCTATGGGCTTGCCAAGAAATTATGCAAATGAATCACCAGTTTTTCGTCTGACCGGAGCATCAAGATCGTTGTCGATGGTGTGTGCTTCGACCTTAAATCTGTCAATGCTGGTGCTCCCCAAGGCTGCGTGCTATCAACGATACTGTTCCTTCTGCATATCAATGACATGATGCGAATTAGTAACATACATTGCTTTGCGAATGACAGTACTGGTGATGCTACATACTCCGGCCGAAGCGGTATTTCTCGAGAACACGTTGAAGAGTGCCGAAACGATCTTGTGTCTAAATCGAGAATCGACTTACCGATGTCTCGAAATAGGGTCATCAAAACCTGGTCACTTTTAACCCCAAGAAGACACAACTTTGCGTGTTCACCGCTAAAAAGACGCCCTTTGTCGTATCACCTCGATTTCAGGATACTCTCCTGACAGCCTCAGCTAGTGTCGGAATCCTGGGAGTCGACATATCGAATTACGTTCAGTTTCGCGGTAATTTGGAAGGCAAGGCTAAACTAGCCTCCAAAAAGCTCGGTGTGCTCAGCAGAGCGAAACAGTACTTTTTGTCAGCCCATCGCCTTAAACTTTATAAGGCACAGGTTCGGCCTCATATGGAGTACTGTTCGCATCTCTGGGCCGGAGCTCCCCAGTACCAGCTTCTTCCTCTTGATCGCATTCAGCGTAGAGCGGTTCGAATCGTTGACGAACAGGTTATTTCGAAACAGCTTGACTCTTTGGCATTGCACAGAGATGTAGGTTCTCTCTGCGTCTTTTATCGTATATATCATGGGGTGTGTTCTAATGAGCTGTTTGGATTAATTCCTGCCGCCGAATTCCACCATTAGACATCGCGTCAAAATTTGAGGTTCCATCCTCACCATCTCGATGTCTTTAAATCCACAACTGTGCGATTCTCCCGACACTTTTTACCTCGCACTACTCTGTTGTGAAACCAATTACCGGTAGGGGTATTTCCGAACGGATACGATATAGGGACCTTCAAGAATAGAGCTTACTCATTTTTAAAAGACCGGCAACGCAACTGCAAGACCTCTATTGCATTGTATTGCAGATGTCCATTGGCGGCGGTGATCACTTACCATCAGGTGCACATCTTGCTCATTTGCCCCCTCTTCTATAAAAAAATGGTGGGTAACTCTTGCGAGTCTAGTCTAACTGTGGAATTTTTATACCTAAGCCTGACTTTTGTAAGGGAGTAAACTTTTGTACGGTAGTACTATTAGGTATTCCGTAGAATAGCGTCGATGCTTCTCATTGTCGTGTTCCAGTTTGAAAAGTAAAGTAGCCGGTTTACTTATGTATGTGGCATTAACACTTCGTCACACAAATAGCAGCGCTCCATTAACATATTTGGTATCTATTAGCGTTGGTTGTGTTTTTCCATCAGCAAAGTCAACTGCTTCTTCAAACTTCAAACTTTTTATTTGCTTAAAATAGGGTACATGATTAGATCTTATAATATAATATTATTCCTTATTCCCTATCCTATTTTGGCAGTTTATGGCGTGCAAATTTTGTTATTATATTAATCATGAAATATTAAATTAGGCTATGTAACAGTAATTAACAATATTAATATAACTAATACATTTTTGCTATCTTATGATAAAAAACTACAAAAGAACAAAGAATTAAACCCAAGCTCAATCAATGGGGTAATCAGAATCATTAAATGCTCAAGCAATGGAGCGGTTAAAATAAAATCCAAGATAATTCGAACATTACCAGCGCAACAAAGAATCTGCCATTAAATTTGATGTATTTCAAGAGGCCACTTTTGTCATCTCTATCTAATCTCAGTATAATGAGGTTAATGCGTCGTAAAGCCATTTGAGACACCTGGTTGGAGTTTGATTTATGTCAGATTTGTAATAATCTTTCATTGTATGCGCGCAGATATCAGTTTTCATTCTGGTCCCTTGATGAATAAGCCATTTATCTTTGTCCGCTACCACAGGTGAACGATGGACTTAACGTGTTTTTCTGCATCATAAAATATCTAATAAGCAGATGATTCTCCTACAGGGAAAAGAAAACAGTTTTTTATATCATTAGATAGCAAACAAGCAGATGGTTCCAGTGATAGAAAAAGTAACCATCTCCTATAGACACCAAAGATGTTAATAGTGCGTTGCTTTCCGCGTGGCATAAGTTTACCAGCTACACTACCCTCCAAACTGAAATATGATAATGGCAAGTATTAACGCTATTGCGGCAGGAATAGGTAAGGCAGTGGTACCAAACCCGGGCGGGACGTTTCGGAACTATATCACCTAGTAGCTATGATGGTTGTTAACGGTTATGACCTGCCTGTCAGAATGATAATTGGTCTATTTTTCAGAGGAGCCCGGACCAACACGAGGAATTTTTTTAAAGTTCTCATAATTTTTTAGAAAAGTTTTATAATTTACATAATTTCATTAGATATTCGTTATTTTACGACGCAGTCAACACCAAAATCGCGCACTCTATTTATATCGGAGTAAACGAAGACCACTATCAGTATATCTGCGCAGCTAGGTCTTATTATTAAGTAAATATTAAAATTAAAAAAAAGGGTAGATTATTTGTCAAATTAGTAGAGGAGACAGTGGGTGATCGTCCTTCACCGATCTGATAACCAGATGAGACGTATATTTTATCAAATATTATTTACAAACAAATATGCCTATGATTGCTTGCCTATCCAAAAGTGCTCATGGCTATTTTTAATTAAATTAATCTTTTTTTTTAATCACTTTCATACTTTTGATAACCAAATGAAAATTTTACTGATAATTTTTAACACAGAGAATATACCTAGGTAGGCTTGCCTACTCATTTCTGGCACTTTTTACTCTTTCTACTCATTTACCTGGCAAGCAGGTGTGAGCAGGTAAGTCAATATAGGTGACTCCATCGATCTGCTAACTTATCGAAAGTTTTATCAAATTTTAGATTATTTTATTACAAAATCAGTCACATATACTTACCTGCAAAAATCGTACTCAAAGTACTCTTACCAAGCTGAAAACTTGCCATGAGCACTTTTGGATAAGCAAGTAATTATAGGCATATTTGTTTATAAATAATATTTGATAAAATATACATTTCATCTGGTTAACAGATCGGTGAAGGACGATCTCCCACCGACTCTTAGACCAAATATGATTCGGTAGGGTTAGGAATATGATGACTTCATGTTTTTAATTGCAGATTCATACGTCAAAAAAATAAAGATATAGAACAGTTCATAATGATTTTAAGACTAATTTTCGCAATTATTTACTATCAACCCAATTTTGTTTAATTATGTATCGGGTCCGGCCACAGTATTTGATTCCGCGGTATTATCTATCCTCTGTTAGTTACAGTGGATAGATAATAAATACCGCGAAAGTACAAAAGTATCAAATTTTAGATTTATATTTATATGACGATGTATTTTTAGCTTAATATTGATTGGATTCAATTGGATATTATTATATAAGCTCACGAATACACTTTTCTAAATAGCTAAAAGTTAAGACACGTATTTGATTAGTATTGGAGAAGATTTACAGTTTGTTCGTTCTCCTGTAAAATTTGCCACATTTAAGTTAAGCAGTATTGTCTATTGTTAATTAAGCGGTATTACAGTATCAACGACGACATGATGAATATTAAGATATATTTTTTGTGATGTGCTATAATAAATAGCTTTTCTTACAAAACTGCTTAAATAATATCAGTTTCAACAAATTAGATCTTGCCAGCCTCTTAAGCAGCTATGACTTAATGATATCACATGCTTATAGCTGTTATATTATATGCCAATCCTGCCAATTTTTAATAATAATTAAATGATTTATATATTTTCATTAGACATTGGTTATTTTAAGTATGTCTTGATTATATTATATGTGTAAAGTTGTAATGTCACATGCTAACTCGGCCAGATGAACTGCAACGCACAATTTTTTAATGATAGTTTAATGATTTACATAATGTCATTATACATTGGTTATTTTAAATATGACTTAATTATATTATATGTTCATGGCTGTAATTTTTCATGCCAATACTGCCAGTTGGATTGCAACACACAATTGTTTTAAAGATAATTTAATGGTAGATATTCCTTAAGTATCTACGACTTAATTATATTACATGCTTATGGCTGTGATTATTTTTGTGTTATAACACTCACCCCATGCTTGGGACAACTGGAAAAACTTTAAAAACAATAAAGAAAAATATTGATTCGCAGGGATTGAACCTGCCACCACCTCCGTAAAGCCGGGACGCTCTACCACTGAGCTAGTGTCAACATGCTCAACGTGTCGAAATTCATCTTTGCTATATAATCGATTACGTTGATTGTACTGATCGCTAGATATACATACGTATAACTAGTTAAATGAGTTCATCGTTACAGATGAAATTCACATTTATAATTTTGACCAGTACTTTCGTATTTCTTATTATTTTTGTGTTATAGCACTCACCCCGTGCTTGGGAAAACTGGAAAAACTTTAAAAACAACAAAGAAAAATATCGACACGCAGGGATTGAGGGAGACGGTCGCAGGTTCAATCCCTGCGTGTCGATATTTTTCTTTGTTGTTTTTAAAGTTTTTACGGTTGTAATGTTACACGCCGACCTCGTTAGAGAGAACGCAACGCACAATTAACAAATTCTTTATTAAAGTTACAAAGGCTTTCAAGGATCTCAAAATGTGATCTGATAACAACTCTAATCTATAATTTCCTTTAGCGCGAAGTAACAAACTATAAAACCGCGGTAATTAGTGGGACGCACGTAGTCTTAGATCGATAGAGTAGAATAAATAACAGGGTATACTTATACCCACGGAATTACGTTTCCTGTGCTTACACTAAAGATCAGGGCAGATCAAAGTTTTTTCAACCAAAGCAATTAACCGGAACAAAAGGCACAACAGAGCGACCCGCGGCTCCTTAAAGCATGAACGCCTCTGCATTACTGTGAAAGCTGAGTGTTGGTTTGTTTCGTTTGTGTTAAACAAACCACGGTTTACGCCTCTTAATATTTTCGTCTTGCTTTACCATTAACAATCATATGTAGAAATAAATTAAGTAAAATTGACTCCTCCCAAATTGGTAAATTCACAACAATTCTGTCAAAGGACTTATAGTAAGAAAACCCGATGTTAAATAGGTAGTTGTTCTAGCCACAGTATACTGGAGACTAACAGTAGTCAATCTACATACATGAGATATTCGAGCAACGCACACATAGATACCTTTCACGGACGCGATATCTCGGAATGGTACAGGATAGTTTGTTCCGCACCAGTCTGAGATATCGCGTCCGTGAGAGGTGTCTATGTGTGCTATGATCGAATATTACTTGTATGTAACATTGACTTCTGTTAGTCTCTAAGTATTGTGTTCTAGCATCGTAGAAACGTATTGGATTTGTAGATTGAATAATAGGAAAAATAAAAGGTTATTTATAATGTTATTCATTTCATTGGTGGAGCAAAAATCACAAATCAAATCAATAATTCAAAAAACAGTGTCATGGTGGTGGATACACTGAAGCACGACAGATTAAGTTAGGTTAATTGCCAGCTAAAATTAAGAAAATCTGACGATTCAAATGTAGCGTGAGGGTCACAAAGTTGCAAAGAAAACGTTGTCTTGACATTCTCGAGCGCGTCTGAATTTTCTTTCATTTTAGAGGAAATGATGTAAGAATATTAAAGAAAATAATACCTATTATAATTTTGCAATTTCTACAATTTTTTTATATCATAAGATAACAAACAAGCAGATGGGTCCCCCGATTGAGTCAGTCATCGCCTATAGACACTGAAAATGTTAGTGGTGCGTTGCTATCTTGTGGCGAGGTCTAATGCCGCATGCATAAGTTTCAATAATGTTGATTCTGGTTTACAGAAGATACAGTGATGGGAACGAGAGGTGGGCCCATTGCCCTAAAAAAATGCATAAGTTTACCGGCTACCTTACCCTCCAAACCGGAACACGATAATGACAAGCACTGACGCTATTGCGGCAGGAATAGGAAAGGCGGTGGTACCAGACCTGGGTAAGAAAATGCAGAAATATACCACCTAGTAGTTATGATGGTAGTGACTTGAACAGCCAACCGATCGCCTTTTGCGACTTTCCTGACAAAACGACAGTTGGCCAATTTTTCAAAGAAGCCTGGAACTAACACAGGGAAAAGTTGCCATTTCCCTTAAAAATAGTAGCAATAACTTTTAAGGGCAATGGGCACACCTCTTGTTCCAATCACTGTAACTGTAAACCAAAATCAACAGCAGCAACCTTCGTGATAATCACTGAGTTGCGAGCTCAGGATGCCCTAGAGAATAGCTAAGTCTTGGGACTCGCATCGAAATTAATCAGTAGTAGATATTTAGGGGGACTAGGATAATACATCCAGTTTCAGTATATTTTTAGTATATTACTCAACGGGTTTCACTTTTTAAGCACCTTCAGGATCTTTAGAATATAGTATGTTACATTATGAACATGCTTAAGAAGTGAAAACGGTTGAGGAATATACCAAAAATATATGTTGTGAAATGAAATTAAAGTATAAGTACAATGTTAATTTTGTTTAACAGTGACAGAATTTCACCAAGTCCTGACGACGGAAAGTATAGAATATATTAAATTTTTAACTTTAAATTATGATTAGGTGACCAGAGTAGCGCAGGCAACCTTGCTTCACCGTGGATGAGCCCATGTTTAATCGTGTCAAGTCAGCGGCCATTTTATATCGTAGCAATCATCTCGTAGTATTTCTACGACGTAGTCATCGACTACAGAATGAGAGCACACACGTTTCCTCAAATAGGTTTGTTAATAGCACCATAAATGTTAGAACAACATTAATCAAACCTTTTAAAAGCTCACGACAAATCCGTTTCCAATATTTAGGATTACTCGTTGGAGTGCTCCAAAGACATTTCTTAAGAAAATCGTGACATATTTGTGTCGCAACTCGAGGTTTAATGTTGATATTTGACATTTAAAAGCATTTTTGGTATTCGGATGTCTACGGATTCGTAGGGTACTTAAAGCTCGAGAATTCCACTTTGTGTTTTCAGTTTCGTATTAAAATTATCTTGTTATAGGGAAAAATTCAAATATTTTGTCATAAGATTGAGCAAAGTAATTTGTTTTCGCTTAAGATTATGAGGTCTTTTTATATCAATAGATATTTTTTTATACTATAAGATAGCAAACAAGCAGATAGGTTTCCTGATGGAAAGAGTCAACCATCGCCTATAGACACCAAAGATGTTAATGGTGCGTTGCAATCTTGTGGCGAGGTCTAATGCCACACGCATAGGTTTACCGGCTAACTTACCCTCGAAACCGGAACACTACAGTAACAAGTAGTGGTGGGTCGTTGACGTATTTTTCGTCGACGCAACGAGACTGTTTATCGTAAACGATAAATTAGTTGAAAAAACTGTATAATTTTCGTCTAGTTTATTTCCTAGACTGAATATGATTATTACGTTGTAGTTGTCTTTCTACGAAGATTATTATTTACTTGTTAACTGTTTATAGAAATGAACTGAACTGCCCTTCATACTTTTTCCAGGCGTAGGACTGGCAGGTTTATTACGATTATAAAATTTATATTCTTAAAAATGTTTTATTTAAAAATTTAATATTAGATATATTTATATTTATTTTTTAAATTAAAAATATTAGATAACTTCTAAATAGGCCAGGTTTATGTATATTTAATACATGAACCTGGCGTATTTAGAAGTTCATTTTATGTACATATATTATGGCCACTTTCGAGTACCACTCCACTCGTCGGCGTCGCGAATATGATACCTATTTTGGTTGCGCTAAACGTTTCACGAAACCAACAGTCCATACGCGAACATTATAAAGACGGGTTACATAGTTCATTCATAGACTAGTTTATCAAATAACGTTAGACTGTTTATTCATTCACGCTAAAGAAACAGTCTAAAAAAACTGTTCGTTCATTAAACGCCCACCACTAGTAACAAGCACTGACGCTATTATGTAATAAGTCATTTTATACTATTGATGATTGCCGCAACAGCGTCAGTGCTAGTCACTGGCGTGTTCCGGTTTGGAGGGTGAGGTAGCCGGTAAACTTATGCATGTGGCATTAGACTTCGCCACAAGATAGCAACGCACCATTAACACCTTTGGTGTCTATAGGCGATGGTTGACTCTTTCCATCGGGAGACCCATCTGCTTGTTTGCTATCTTTTGATACAAAAAAATAATAATAATTCAAATTTTAAAATGGCAATGTAATTAACAATACAATTTAATTTTATAATTATCTGTACGCCAAAACGGCAGGACATAGCGTCCTTATTAACATTATGTACATACATTATGTATGTATGTATTTACATCTAACTCCTTCACCTATTACACAGAATAAAAGTGATTGAGTTTGAGTTTAGTTTGACACCATACTTTAGCCGTGAAGAAAACAGTGTAGATGTGTGTATAAAATCATGCATGTTACATGGTGTGTATAATTTTATTTTTATCAATTTAAAATATTTCTTTAATATTACTCGGCCTCTACGGTCCTCCGTAGTCTTTAACTGCGCCAAATATATTTCACCGTTTGCATATTTATCTTAAAAAAGTATAAAATGTTTTCCTTCACGTACATTGATATAAAAAATTCACCGCCCCGTTGGTCGAGTGTTTAGCGATCCTGACTACGCGATCGACGGGGCTCGGGTTCGATCCCCGACGGGGACAAGCATTTGTGTGATGAACATAAATGTTTGTATTTCCGGGTTTGGGTGTATGTATATTAAATATATTCTTGTATTTATATATGTATTTCTATGTATTAGTATCGTTGACTAACACCCATAACACAAGCAAATAATTTGCTTACTTTGGGGTTAGATCAGTTAGTGTAATTTGTCCCTTGAATATTTATTTATTATTTATTTATCGCGCAGACAATAGGCGTGCGCTTCGACCGACATGTGCCGCGACGTCTACCTTTACATAAGATAGCAATTAAGCAGATGGGTATCTTAATGGAAAGAGTTAATTACCGTCTATAAATATCAAATATGTTAATGGTGCGTTGCTATTTGCGGTGAGGTCTAATGCCACATGTATAAGTTTATCAGCTACCTTAACCACAAATCGGAATGCTACAGTGACAAGCGCTGACGCTATTACGGCAGAGGTAGGTAAAGCGATGGTGCCAGACCCAGGCGAGACAATGCAGAACTCTACCACCTAGTAGCCACGATAGTAGTGATTCGCATATCCAATCGGTCGCCTTTTAATACCTGCTTGGCAGAACAATTGGTCTAATCTTTAAAGGAACCCGGACCAATACGGGGTACATATCTGCAGTCTCATCTGTATGCGATTATATTGAGAATGCTGTTGGTCGCATTAAAAACTCGTAATCTCCGCACGACAGACTTACATCTTTTGCGCATCGTGGCATAGAAACAGTGGACTCGCGCTATTGCGAACATTCTTGATAATCTGCAAAATTGAAGCAACCCCGTCAGCACCCTGAACGCATTATTGTACTGGACTCGGAGGGCGTTTAGGATTTTTGAGAATATTTAGCCCACAAGTTTCAACTGTAAAAACTGATGCAATATGTTCTGAATAACGTCGTCTTGACTTCAAAACCATGACATGAAAACGAACAAAATTTTTTTGGTCTGAAAAAAGTCACATTCCGTGTGATAAGAGGATATTTTTCTTTTACCTTTATTTTTTATAACTAGGATCGCTCCGATACAAGTAAATACGAGTACTTACTTACTTGATACTTTTGTTCTGATAACAAGTTCTTTTAGCATCGATTTAAATATTCCGATAATTACTCGTATCGAAACTAATGTAGTATCGAATCGAATTAAATTGAACGAAAAATCTTTTACAATTTTTGATTCGTGAACGCAATGTGACGAATATCACATTTCTCTTGTAACAGATTAACGTGGAATCAATCTATACATATAATAAAATCGTAGGAAAGTCAAAACTGTACATTGAATATTTTTTTAAAAGAATACTTGGCGCGTGATCTGCAATCGATATCGATGCCAAAAATATAGTTTTTAGAATTTTTGTTTGTTTGTCAGTTTGTCTGTATAGACTGACCGGACGTCAGGGATAAACTCAAGTAAAAGTACTGCATGGATTTACTTCAAATTTTGCATGAATATTACTTACAGGTCGGGTCAACATATAGGCTACATTATATCACGCTCTCACCTACGGGGGAGAAGCTGTGCGGAGTAAAGAAGTCGGCGCGCACGAAGTCGCGGGCAACAGCTAGTAAGTTAAATTAAGAAATATTTTCTGCTGATTGTACATTTTTCCAAACAGAAAAAACCATTGAAGTTCCACGATTTAATAACCAAACACGATACCTCGCAATCCAAGTGCTAAGTGTGAGTTTTTCTTTTCGCGTTCGATCGTGAGCGCGTTTCGAGTTTACTAGGAATTTGTATGTAATTTGTACAGCACCACTTAGTGGTAAACTGGTTTTTCACGTTTACCAGCGCTCACGATCGAATGCGAAAAGAAAAACTCACACTTAGCACTCTGATCTTAAGAGAGTAACCGCTAGACAAACTAAGCAATAAATCAAATGTGTTCTTTGAGGTAAATAAAGATTTCATCTGCTCACATAATTTACACAAGTGTTTATCATAACCACAAAAAATATGTTTTTGTGTTTGTGAAAGAAAAATATAGCAGATGGCCAATTGTTGCGTGATTATAAATAAAAACAAGCTCACGAATAATAGACCCATACACTAGTAAGACAAATGGGGCACACATTATTTATAATGAATGTTTACAGATAAAATATTCTCCTTAAATAATGGGAAATAAACAAAGAGCTATTATGAATTAATGCAAGTGTTTTATACAAGTCATTATTATCGTGGCTACTAGGTGATAGAGTTCTGCATTGGCTCGTCCGAGTATCATAACTTTACCTATTCCTACCAAAATTGCGTCAGTGCTTATCACTGTCGTGTTCTGGTTTAGAAGGTAAGTAGCCGGTAAACTTATGCATGTGGCATTAAGATCTTGCCACAAGGATAGCAACGTACTATTAACATCTTTGATGCCTATATGTGATGGCTTTTTTTTCTATCAGGAGAACCATACATATTTTTCGCATACAATGGTAAGTACAAAAAATGTAGTACAATCAATTAACTATTAAATTATACAGATTTTACTTGTCCATAAAAGAAACTTATAATAATAAAAAAATGATTTATTAAACATAAAAAAATTAAACAAAAAGAAAACGTATAAAACTTGAAACAACATTTTCAAAGAAAGAAAATATTTATTTGCAAGAATATAGGTGTTACAAGTTGTTAAAAATTAATTAAGTTACCAATATATTCTACCATTATATGGTGTGCAAATATTTAAAAATTGTCATAATATTATCATTATAAGACTTTGTATCGCTTTTTCAGAATTACTACCGGATCAGAACGCGGCCACACACTAAGAAAATCCGACGGAAAAAACTCAGCGGGCTTGAATGAATGAATGAATGAATGAATGATAACTCTTTATTGTGCATATAATTACAGTATAAATACATGTTTAGTACAAATAATTGAAAGACAATTTAAAGAAAGTACACAAAGGCGGTCTTATCGCCAAAGAGCGATCTCTACCAGACAACCTTTGGTGATAAGAAAAACATTTTAAAGTAGAGTAGGATATCCGTAAAATATATTACATTTACAATAACTTTCTCTATTTTATGTACTTATTACTAATGTTCAAGAATGATTTCATATTACAAAAGTTATTTTTATAATTACAAGTTTCATTTTTTATGTAATTATTTTTTTTATAATTTACAAAGTTTTCACCATTTACAAAATTTTATTAGATTGAATTTTTTAAGGCAACTTCAACAAACATATTTCTATCCATTAATATTTAATTTTATTGGCTAAAATTATTTAATATCATTTTAAGTTTTATCTAACAGCAAAATATGAATTTAAGTAGTGTAAAAGTTAGTGACAACGCTCGCGAAGTGCTCATTGATTTTTTTTGACAAATTACACTGACTGATCTAACCCTAAAGTAAGCAAATTATTTGCTTGTGTTATGGGTGTTAGTCAACGATACTAATACATAGAAATACATATATAATAAACACCCAAACCCGGAAATACAAACATTTATGCTCATCACACAAAGGGATACGTTTAAAACGCATAATTTTTTTTTCCTAATTTACTTTGTCATAATGAATATAGCATATCTTTTTTTTGCGAAATGTGTTTGAAGCATAACAATCTATTGTACTACAATTAATTCGACTATTGATGATACGCATAATAGCCCTCAGACATTTTTTTTATTTTTCCTAATGTTATCTTACCATAAAAACACATGGCATAAGCCCCCCGTCACAAAGAAACAAAGCTATCCAATGCTACAGTTGAAGTAGGTTAGTTTGGTTCTCTTTAGATCCCACACCCAGAAATAGGAGCCCCGCGTAGCGGGGCTCCGTCGACTTGGTCCAACCCCACTTGTTACGGGAATAGTATGCTGCTACAATACAGTCTGTTATTTGGTCTTGCTATTTATGCAATGCTACTACAGTCTGCTATCCACCTATTTCTTGCATTTTAATTAGGGCTTTTAAGTGTATACTATTGATCATTATGTTTATGAATTGTTATGCTTTCCTCAGTGTGTGCCTTTAAACATTATGCTATGTTACCTTTATGCTACATAGGGTTATGCTAGTAAAACTTATGCGAAAACAGTTATGCATTTAGTTATTATGGTAAATTATCATTAGTTTTAAAAACGTGATGCCTACTTAAAATAGTACAAAAATTGTTATGCTACTAAATATAGACCCTCACACAAATGCTTGTCCCCGTCGGGGATCGAACCCGAGCCACGTTGATTGCGTAGTCAGGGCCGCTAACCACTCGACCAACGAGGCGGTCAAGTGATTAAGCCGACGAAGTACTAAACTGTGAGTGTAGTCTAAAATGAATTACAGTGGTATGACCACTGTTAATATCTCGAAGTTATTGACTCCTCGCAATTGTTTATAGCTTGTATAAAATTATCAAATCAAATCAATTATCCTATTTAAAAAAAAAAAAAAAAATTATCCTATGTCTAAACTATTTATTTTCTTATATTATTATTTTTGTTTACGATCTAAAAACATTATTCTCAATGCAACATGCATTTCCAACATGTGAAATACTAATAAACACTTTTTCAAAATTATATATTTCAAATTCAGTTTAATAAAAAACATTTACATAAGTAAAGTATAAAGAAAAGTATCTCTTTTGACGAATAAAATTGTTTTAGTAACTACCAAATCGGCTACAGACTGAGATGATCCGGCGACTGAAATGGTGCGAGCTTATCTCTTATCTATCATACCCTCAAAACGAGGCGAGACTTTGCAGAACTCTGCCACTTATGCCCGGTTCCGACATCAGCAATACGACTCGATTTAGTTGCGAGTACTAATATTTTCTACGCGGCGTAAGCTCTTTCTGTAAATGTCAAATTACCAAATGTTCACTCAATGTCAAATCTGTTAGTTACCGGTAGCAAAAATGGTTGCTACCGGTAACTACTACAAATAACGGATCGTTAGAAATCCGGCATCAGCTGTCACTAAAATACATGCGCAGTTATTATACCAATACAACAAATCGAAAACTAAGTCGATGCAAATTTGTTATCAAAACCTGGCTTTTAGAACTAAATTATTATGAGATCGAAGATATATTAAAGTAGGCCATATACACGTAAACAAAAACACACACGAACACATACACTACACTCTAATCTCACTCGCAAGTACGCAAATTCAAACATGTATATAAAACACAGACACACACACACACACAAACACATACATACATACATACACACACGCGTAATTGTACATATGTTGCTTGTGTTAATTTACAAGATTGTGACACTGGGTGAAGGCACTGTCTCCTGTACCACAGTTTACACTAGCACAGGAGACAGGGTTAAACCTGTGCTTTGATTTTCCCTGTACGAATGCAAATAAAGTTTATTATTATTAAAAAAAAAATACAACAAATGCCTTTAATTACGAGTAGTAACATTTTCTACGAGGCGTAAACTAAAACTGTTCGTGTCAAATTACCAAATGTCCAAACAACTTGTTGAACACTTCGTAATTAATAATAATATGCACTAACTGCTCGAATGACGGATCGTTGATTATAGGAAACCGGCATTAGTAGTCACGATGATGTGACATGTTTGACCAATCTAGAATGAATTAACGAATACGCTTTATTGCGCACTAAAAAATTTAACAAATTATTAAAACATTAGTACAACTTATACACAAAGGTACACAAAGGCAGTCTTACCACTAAAGAGCGATCTTTGCCAGACAACCTTAGGGTAGAGGAGATATAATTATATATTTACAAGCTGACCCACCAAACGTTGTTCTGCCTTTTTAACTACTCCTATTTTTTTTCTATATTTTCTCACCTTTTAAACCTTCCCTGGACTTCAACATTTAATTCAAAACCAAAATTAGCCTAACCGGTTCAGCCGTTCTCGAGTTTTAGCGAGACTACCGAACAGCAATTGATTTTTATATATAAGACTAGCTGACCCGGCAAACAATGTTCTGCCTTTTTAAATACTCTTATTTTTTTCTTTATTTTCACACATTTTAAACCTTCCCTGGACTTCAACATTTAATTCAAAACCAAAATTAGCCAAATCGGTTCAGCCATTCTCGAGTTTTAGCGAGACTAACGAACAGCAATTGATATTTATACATAAGACTAGCTGACCCGGCAAACGTTGTTCTGCCTTTTTAACTACTCACAAAATTAGCCAAATCGGTTCAGCCGTCTCGAGTTTTAGCGAGACTAAAACCGTATTGGTCTCGGCCTCCTTTGAAGAATAGGCCAACTGCCGTTCTGCCAGGCAGGTCGTAAAAGGCGACCGATTGGCTATCGAGTCACTAACATCGTGGCTACTAGGTGGTAGAGTTCTGCATTGTCTCGCCCGGGTCTGTTATCACTGCCTTACATATTCCTGTCGCAATAGCGTCAGTGCCTTTAACTGTCGTGTTCCGGTTTGGAGGGTAAGGTAGCCGGTAAACTTATGCATGTGGCATTAGACCTCGCCACAAGATAGCAACGCAACATTAACATCTTTGGCGTCTATATGCGATGGTTGACTCTTTCCATCAGGAGACCCATCTGCTTGTTTGCTATCTTATGATATAAAAAAAACTAACGAACAGCAATTGATTTTTATATATATAGATTTAAGTAGTGGTGCCATAAAATACAATAGACTAAGTTCCGGAATCAAATTGTAAATAATTATATTATAAATAGATACATATATATTTAAATAAATATTAAATAATAGATCTACAAATTCTTTTGTCTTTTTTCGAATTCATCACAGTAGCTGTTACGTAATAGCATATTTTAGTATATCTGTATACGTAATGTACTTTTTATTACTACTAGGAAAAAGTTTTACAAAAATGAACGGAAAAATAGATGTTAAAACGTATTTTGCATGTCAAGTGTTGACTCAGGGGTACTCATTAGCGGGTAATAACAGCTAGTTATAACGAGAACTATTTTCCAGAAATACATTATTACACGATAATATTTCGTGATTTCTATGAAAAACTTTTTGAAGTTAAACAATTTTATTACAGTATTAAGTAGCACTCGGTCACTTTTCTGGGCGTAAACTTGAATATAGCAGAGTTAATGTTACGCGCATAAGTATACCAGAGTGCTGTGTGAGTTTTTCTTTTCGCATTCGATCGTGAGCGCGTTTCGAGTTTACTAATAATTTGTATGTAATTTGTACAGCGCCACCTAATGGTAAACTGGTTTCTCACGTTTACCACTAGGTGGCGCTGTACAAATCACATACAAATTCCTAGTAAACTCCAAACGCGCTAACGATCGAATGCGAAAAGAAAAACTCACACTTAGCACTCAGTTACCCAGGCGTGGATTATACTCAGTACAGGAGTAGTATTACGTAAAATACTGTCTAGCTTGACATGAATCTGAGTTCTTTTCCCTTTTAAAACGCAAAACTTTACCATCGCACGAATTTCGTTTTGTTTCATTGTTAAAAGAAAGTACCTACCTTTCCCCGTGTTGGTTCCGGGATCCTTTGAAGAATAGACCAACTGCCGTTCTGCCAGACAGGTCTTAAAAGACCGATTGGCTATGCGAGTCACTACCATCGTGACTACTAGGTGGTAGAGTTCTGCATTGTCTCGCCCGGTTCAGGTACCACCGCCTTACCTATTCCTGCCGCAATAGCGTCAGTGTTTGTCACTGTCGTGTTCCGATCTGGAGGATAAGGTAGCCTATAAACTCATGCATGTGGCATCCATTAACATCTTTGGTGTCTATAGGCGATGGTTGACTCTTTTCATCAGGAGACCCATTTGCTTGTTTGCTATCTTATGATATAAAAAAAATATAAAAAAAACCTATGAGGTCCTCTCATCCAAATTTTATCAATTCAATTAAATTCAAATTTGGCTTTATGTTTTCGAAAGGTGACGAAATAAAATGTAAGTTTTTTGCGTATTTTTTTATGTTCGTTGTTTCTGATACTTATCGATCAACCCTCGTAGGACCGTAGGTTGATAATTTCATGCGTTTTAGATTTAGATATCATTCACCGTGGGATAGGATATTTATATAATTGAAAATCTAGAGGTTAAGACAAAGTTGTTCCAACGAAGAGGCCCTTATAATATCTGAAAAAGAAATAGGGGAGGAAACCTATTAGTCCGAGCCCCCTTTGAAGAATAGACGATCTAGCATTGAGCCAGGCAGTTTGTCAACGAACAATTGGCTAGCTTAATGGGATATAAGCGAACATACAGCAAAAGTGACTTTGTTTTACACTATATAAAAATAAAAAAGCTCACAATCTAAACTGGAATATTACAGTGAAAAGTATTATCGCTATTGCATCATAGATAAGGCAAAGGTACCCAAACTCAGGCGAGATTTTTCACAACACTATTACCTAGTAGTAGATGGTAGTGTAATGATTTAACTTGTTTGTAATGATTTTATTCATCAAAAGAATATGTTTCAATTGTGTTATATTAGAATAAGTGACAAAATATGGCAACACTAGGCGTCATCTTCCTATTCGTTAAAGTTTTAACAGCTAAACGGCGGGACAGAACGCGGCAAGATGGCGCGTAGTGGGGCTTACGATATGAGAGACCTCATTTTCAGCGACAGACGGTTCTGAGCCATGAGCTCGACAACTTGTGAACACTCAAGTCTATAGTTGTAATGTTAAAATAGTCTGCAAGAAGTACATTAAAGAAATATCAAGCTTGTATTATATTTTTATTCACGAAAGTAGTGTTTCGCGTTTTGTGAGCTGCTTAACAGGAAAAATGGAATATTTCAAATCAGCTTGATTCTTCAGCGTTACGTAGGAATGAGGCATCACTCTTTACCTTCTAACGAATCTATAATGGGGAATGTTCCAAGCAACAGCTTTGATTAATTCCTGTTACTGAATTTTACTATCGGACATCGCGACAAAATTCAAAGTTTTATCCTCAGGATCTCGATATCTGTAAATCCACAACCGTGTGATTCTCGAGGCGCTTGCACTACTCTTCTATAGAACCAATTACCGCCAGGAGTTTTTCCAAACAGATAAGACTCGGGGACCCTTAAAATAGAGCATATTTGTACTTAAAAGGCAAGCAATGCAACTGCAAGACCCCCGGCAGTGTAATTGTCTATTAGCGGCGGTAATCATTAACCATCAAGTGAGCCTACTGTCCGTTTGGATCCTCTTCTATAAAAAGACAGAAGGACTATTTTTTAATAAGATTCTACACCAATACGTTTAGCCCTTGATTGTATTTTAAAAGTTTTCTTATAATAACAAAATATTTATACATTTAAAAGGCGCTTTGACCATCGTGTTTAGCAAAATTTCCATACTAAGTTCATAAATGCAGAAGCATGTCTCTCTGTTTTTCTATAACAGTATCGCCGAGTAGTTACTCTGCTAGTATTTTGTATAACCGATCGTTTGCCTCTTACGAATTGCCTGCCAGTAAGACAGATGGTGAATAATTCTTCAGAGAGCTGCCGGACCAATACGACGAAAAATTCTTCTCCGTGCAAAGCTAGATCGTTTAGCTAGTATAATCACATCATTACTTTGATTGATTGAAATGAAGGCATTTGTCGCAAATTAAGTAATTCAAGAACTTAATTATTCAAGAACTTATTTAATAATGTTTATTTCAATAATTAATTAAAATGGAAACTTCGGAATGAGTAATTTTGCGGTTGGATAAATTGCTTTGAAGAAATTTCAAAGCTGAGATAAAATACAAATTACAGTAATCATGAGAATAATCATTCTTTATTATATATACAGAACTTTATTGTAAAGTATAACACTTTTAGTTTCCTGGTATCGCTGTTTACGTGATAGAAAGGCTATTTACGTAGAGTCGTAATAAGCCGCTAAAACACTTTGTCGAGTACAATTCACAAGTGAGTTGTGTTTTGCAAGATGAACATCCTACAAAGTGACATGCGCGCGCCAAACAGCGTAATACAACAATTAATAAGCTCGACTAAAAGCGAAAAGTTCACATTTATTTAGCTGGTGAGCCAGTAAGCGGAGCGCGTGGTACGAAAAGCTACTCGTCCAAGAAAAATGGAACGGTTTGATACTCGACAAATTTTTTCATGTTCAAACATGTTTATTTAATATCTTCACGCCCGTATCCCTGAAGAGGTAGGCAGAGGTACAATCAGTGCATCCACGATTAGGCTAAAATACTTAATCACATAATTGGATAGATGACAAGCCTATCGCCAACCGGGCACTTAGCCAATCCCAGACAACGTTGTTTTTTTATATAGTAGAGGGGGCAAACGAGCAGATGGTGCACCTGATGGTAATTGATCACCGCCGCCCATGGACATCCGTAATACCGGGGGTATTGCAGCTGCGTTGCGTTGTGTTATCAGAAAACTGAGAAAAGACATTTTTGAATTCTGGGACTCGAACCCTGTACCTCTTGAAATAAACACTGACACCGGACCACTAGATCACGGAGGCATGTTGTTACTTTTCTTTTTTAAAACTAGCTTAATAATTAAAGTAAGCTAAAACTAAAACAGGTTTAGTTTAGTTACGTTAATTAGTTTAATAGCTATATTCAACTTAAAAACTAGTCTAGTCAGAATGAGACTTTGCAACGAAATTAATTTGGAATTATTATTAGTTGACTCTAGTTTATAATGCACTTATACTTTTATTTCACTATAATTATACACCAAATTATTTAATTTAATCGACCGGTTTCGCATATTAAAAACATCTTCAGGACGTTATCTATAATGTGAAAATATGTTTGTATATTGAGGGCTACAACGCCTACATATAAGATCATTCCATCATAGGTGAAAATATTTTAACACAGCATTCGTTACGTCTAACCAAAGATATTTAGCTAAAAGCAAACGTCATTCAAGGGTTTAAAACTTATTGAGTTGTACTAAAAAAATTTCATACACGAATAAAATTTCATACAAATAAAAAAGTTTTAAACCCTTGAATGACGTTTGTTTTTAACTGGATATCTTTGGTTAGACATACTAAATGCTTTGTTAAAATATTTTCACCTATAATGGAAAGACCTTATATATTCGTAAGTGGTTAAATCAGGGTACAATTTAATTACACCAATATGTTTTGTTGAATGAGAGAATGTAGATTTGAGGCTGTCTCGCCAAAAGCGCGAGTAATTAAATTTATATTCAAATAGGCGGTTTAACAAGCAGTAATTACAATAATAAAATAATCTCAACTCAAACAACAAACAACTATACTTTTCATAATTGACACCAATTTAGTTAGTAGGAAATATTTTTAACGACCGTTCTTAATACTATTATGTTTTTGATTAGCAGAAAAGGGCTCCCTTTAAAGAATTGACCAACTGCCGTTCTGCTAGGCAGGTCGTAAAATGCGACTGATTGGCTATACTATAGTGGTAGAATCCCGTAACGTCTCGCCCGAGTATATGGTACCACCGCCTTGCCTATTCTTACCGCAATAGCATCAAGACTTGTGTTGGGTATATTTATTTGTAATATGTATAAACTTGGAAGTGGTGCCATCTGATCTGGTTGAAGTTGACGTTTTTCAATCTACCCTACTTTTAATTATTGTAAAACTGTGATACTATAAAATACCTTGTACCGACCTATTTGGGTCATTCTGCTGAAAGTCGTGAAAGAATAAACATGTATGTACGTCAAACTGTCTGTTATTAAAAACGAACCTAACACTTGTCATTGTAACGTTGCGGTTTTGAGGGTAAGGTAGCCGGTATATTCATGGATGTGGTATCTCCATCCTATCACATGGATTGCAAAGTATCATTAACATCTTTGGTGTCTATAGGCGATGGTTTTTCTCAGTTTATCGTCATCATCGTCTCATCATCAGGAGAGCCTTCTCCTTGTTTGTTATACAGTGATGTAAAAGCCAACCGAGAAACTGGTGAACTTTGGTGAATCAGAAAGTCTATAGGCGTTTGGTTTACTCTATTTCACATGAGAACCATCGTAAAGATACATTTTTAACTCACTTAACAAAATTTTATCTATTTCGTTTTATGTAACTTGTCAGAATTTATTTAGTAGTTCGGTGCCAAGGCTTGTTTGCAACTTCGTCGCAAATTACTATGTATAATACGAAATCCACATACTAAATACAACACGAAAACACACTTCGTCTTACTAAATATAGCATGAAAATCCACTTCCACTTACTAAATACAACACGAAAACTCACTTACTAAACTTCTTCGCAAGCTACTAAATATAACACAAAAATCCACTTACTAAATACAACACGAAAACCCACTTACTAAACTTCGTCGCAAGCTACTAAATATTACACGAAAATCCACGTCCACTTACTAAATATAACACGAAAATCCATTTGCTAATCTTCATCACAAATTATTGAATATAACAGGAAAATACATACATATCTTCACGCCACTCGGTTTTCTCTGCCTACCCCGTAAGGGATACGGGGTAGGCAGAGAAAACCGAGTGCCATACATAACGATCCTTGCAGGCTTGTCTCGCTTCCTTCACATTCATCACTCTCTTTATACACACACGCCGGTTGCAAAGACTCTTGATACCACCTTCGGACAGTACTCGATCAATCTGATCGTGGTATGTCAGTCTTGGTCTTCCCCGGTACCTACATCCTTCCACATTCGCGTTGTATATCTGTTTTGTTAACCTTTCATCTACCATTCTTTCTACATGTCCGAACCAACGGAGCATGCCCTTTCTCATCTTTACACCGACACTTTCTTTCGAACCTAACCTCTCTCTCACTTCGACATTACGAACCCGGTCCGCGAGTGTCACACCATATATTTTTCTTAGCGACCTCATCTCGACCGCGTTGATACTACTTTCATGCCCTTTCTGACATACCCAACTCTCACTTCCATACAAAATAGTAAAAGGAAAATACACTATACATAACACGAAAACCCACTTACTAAACTGGTGAATCGTGGTGAACCAGAATATCAATAGACTTTCGGCCTACTCTGCCTCTCCCGCACTGACAATACCGTTGTGATGTGAACCGAGTTTAAAAAGTAACCTTCTTAAACTCACTCACCCAATGAATCTTTTAGTTGTTTCATTTTATGTAACTTGTCAGACTATACTTAGAATTTCGGTGCCAAAGCTTGTTTATAACTTCGTCGCAAGCTACTAAATATAACACGAAAACCCACTTACTAAAATATTGTTTCTAGAACAAATTCGCGCCAGCCAATTTGAATATCAGTTGTGAGTGTCTTTTGAATCCTAATTTTACATTTGGTTTGTGTATTTTGACGGTGACAAAACTAGTTCAGAAAAAATGGGCGCATGAGTACCAAAAAATATAGCATCGCAATTTTTATCATTACGTACACACCCGAAAGGGTACAAACGGAACCCTATTACTAAGACTCCGCTGTCCGTCCGTCTGTCTGTCAATATCTCACGAAAATATAATATGAAAAATATCTCATGAACAAATCCGAGTGGAATTTAATGTAAATCATATCTTTAAAAGGTACAATTTGTATTAGAATCTTATTACTACTAACGCCATCTCTTAATAAATTAACGAGTTTAAATTGATAGAAGATACATTTTGTATTTAATCTAGTAAAGAAATACCTAATCAAAAATTTTCGTTTTTATCAATGATATTGCCTAAGCATTATGTCTCAAAATTCACATATTCTCGTTGTCTCAAAATTCACATATTCTCATGAACATAAAAAAAAATAGCTCTACAACTGAAAATTTCACAATGTATCTCTGTTGCCCCTATAAAAACAAATACTGAATACATAGTAAAATAAATATTTATGGGCTCCCTTCCGTACAACAAAAGTGTTTTAACCGTTTTTATACATGTACGGTACTCGATTTCGATTCGCACTTGGTCATTTTTTATAGTTCTCATCAATTAGTCCTACTGATAATATAAATGCATTTTGCTGTGGAGCAACTTTCTGTTATTATATCGAAATGGTTTAATGCGAGGTATTTTGACGCGCGCCAATGCTATGGAAAGTGGGCGGCGCGGTATGTACCGCTAAGTAAGTAACCTCTAGGAAAAGGTTTAATTTTCGGATAAATATAGGATGTCAACTGAAAACCAAAATTTAGTACATTCTTTTTTGTATTTAAAACAACTAAATATCACCATATAAAAATCATGTGGAAAATTAAAAATATTATGAACAAATTACTTGTTTTAGATATTTTTTTAGCCTATTTTCGGAATTTTATATTATCGAGTAAATTACATTCTATCATGTAATGAGTTAGTACATTCCTGAGATAATATCTTCAGGTATATCGTGTAATTTTTGTAAAATCGTTATTTAACAATCAATACATAAAAATGTGACTAAGCAAACCAGTTTTTTTCCGTTTGTCTCAGTGCCTCGCCTTAAGCAATGATCAAAAATTTTTATTTTCAAACGGGTCCAATTTTCATTTGCTCGCTTCAGTAATTGTTTTAAACAAATACTTAAAACAAATGCCAGATGACATTCGGCATTTGTTTTAAACAAATATCAAAAAGATATAAAACTCATAATTAAGATATAGTGATAACAGTTTCGCCCTCGAGTAGAATTACATGTTTTTGGAGGCTCATTGTTGAAAAATATAAGCTTTTGCGTGATCCAGAGCCTTCAACTATCTCCTTGTCAAATTTTATCAAAATTAGTCCAGCGGTTTAGCCGTAAAAGCGCAGTAGACAGACAGATTTTCGCATTTATAATATTAGTGTGGATGCTAATAGTGTTTTGTAGTGTTTGTAGTGTTCTAAACCATACTTATTTCTTTCCGTCAGGACTACAATCTGCTTGCCTGGTATAAAAAAAATGAATGAATATATAAAATGAACATATATATATATATATATATATATATATATATATATATATATATATATATATATATATATATATATATATATATATATATATATATATATATATATATATATATATATAAAAATCAATTGCTGTTCGTTATTTTTTTTTTTTATATTATAAGATAGCAAACAAGCAGATGAGTCTCCTGATGGAAAGAGTCAACCATACTTATTTCTTTCCGTCAGGACTACAATCTGCTTGATGTAGTCCTGACGGAAAGGATTATAAAATGAACATATATATATATATATATATATATATATATATATATATATATATATATATATATATTCATGACGGACCAACTATAAGGGTTCTTAGTTTACTTCGGAACCCTATCGCTAAGCCTCCGCTGTCTGTCTGTCCGTCAGTCTGTCACCAGGCTGTATCTCATAAAGCGTGATATCTAAGAAGCTGAAATTTTCACATATTATGTATTTCCATTGCCGTTATAACAACAAATACTAAAAATAAAAACAATGAAAAAATTTAGGGGGTTCCCATACAATAAACGTAATTTTTTAGCAACTTTTTACTTGACTTTAATAAACAGGTAGAAATTTGAATATGGATGGTACGGAATCCTTGGTGCGCGAGTCCGACTCGGGACATATCAGTATGATTTACGTCAGAAAACTGGAAAAACACATTTTTGAGTTGCCCGGTAATCGAACCCGGAACATCATGTGGTCACCTCCGACACCGGACTACCAGACCACAGAGGCGACTATAAAACCACATTATTTTTTTAATGCAATGAAACTACAACAAGCAACTTCCCATTTCCTGTATATCCGGAACCCTGTATTAGATCTTCCGTTTCTTATATCTCCAGAACCCTACTTAAGATCTTCACCAGATTAAAATGGAACCACACATCGAGTGTACTCTCCCAAACAAAAAAACCATTTTCAAAATCGATTCATAAATAATCGAGTTCTGATATACCAAACACTAAAAAAACATACAGCCGAATAATTTACCTCCTCCTTTTGAAAAGTCTTTTTTTTATATCATAAGATAGCAAACAAGCAGATGGGTCTCCTGATGGAAAGAGTCAACCATCGCCTATAGACACCAAAGATGTTAATGGTGCGTTGCTATCTTGTGTCTAGGTTTAATGCCACATGCATAAGTTTACCGGCTACCTTACCCTCCAAACCGGAACACGACAGCGACAAGTACTGACGCTATTGCGGCAGGAATAAGGCATTCGGTTGAAAAGTAAAAAGTATCATTACGCGTGATTTCCTTGCGGGGTAGGCAGAGCAAACCAAACGTCTATAGTATTTCTGGTTCACCGCGATTGTGGTTTCTCTGTTGGCGAGGTAAGTGGTGATCCTCATTGCCGTATTTAATGATTATCGACTATTTCTAGCGATAACGAAAACTGACAGCTTTAAGTGCTCATCCGAGGCACGGAATGATGTATTACCACTCGTAATACATCATTCCGCCAGCCTCCGAGCTGCTACTGAGTATTAGGTTTTCGGGGAAAACCTCAATAACACTTGCCTGACCCAGGGATCGAACCCGGGACCTCATGGTCTGAGCCAAACACGCTACCCCTAGACCACGAGGTAAGTTAAAAAGTAGTAGCGTTAAAAACATCTAACATTGTTTAACTTTATTGTTTAAATTAAACGAAGAAAAACTTTAAGACCTTAGATCCCGTGAAAACTTAAATTGTTCAGGTGGAAACATTGAAGAAAAAAGAAGGGAAGCTTCAGGTAATTTCTTGTTGTTCGTGTTTTTAGCTCTAATTAATTATCTTTTTCTTAGAAGTAAATGTTTTCTGCTCTAAGTTTATAGTTGATGATATTTTATGTTGTTTTTCGAGTGGTTCCGTAATTACGAATCAACAACAGTTGTAATCAATACTAAGTAATAAGAATAACACTCTAAATATTACCTTTTTTTTTCGAAATACCAATACAGTTGACTCTACGGATCTTCACTGCGACACCGAACAAGTGAGGCGAACAAAGTGCTCAGCCAGTGTTTAAATTAGAATTGTGGCTATAACATTAATATAAAAACTAGCAATGGGAATTATAGCTACTTTTACTTCTCTATCACTTCGTGAAGTTATATGTTTTTTGTCACTGTTATATCATGGGTGATAAATCATGACCGTTATATTTTATTAGTGACGATTATTGTCACAGTGGGTGCATTTTATTCCGTATGTTATATCGCCGCGCAATGATTACTATTTATAAGTGATTAGTAAATTGAAATAACATATTAAACATATTCTCTTTTCTAGCTGGTGGCACGGTGTTGCTCAAATGTTCTTGCTTTGTCTATTTCGCACAATACATTTCTGCGAATTATTCGCTTCGCCCGCGTGAAATTAAATCACGACCGCGTTATATAATATAACGGACGGTTTTGATACATATAACTGGTGTGACACGTGAATTATGATATAACTGGTGTGACACGTGAATTATGTTATAACGAGTGATATAACCAGTGATGTGTGAAATGTGACATGTCTAATAAAAACCCAAGATGCACATTCAGTGTCAAAAAACCGTCCTCTATTAATTCGCGCATCGACGCAATTCGATTTGAAATGAGCGCATAATTTTAAATTATGCGCTCATTTCAAAAATTCATAGAATTGCGTCTATTCATTATACTTACAGACTTACAGACATATTTCAAATAGAATTGCGTCGATTGCGACACTGACAATTTTATTAATTTTTGTACATTGCTTTGTAAAAACAACTATAAAACTTATGTTTAAAGTTGGATATTTAAAATCGTATGTTTTTGTGTGAAACTTATGTGAACTTATGTGAAATTAGCGACAGATTTGAGTATCAGTTTTATTCGAGACTGTGCATCTTGTTTTTTTTTATATAAAATTCAATGGGCTATAAACGTCCGCATTAGTGGCTTTCTCATGCACAGAGTACTTTGTAATATAACTAAATTCTCCTGTGAGTGAGAACTTTGTGGGCGTGTCGTGGCATTTCAGCTCGCCTTATAGAAATAGAGAAGTGAAGAAGAAAAAGTAGATCGCGATGACGACGGTGTAGTGTTGATAAATACTACGGCGATTTGGTTTAAAAATGAAGGATTACCTGGAACGTTTTCTGAGTGTTTTAAAAAATAGTATTTTGATAAGTGCACTTCACGAATTTCAACTTTACCATCTGTCGGGCAAAACAACATCTGTCGGGTCAGCTACTAGTATTATAAATATATAAATAGTTTTATTCCATAAGAGAGCAAACAAACAGATAGGTACATGATGGAAAGAAAAACCTTCGTTTCTGAAAAAAAAGTTGCTGATGGTGCGTTGCTATCTGAGTAGCAGAATGGTAATACCACATGCATAAATTAACATCCAAATCGGAACATGACAGTGACATGGCATTGACCATAGACTACATTAATACTAATAGACACGCCATTCGGGAGAAAACGTGTCGCCGCGCATATGAGCAAACGCTACTATCACTGTCACAAGTGTCATACATTTGTAGATATATATTTGTAGAATAAGCTATGCTGTACTGTTTTATCATACCGAATGAGATGACAAGGTTTAAAATACCCTTGAAGTGATTTTATTTAATCGATAAGTAGTTATAACTCTATATTTCTGTGTGTAAATACAAGCTACATTGACAAACGAAGAAATTGCCTTAAAAGGCGTATCCATTAAATCCGTGGCATTGACGCTACTGTGACAGGAATATGTAATAAATTGTTGCTAATACCGGACGAAACGTAGCAAAACTGTACCAGCTAGTAGTGACTATGGTTTATATAAGTTTGCAGGTTACTTTAAGCTGTAAGAAAAGGCGGTCACATAAATAATGTTGTCAATACCATAACCTTCACCTCACGCCCCAAGTCATTATCATAATATCTGTAGGCGATTGTACTACAGATAACTCAATATTTAGGCGTCAGGCAGTCGGTCGACCGTAAACTTTCATAACTAGCAATATGATGGTTCAAGTACCAAAATAAATGACATATTCTCGGAATCATAAATCTATAACCCTGATTAGGCCGAATATTAAAAGTTTTATTTTACCGCTACAAAATAAGTTAGCCTAATTGATTATCAATGAGGCTGCGGTTTCGAAAATCAGTTCGGTCAAAAACAAAAGTGTGTGTCTGTGTATTCGCAATAAACTTCAAAACTTTAAGAAATTGTGGTAATTCATTTGCATAATTTTCGTGAAACCTTATATGGAATTGCTGTGGTGCAACTTTAAAACAAAAATTTAAGTAATACATGACAGCTAACAAACAGATGGTAATGGTGAAAAGTATTGTTGACAAATTTTTTTTGGGAATAGTGCAGGCGCGAATGTCACCCGTTGCTACGAACAAAAAAACGTCCAAAAAGTGCAAGTTTAGTCAGTTAGTCCTAGTGGAATATAGTGACCGTGTTATTAGTGTTCGTCAGTGTGTATTGTGGTGTATTGCACATTTGTATTTTAAATACACGGTTTTAATATGACTGGTATTTTATTGCATAATACGAACTCTAAGCTCCTTACAATAGGTATAACAATGACATTAAAATATTTTGGTATTATTGGTTTATATTTCCGTTCTTCCTGTTACATTCTCAACAATAAGTCAAACACCTAGATACGAGTGACACTAGCAGTTTTTTTCCGCATAAGCAAAATTTGATAACCCTAGCGCGACCCTAGATAGCAATGCACCATTAACATCTTTGGTGTCTATAGGCGATAAACTTAACATATAATAAAATCGTAGGAAAGTCAAAACTATACATTGAATATTTTTTTAAAAGAATACTTAGGGCGTGATCTACAATCGATATCGAAACCAAAAATATAGTTTTTAGAATTTTTGTCTGTTTGTCCGTTTGTTTGTTTGTCTGTATGTATGTCCGGGGTAAACTCAAAAAGTACTGCATGGATTTACTTCAAATTTTGCATTAATATTACTAACAGGTCGGGTCAACATATGAGCTACATATTATCACGCTATCACCTACGGGGAAAGAGCAGTGCGGAGTAAACGAAGTCCGCGCGAATGAGGTCGCTGGCAACAGCTAGTCTATACATAAAATAAAATCGTAGTGCGGAGTAAACGAAGTCCGCGCGGACGAGGTCGCTGGCAACAGCTAGTTTATACATAAAATAAAATCGTAGGAAAGTCAAAACTGCACATTGAATATTTTTTTAAAATAATACTTGGGACGTGATCTACAATCGATACCGAAGTCAAAAATATAGTTTTTAGAATTTTTGTTTGTCTGTTTGTCCGTTTGTTTGTTTGTATGTATGTCCGGGGTAAACTCAAAAAGTATTGCGTGGATTTACTTTAAAATATTGTATGAATATTACTAATAGGTCGGGTCAACATACAGGCTACATATTATCACGCTGTGACCTGCAGGGGAGGGACAGTGCGGAGTAAATGAACTCCGCACGGACGAAGTCGCTGGCAACAGCTAGTAAATTTATAATAATAATAAATATTCACGGGACAAATTACACCTACTGATCTAACCCCAAAATAAGTAAATTATTTGCTTACTAGCAGACCCGGCAAACGGTTGTTCTGCCTTTTTAAGTACTCTTATTTTTTTTCTATATTTTTTCACCTTTCAAAACCAAAATTAGCCAAATCGGTTGAGCCGTTCTCGAGTTTTAGCGATACTAACGAACAGCAATTGATTTATATATATATATATATATATATATATATATATATATATATATATATATATATATATATATATATATATATATATATATGTTATGGGTGCTAGTCAATGATACTAATACATAGAAATACATATATAAATACTTTTACATACATAACAAACACCCAAACCCGGAAATACAAACATTTATGCTCATCACACAAATGCTTGTTCCCGTGGGGGATCGAACCCGAGCCTCGTCTATTGTGTAGTCAGGATCGCTAGCCACTCGACCTATGGGGCGGTGGTTGACTCTTTCCATCAGGAGACCCATCTGCTTGTTTGATATCTTATATATATAAAAAAACCACCGAGCGTAGGTATGAAAAGTGAAGTACATACATGAGATTTATTTCTGTAACAATTTGTTTTGTGGTAGAAATGTGTGTTATAACAATAGCGTCGGAGTAATAGCAGGGGAGCCCACGATGCTAAATAGGTAGTTACTCGAGCGTCGTTGGGACCTATTGGATTTTGTAGATTAAATTATAGGAAAAAAAAAATTTGTAAAGTTTTTCATTTTAATGGTGGGGAAAAAACTACAGATAAAAAATGTTAAAAAAAAATCTGTGCCATAGTAACACTAAATCGCGTCAGATTAAGGTATGGCGGATTAATTAAGGGAGTGGGTGGGTTACAAAGTTGCAAAGAAAGCGTTGTTTTGACATTCTCGGTTGCGTCTGAATTCTGTTTTATTATATAGGAAGTGATGTAAGAATAACGAAAAAAATATAATCTGACAATTTGCACAAGCCGAAGTTATCTAATCTTGTTTTTTTTTCTACCCTATTTACCCTCTCTATAGAAATGGCTTATATTTGGTGGAGAGCCTCAACAGCATGCCAGGTATTTTCCCTATTTTAATCTGACGCGCTCGAGTAAATACCAAAATCCCCTCTTGGGCTCCCCTACTATAGCGGTTGAGCCAACCCGTAAGTTTTGACCCTAGCAAAATTTACTCAACGTAGCTAAAGAAATTTTCGCTTCAAAAATCGAATTCCATAAACTGTCGTAACATCAATCTACAACATTAACTATAAGTTTTATCGAGGTCCAACCGCACTTGAACAAACAGAAAGGCGAACAGATATTCATCAGTAAATACAGAACTGTAACTCTCGTAAATAAAACAAACTTCTGGACACCATTTATCTGATTTAGTGTTCCAACTATAAATGTAAAAAGTTTTTTACGATGTTATTTTTTCATAGGACATAGATAGTGACACCATATATAGGATGGGACTGTCTCATTTATAATAACGAAAACAATTATTTTGATTATATTCTTGTACTATTAACATAAAGAATAATTTTAAATATGTTTTAGCAACATAAAAAGCTAAATTAATAATAAATAAATATAATTACAATATTCACGGGACAAATTACACTTACTAATGTAACCCCAAAGTAAGCAAAATATTTGCTTGTGTTATGGGTGATACATAGAAATACATATGTAATTCCGACCTTGTAGCAATACGTGGGATTTTCCGTGCCTTCAAGCGATTTTGTCATACGTACTACCGGAAGCAGAATTAAGTAGGCCATTTTCGTAGCCTAAATTACCATGGTGCAAATGCAATCAGGCTTAACCTGGTATTGTAAACGCCTCATTTCATAGCAGTTTTTTGCTTTATCTTTACGCTGTCTCCTGCTGTAAAGGGAGTGAAATTGATGTATTTTACTACTCCTCCTATACACTTCTAATTAATTTCGGTGCGGGTTCCAAGACAGCTTAGCTTTTCCCCAGAGCACCCTGAGCTTGCAATTTAGAGGTTATCAGGACAGTTGCCGCTGTTGATTCTGGTTTACAGAAGTTACAGTGGTGAAACGAGAGATGGGCCCGTTGCTTTAAAAAATACATATATAAATAATGGAATGTACTTACTTAATAAACACACAAATCCGGAAATACAAAAATGTATGCTCATCACACAAATGCTTGTCCCCGTCGGGGATTGAACACGAGCACCGTCGTAGTTAGAGTCGCTAACCACTCGACCAATGGTGCGGTAAATTAAGATCACAATAATCAACTAGACCTTAAAAAAACTAAACGTGAAAACACTTGATCGATTCAAAAAATAATTTTTATTAACATTTTTAGTACAACACAGTATTTGTGCCCTGAGTCCAAAACAGGGGAACGCAGTATTCAAAAAGTTAATTTGTACAAATCGACCGGGTTTCAGCTAATTATAACCTAACTTAATTATAAAAAGAACTTTTTATTAATTACTAAATTACAAACCAGTTATCTTTTTTACTAATTGAATGAAAGTGAATCAGTCAGTTTTTTTAGGCTCACTGAAAATAAACAGCTCAGCTCATCAAGATAAAAAGCTAAATTAAGATCACAAAATCAAATATACCTTAAAAAACTAAACCTGAAAACTTTGAACACTGAATCTTAGTAAAACTCCATGTTAACTGGGACTTATATTGTATTAAAAACACTTGTACTTTTTAACTTCAATCAAATAAAACAGGACAAGTGCTTTTAATACAATATAAATCGAAGTAAACCTGAAAATACTTAATCGATTAAAAAATAAATTTTCATTAAAATTTTTAGTACAAGTGCACAGTACCTATTTGAACCCTGAGCCCAAAAGAGGGTACGCAGTATTCAAAAAGTCAATTTATATAAAGCGACTGGGTTTCGGTTATAATAAATACAGACCCATCAGCTTTTTATAATAATCAAATGAAAATCAGTTTGTGAATCAGTAAATGTTTTTTATGCTCACTGGCAATAAATAGAATTTTAGAATTTCACAAAATTCTAAAAATATTTATTTTTTTCTTAAGAGGCTAGCTTGGCGTTCAATTTTATACGCGCAAGGAATAATGGACGCAAAAACTCTATTACATTTTCATGACAGCTAATTTCTTGCACAAATAATTTATTCAAAATGTGATTCAAATAACAGTATGTTTTCTAATAAAATGTACAGTTTGAACACAAGCTGAATGCAAACAGATAATGTACACCTTAAAATAAATAAATTTGTACAAAAGGCGGACATAATGCCTATTGGCATTCTCCTCCTCCAGTCAACCTTTGGACAAACAGAAAGTATATAAACCGTGCCTCAGAAAATATAATACAAAACAATTTGGATAGTTCACATAGTTAAAGAAATAATTGTTAAGTTTATTCTGTCTTAGGAGTATGAAGCAACACTACATGCCGTAAGATATAAATAAACAAAATTAAAAAACTCTCATCTTAAAATGTAAGCCAATGTTGGTAGTTTTATTTAGTATACTGATTCCATTGGAAGTTGATCAGCTCTTTTCATGTTTTGCTGTGAACGTAATGAATAAAGGAATGTGTCGGCGGTTTTTGATTTTTTTATTTTAGAACTATTATTTTCAAAAAATTAAAAATTACAAAATAACTTACCATTCTTATGTCCGTAGTATCCGGTTCCTGAGGAAGAACCGCTTCCAGTCGAGGAACCCTGCTGAGGCCTGCCCTCGTCATCCACCTCCAAGGGTAGCGGGGTCGGATCCATGTTGAAAACACTACACTTGCATCACTACACTGCACATCTGATTACCACATCACTTTACCTGTAAAGATAGATTGGTACTCATTAAAAAACAGTTTTTTTACATCATAAGATAGCAAACAAGCAGATGGCACTTTTGACGGAAAGGAGAAGAAAGGCGACAACATTCGCCTATAAATACCAAAGATGTTAATTGTGCGTTGCAATTCTTGTGTTGGAATGATAATGCCTCATGCAATAACTTAACGGCTACCTACAACCTACCTACCTACCTACCTCCAAACCGGAACGCTAAGGTGACGGGTATTGACGCTATTGCGGCAGAAAAAAGCGAGGCAATGGTATCCGAGCGAGACGTTGCAGAATTCTACCACCTAGTAGTCACGATGGTAGTAACACGTATAATCTTTCGTCATTTACAAATTTGCCTAGAATCCAAATCCTAGAGTTTGAATTACATCCTAAGTTGAATAAATGTACTGTGCAAATAATTGTCTGCTAAAACTTAAGAGTTTATAATATAATCTATTAATTAGCAAATATTGTGATGTTACAAACTGCCAAGAATCAAGAAATTGATATTAATTTCTAATTTTATTTTAGAAATGTTGATAATGCATGATCTTGTAACTAAAATGTTATGATTTTCGACACATAACTTGGCACATATTTCGCAATTCCTTTTTGTGATGCATCCAATTAGTGATGCATATTCTTAAAATTAATCAGTCAAGATCGGATTGGGAAATTTTGAAAAAAATCCATAACGATTTAGCTAAACAATGTTTTTTTAAAATAACTGCCAGATTCATTCATGTATCGATTGATTACGAAAACTAATAAGCACGTTTTCTTAAAAAGCTACTAGACGTAGCTAGACGTACTACCGTTTATTAATTGAAAAAATGCATCAAAATCTGTTTCTAAAATCAAAATTGAATCAAGTTTTCAAAAGTTACAAGTTTTCAAATATTAAAATTATGTTGTTAAAAAAAGCTCGGTTCCCCGAGAGTGATGACGATGACTGACCTCCGATGAAGACAGTTTATTTACAAATTACAACAAACATACTTCATACTTTTAAAATAACTTTCAGGCTAACATACTGATTGCATTAAAAATCTAATCAGCCCTTTTACTTAAAAACTGCATCAAATATCGTAAATCGGAAAAAAAAATAGTTTAAAAAGAAACTTTTTTCTATCATCATCTACAAAATCGAATAAGACGCCCAAGTAAATTTCCCTTTAGGCTTTAACATTGTAAGATTCCGCACTATAGTAGGTAAGTAATACAAAAAAATTATTCAAAATATTATGTACATAATTAATCTGTAAAGTTTAAAATTAGAGTCTTTTCTGTTTCATTTAGCATATTATTACAGATAGCAATATAATATTTCGAAGGCTTTAAATTAAAATCAAAAACAAACCTTTCGTTTCACAGACAAAGAAATTACAAATATTAATCCTTAAATAAAATGTAAATTTCGTCTGCAGCTTTTAAAATTCGAACTGTAGAAATTTTAAAATACGAACACAAAACCAATATCGGCTCACGGAATACACAATCCGGTAAATGAGGAACGCGTTCAGAATCAAATTGCGGAATATTGTACTTTACATAAATATTCACAGTATTCTGTTTTGAGGTGGTCGTTAATACTGTTGACTGCGCGTATTATACTGAATGTCACGTTGACTGTTTTTACTAATGTCTAAACGGAGAGCTAGGTACCTATATTTTAGGCGTATAATAATCAACATCTTTTAGGAAAAATTGAGTACTGTCGTATCTTTTATTACTCTGTTGGACTCGAGTTCGTTTTACTATATCTGAGATTGTGACGTCACGGCAAGCGCGCCAAAATGATTTGAAAACATTTATAATAAAAAAATGTTAATAAAGGGAATAAGAATGTCAAAGTAATAAATTATTATCGATTAAAAAAGTTTTAGTTACCTAGGCGATCGGAAAGTCCCAAAAATCACTCCAAAAATATGTTGGTTTTTGGTGTCCTTTTTTGTTACACAATTTTTGGTCTAAACCTTAACCCGCAAACGATAACTAGCGATAAGGAACTCCGTTACAAAAAGCTTCGGAAAATTTTAGAAAAATAAAAAATGTTTTTTTGATTTATGTCATTAGATAATAAATAAGCAGATGGATCTCCTGATGAAAAGAGAAACCATCGCCTATAGACACCAAATATTATGTTAATGGTGCTTTACGATGCGTGCGTCTACCGGCTACCTTATCCACCAAACCGGAGCACGAGAATGACAAGGACTAGGAATAGGTAAGGTGGTGATACGAAATGCCCAGGCGAGTCGTTGCAGAACTCTACCACCCAGTAGTCACGATGGTAGTGGCAGGCAGTCAATCTGTCGCGTTTAACTTGTAGGATATGGGAAGACTTGTGGTATAGAAAAATTACATGACTGATGAAAATATCGATTATTTTATATTTACATTGTGTTTGTTAGACAAGTCGTACTTATTTGTAAATTCAATTAGCAATTTTCTATAAATCGTATAATCGTACATATTTTGTTTTCATCGTAGAAAAAACAAAAAGTGAACATGTTTGTATTTTAAATAAAATGTAACAATTCAAACAATTTTAATTACTGAAGAAAAAAACGTTTTGCTTGTATATATGATACAATTTTCTTTCTTCGGTAATTAAAATTGTTTTTGAGTTTTTCTCATTTGAGCTTTTCTCGTTGAGATTTTATGCTTAACACGACATAATTTAATCTTTTTGTACATAGTTGATCACGCAATAAGTCAAACTGTAATTGTGGAAGGGATTTGGTATTCTTTCTTATTTTTTTTCTAATCTTAGTAAATAAAAATAAATATAACTTTTTTACGTCCCCAGTATTATATTATGTGAATGTTAAATGTGAACAGATCAGTTTAATAAAATATACTCAAAAAATTTATAAGCACTAGTATTTTTTTATCTCGTAAGATAGTAAACAAGCAGATGACTTTCCTAATGAAAACCATCAACAATAGACAACCATCGCCTATAGATACCAAATGTTTTAATGGTGCGTTGCTATTCGTGTGGCGGGGTGTTGATGCCACTTGCATCTGTTTAACGGTTATCTTACCCTTCTAACCAGAACATGACAGTGACATGCACTGATGTTATTTCAGCAAGAATGGGTAAGGCGGTGGTACCAGACCCGCAAGTGTATTATTTAACATTTTCAATCCACCAGCGATCAGCGATAACTCTGAAACGTAACAAAAAATTCGTCAGAAACGAGATTGTTTGCGTATCATTGGTTGCACGTTTTGGGATGTCACAGCACCAACAGTAATCAAGCGACAACGACTGCCTTTATTATACAAGGCTATTATGTGTCTTGCAATAACTAAACAATTGCGATAATTTCGCATTACGAAATACGTAATAACCACGCCGGGCGAGACAATGCAGAACTCTGCCATCGATTACAATTTTGTAAACGGTAAATTATTATTAAAAGTAATAAGAATTATTTCAGTGTCTTGGATTATTTATAACTAGCTGTTGCCCACGACTTCGTCCGCGTGGACTTCGTTCACTCCGCACTGCACCTTCCCCGTAGGTGATAGCGTGATAACATGTAGCCTATATGTTGACCCGACCTATTAATAATATTCATGCAAAATTTGAAGTAAATCCATGCAGTAATTTTTGAGTTTACCCTCGACATACATACAGACAAACAGACAAACAGACAAAAATTATAAAAACTATATTTTTGGCTTTGACATCGATCGTAGATCACGCCCCAAGTATTCTTTTAAAAAAATATTCAGTGTACAGTTTTGACTTTCCTACAATTTTATTATATGTAAAGATGATTGAAATTATCCATATAAAACACTGTCTTTCTTTTACTAGGATACTTATTTTAATCAACGCTTTTACCAACGCTTGCTCTTGGACTAACTCATATTTGGCAAAGTTCCCAGGAGAGTGTGACAAAATATGCGTTAAAAGCATGCGTTTATTTTTTTACTATTAAAATAAATGTTAATGCCCAGAACTAATGTTAGAATACACGTTGGCCCAAAATATATGGTTAAAATCGATTATTAAGACGGTATTTATCTCTTTTACAATCAACGAAAAAACGGAGGTTGATATGTAACAGTTGTGTAACAGTTGTGTATGTAACATTATTGTTGGAATTATAATATAATATTTGAGTATGATGATATTTGATATGATGATCCATTTAGGCGTCCAAGCACTTGTATTAAAATTCGTAAGTAAATGTTGTTTTATATCATTAGATCGTAAACAAGAAAATTCCTGATGGAAAGAGAAATCATCGCTTATAGACACCAAAGATATTAATGTTGCGTTGCTATCCGTGTGGCGGGATGGTAGTGTTACTTGCATAAGTTTATCGGCTATTTTCCGAATCCGAACACGTCAATGACAAAAACTGACGCTATTGCGTTACGAATAGGTAAGGCATTGGTAAAAAATACCCGAGTGAGATATTAAGGAACTCTATCACCTAGTATTTACGATGATAGTGACACGTACAGCCAATCGGTCGCCTTTTACGACTTGCCTGACAGAACAGTGGTTGATGCATTCTTCAAATGAGTCCGAACCAACACGGGGGATGTTTGTATGTTTGTCCACGAATTTCTCGAGAGCTAAAAACCATATCAAGATAATTATAACACAAGAAGATGCATGCCTTGCTTGGGATGTAATACCACATGCATACGTATACCGGTTACCATATCTTCCGAATCGGAAAATGAAAGTAATATGTGCTGAAGTTATTGCGGCAGGAATAAGTAAAGTGTTAGTACGAAAATCCGGTTGATTTTAGTTCTAACACCTTTCTTTTCATTAAGCATACATTGTTCTTAACAGCAAACCATGTTGGTCCCGGGATCCTTTGAAGAATTGGCCAACTACCGTTCCACCAGGCAGGTCGCAAAAGGCGACCGATTGGCTGTGCGAGTGGTGGTGGAGGTGATAGAGTTCTGCATTGTCTCGCTCGGGTCTGGTACCACCGCCTTTCCTATTCCTGCCGCAAAAGCGTCAGTGCATGTCGCTGTCGTATTCCGGTTTGGAAGGTAACGTAGCCAGTAAACACATGCATGTGGCATTAGACCTCACCACAAGATAGCAACGCATCATTAACATATTTGGTATCTATAGGCGATGGTTGACTCTTTCCATTAGGAGACCCATCTGCTTGTTTGCTATCTTATGACATAAAAATAACTTCCAAAGGCCTTCTTCCCATACCATACCACGCACGCGCGAATCCTGTAAGCAGCATAAAGTTTGCCATCATCATGTACTTCTTCAGTTCATTCAGCATTTTTGGCCGCTCTTTAGCGTAAATGCTTCATTTTCACACGAAATTGTTATGTTTTTTCTCCGATACCTCACAGAAACAGGAGCTATTTTAACTAAGTATCTTATCTGGAAGCCTACAGCAACAGTGACCCATCAACACTGTCAATTATAAATTTTAAAACAGTACCTCAGATGGCTATTTCAAGCAAATATTGGGGTTTGGGGTACGAGAAGTTTGAATAAAATCTTAATAAGCCTTCATGACATTAGCATTTAATTCCTTATGTAACTAAGATTAATGGACAATGATTACAGATTTCTATAAAGTTTACTACCCGATATATAATACTATAATAAAACCATTATTTCCTCTGGTTTTTAATTTGTTTCGTTATAGTTAGTTCTTGGTTCTAGAATTAGCCAACGTGTGATTTGGCCATTAGAACGAGATGCAAAAATGTTTTTAAAGTATTTTAAAATATGTTTTTTAATGTTATTTTCCTGCAAATCTGGAATGTAGTGCAACTAATTTAGGTTTAAAGAATAGTGATTTTCATAAAAAATATATAATGTGTTTGCTTAGTTTGAGAAATTTTAACATACTTAATACGTTTTTATATGTAGGTAATTTGTTTGCATTTTTCGTTATTACATAGCATGATTATTAAGCAAATAATTAAATTATCCCGCAGCCTATTGCAGCAATGAATCTTCAACACCCTTAATTATATAATTTCTTTCTATCAAGTTTACTACCCGAATGTCTGTTGATATGATAATTTTTAAAAAAAACATTAATTTTTCAAGTTCTTAATTTACTTTATTGTTATTAGTTCTAGCTAGGTGGCAGAGTTAGCTAACCTATGATTTAGGCATTAAAATGTGATTGAATTGCATTTTAGTGATTGCAGAAAATGTTTTTAAACCGATATTTGTGTAACTTAGCCTTGTAATTCTGGAATGTAGTTCAACTAATTCAGAATTAAAGAACGTTTATTTCTTGTACGAAACACATTCACATAACTTAGTATGAGAAACTTTAACATAACTTGATAAAACATATTCTTTTTCAGACAAACCGAACAGAATAATTACAAATTAAATAAAATACTATTTATTTGCGTTCTTCATTATTACATAGCATGATTATTTTTATTCTTTTCGTAACAGCGTCAGTGCTTGTCATTGTCGTGTTCCAGTTTGGAGGGTAAGGTAGCCGATAAACGTATGCATGTGTCATTAGACCTAGCCATAACATAGCAACTCACCATTAACATCTTTGATGTCTATAGGCGATGGTTGACTCTTTCCATCAGAAGACCCGTTTGATTGTTTGCTATCTTATAATATATAAAAAATATGATTATTAAAGTAACAGCTTTGCTGTTGCGTTTCGTTTGGTCTGTGAGGTTCCCGGAGGCCCTTTCCCCCCTCCCCCTAACACTATGGAAGCGCAATTTAAAGGTAGTAGTTTAGTAGTTCAGGGGTTTGTAATCAGCCTAATCATGGATGCCCAGGCTACCTTGCGTACTCTGGGGGGGGGGGGGGGCGGGGGGGGGGCACAATTGCGCTCTCAAACTTCGCTGCTCGGGGCAAATCGAACAGACATCGAAAGGCACCCTCTACCACACTCCACGTGGATTATGCTAATATTAGGGGTCTTCACTCAAACCTAAATGCCGTCCACTACCACCTTGAGACGGCTAAGCCGGCTCTGTTCTTTTTAACTGAGACGCAGATATCTTCTCCGGCTGATACCTCATATCTCTCCTACCCGGGGTACAAATTCGAGCATTCATTTGTACCCCGGGCGGGAGTTTGTGCTTATGTCAGAGAGGATATCTGCTCTCGACGTCTCAGCAGCATTGAAGGCTATAGGGACCTATCCATCCTCTGGCTGCGTGTAGACTGCGACGACCATCCCCGCATCTATGCGTGCCTCTACAGGTCCCATAGCGGAAATGCTGAAGTCGACAGGCTCGTTGAGCACCTTCAAACGGCTGTAGATTCCGTGTTGCAACAGACCCCCTCCGCTGAGATCGTGATCTTAGGCGATTTTAATGCCCACCACGCCGAATGGCTGTTTTCACGCACTACCGATCATGCGGGGAGGTCTCAATTGGTAACCACGCCTACGTGAATTCCCGATGTGGACGATCATACGCCTTCACTGCTGGACCTTCTGCTGACCTCCCATCCGGACAATTATCAGGTATCTGTGGACGTCCCTCTTGGTACGTCAGACCACTGCCTGATCCGGAGTAAAGTGCCGGTTACGCGCCTATCACGGCCTCCTTTTGCAGGCTGTCGTCGCGTTTGGCACTATAGGTTAGCAGATTGGGACGGGATGCGGTCTTTTTTTGCGTCCTACCCATGGGGGCGGATGTGCTTCTCGCTTGATGATCCGAGTGTCATCGCTGACTCTATCGCTAATGTAGTGCTGCAGGGCATGGAGCTTTTCGTTCCATTTTCTGCGGTACCAGTTGCTGGTAAGTCTCAGCCTTGGTTTGGTCGCTCCTGCAAAACGGCTTCACGCCGAAAGCAGGAATGCTACCGGGCTTGGGCTGCAGCGTTGACATCTCGTGATGAAAAAACTAGCGCGTTACGTAAGGAGTACAATTCCGCTTCGAGGTTCTTCAAAAGAGCTATCGCCAAGGCAAAATCTGAACACATTGGCAGAATTGGTGAGAAATTAGTTCGCCTTCCTTCGGGAACTCGTGCGTTCTGGTCTCTCGCCAAGGCTGTCTTGGGGAATTTCTCACAGCCCTCTCTTCCACCCTTACACGGAGATGGTGACTCTCTAGCCCATACCGCAAGGGAGAAGGCCGATCTTTTGGGCTCGTTCTTTGCGGCCAACTCGACTCTGGACGACCAAGGAAATGCACCACCTACCATCCCGCAGTGCTATAGTTCTATGACGGAATTAAAATTCTTGCAGTCTTCCGTACGTAAAGCACTTTTTTCCTTGGACGTCCATAAGTCGAGTGGACCGGATGGCATCCCTCCGATTGTACTTAAATCATGTGCTCCAGAGCTGGCGCCGGGACTAACACGCCTATTCCGGCTCTTCTACTCACTCGGCGTAGTACCGATTTCATGGAAGACAGCTTTAGTGCATCCCATCCCTAAAAAAGGAGATCGCTCTAATCCGTCTAATTATCGGCCGATAGCCATAACCTCCTTGTTCTCCAAAATTATGGAGACAATCATCAACTCGCAGCTCCTCAAGTATTTAGAAGAGCACCAGCTGATTAGCGACCGCCAGTACGGTTTCCGTCGCGGCCGCTCAGCTGGTGATCTTCTTGTATATTTAACACATCGGTGGGCGGAAGCAGTTGAGTCCAAGGGGGAGGCATTGGCAGTTAGTTTGGACATAGCGAAGGCCTTTGATCGGGTATGGCACAAAGCGCTTCTGGCAAAGATGCCTTCCTATGGGCTTCCCGAGAAATTATGCAAGTGGATCACCAGTTTTTTGGCTGATCGGAGCATCAAGGTCGTAGTTGACGGTGCGTGCTCTGACCTTAAATCTATCATTGCTGGTGTTCCACAAGGCTGCGTGCTATCACCGACACTGTTCCTTCTGCATATCAATGACATGATGCGAATTCTCAACATACATTGCTATGCAGATGACAGTACTGGTGATGCTACATACTCCGACCGAAGCGGTATTTCTCGGGAACACGTTAAAGAGAGCCGAAACAAGCTTGTGTCCGAAGTTAAGAATCGACTAACCGATGTCTCGGAATGGGGTCGTCAAAACCTGGTCACTTTTAACCCCAAAAAGACACAGCTTTGCGTGTTTTCCGCTAAAAAGACACCCTTTGTCGTGTTACCTCGATTTGGGGATACTCTCCTGACAGCCTCAGCTAGTATCGGGATTCTGGGAGTCAACATATCGAATTACGTTAAGTTTCGCGGTCATTTGGAAGGTAAGGCTAAACTAGCCTTCAAAAAGCTCGCTGTGCTCAGCAGAGCGAGGCAATACTTCTTGCCGGCCCATCGCCTTCAACTTTATAAGGCTCAAATTCGGCCCCACATGGAGTACTGTTCTCATCTCTGGGCCGGAGCTCCTCAGTACCAGCTCCTTCCTCTTGATCGCATTCAGCGTAGAGCGGTTCGAATCGTTGACGACCTGGCTATTTCGAAACGGCTCGACTCTTTGGCATTGCGCAGAGATGTTGGCTCACTCTGTGTCTTCTATCGTATCTTTCATGGAGGGTGTTCCGACGAGTTATTTGGATTAATTCCTGCCGCCGAATTCCATCATCGGACATCGCGTCAAAATTTGAGATTCCATCCTCACCATCTCGATGTCTGGAAATACACAACTGTGCGTTTCTCTCGACACTTTTTGCCTCGCACTACTTTGTTGTGGAACCAATTACCGGCAGGGGTGTTTCCAAACGGTTACGACTTGGGGGCCTTCAAGAAAAGAGCTTACTCATTCTTAAAAGGCCGGCAACGCAACTGCAAGACCTCTGGTATTGTGGATGTCCATGGGCGGCGGTGATCACTTACCATCAGGTGCACCTCCTGCTCGTTTGCCCCCTCTTCTATAAAAAAAAAATAACTATATATCTCACAGATTACAATTATAGCAGTGATGTTTCAATACTGTCAATCATAAATTTTTTAAACGTCACCGTAAATGGCTATTTCAAGGAGATATTGTGGTAAGAGGAATTTGAAAAAAAAAATATTTTAAAACATTTCATGGCATTGGCACTTAGTCTTTGCCGAGGTTAACGGACAATGATAACAATTTTCTATCACTCTCTAGTGATAGAAAATAGTTCATTAGATCTGTTGACATAATAAAAAACTATTCACGCTCTCAAATTCATTTGGAGCTAGCCAAGATGTTATCAGGGCATTAGAATGTGATTACAGAAAATATTTTTAAAGTGATTGCAAAAAATGTTTTTCAAAGCGTTATTTGTATAACGCCTTGAAATAGTGGAATGTAATGCAATAATTTGCTTGCGATTATCAAGCGTGTTATTGTCTATTGTTTTTTTTTAAGATTAACGGCTTAGAAGCGTGTTTCATCATTTATCTATATTAATTTTCTCTTTGGTTTCATCCACACCATTTAGTTCTATTTGAAATTTTTCATTATTTTATAAACCCTTTCTAAGCAAACGAGTAGGAGGTACATCTGATGTTAAGTCGTCGTCTCTACTTATAAAACTGTGATTGTACTGTTATCAGTAGGTAAAGATTGTCACTTTTCTTTTTATTTGACATTATTCAGTTGTTTTGCTATTAAAAACGTTTAAAGCTCTTTTCTTAAAGGTCTTTAAGCCGTAAATGTGGAAACACCCCCGCCAACAATTGGTTCCGTAGAGATGTAGTTTGAGATATAGTGTCTTGAGAATTGCGTAGTGATTTTTTTTAAACCTTGATTTATTTAAAGGAGTTTTGTCATATCGGACGTTGAAGATGAAACTTTGACTTTTTGATTGGCTAAGAATCTTTTTTAAGTTTTCCTTATTTTGGCACGTTAAGAAATAAATTAGAATTTTCACTTTGCGTTAGCACAGCGACATGAAATTTAATCAACCTCTTATTTGTGTAAAGTAATCAGTAATTTATAACACGAAGTTATTTTATAGATTCATGCATTCTCCTTGTATTAGTCCAAGCCCATCTGACATTCTTCCAGGCAGTTCGTAAAAGACGAACAATTAGCCAAAAGCACCATTGTGACTACTAGTAGAGTTCTGCTTCGTTTCCCTGGGTTTGGTACCACCACGTTGTATATTTCTGCCGTAATAACGACAATGCTTGTCACTATCGTACTCCGGCTTGTAGGATAAGGTAGCAAGTAAATATATGCATCTGGTATTAGCATTTCGTTATATGGATAGCATTAACATCTTTTGTGTATATAGGCGATAATTATCTCCTTTCAACAGGAGAGGTATCTTACTTTTTGCTATCATATGTATAACCACAGTATACTGGAGACTAACAGTAGTCAATCTACATACAAGTGACATTCGAGTAACGCACACATAGACTTCTCTCACGGACGCAATATCTCTAAATGGTTCGGGATAGTTTGTTCCGCACCAGTCCGAGATATCGCGTCCGTGAGATATGTCTATGTGTGCTATGCTCGAATATTATTTGTATGTAACATTGACTTCTGTTATTCTCTAAGTATTGACTTCTGTTAGTCTCTAAGTATTCTGTGGCATAGCCGAGAAGCAGTTTCGCCGAATAAAACACTTAATCACTTTTAAACGCGCAGTATAATTTTTAGACAAAGTAATGCCCTCAAGAAGTGAAAAGAACACAATTACTATACTATTTATGCCACTCTCATAGTCATAGTCACTATTAACAACAATAGATAAATCTATAAATCTATTGTTGTTAATAATGAGTTCATTATCTCACAATAATAGGTGCATAGATCACATAGATGCGCCACACCTGGCCGGCTAGTACTTGTTGTTAACCGCGGTTGCTTACATATGATGTAGAAAAATCATTTTCTCGGGAGGCTAAATCCTTTAATTGTATGTGTTATTTTTTTACTGTAAAAAATATTAGACCCAAGGAGTGTAAAATTTTAAGTGCGCACATTAGTAAACACACATTTCGTTTTTGAATTATTTTAAAGAATAGTAATATATATCGTGCACATAGCTATTCAATACTCTATTATATTCTGTATTCTATGACATGCTATGTTTTTTTTCTATTTTATTCTATTCATAGCAAGTTCTATACTGTATACCAGGGGTCGGCAACCTGCGGCTCGCGAGCCACATGTGGCGGCAAGAAAATTATTTTTTGTGGCTCTTTAGAAAACTTTGAAATTTTGTAAATTGTAATTTTTGGCTCTTCCGACTCAAAAGGTTGCCGACCTCTGTTCTATACTTTTATTTTATACTATATTGCATTCTATATTCTATTATATTGTAATCTATTTATAGCAAATACAAATAATGTTCAAAAATGCTAAACGTACGTAATAAAAATAATTTACATGTACGCAATTGGGTGAGATAAAGTTGTAATAAGAAAATAATATTTTACATACATAAAGTTAGGGTTGCTACCTCTTAAAAAAGAATATGAGAAATATCGTCATCAAATAAAATCATTTTTGACGTGACAACGTCTTATAATTCGATAGAGCTGGCTGCACGCACGAAAAAACATGACTCATGCGGCGTTACCTCGCTCTGAGGCGTTCCGTTTAAGGCTTGGAGTACAAGCGAGAGCTTAAGACGTTGTCACGTTCATCTATCGGCTGTAAACCAACTTTACAGACAACCGATTTTTTTGTTGTTGTTTGTGTATAAATTAAATATTCGTACTCTACCTGACCCATTTGAGTGAAAAGAATATCCAAAGTTCACCGCTTCACTGTGAGGTGGTGGTGGTGACTGCCATCGCCGCATCTAACTTTAAGAATTAACTCTTACCACTTAAGACGATGACGATTAATGGTGTCAGATACGTATTTGAGGTATTAGGATCAAAAACACAGGATCAAATAAAGTTTTTGAATTTTTAAATCAGGAATTTTTTGAAATCTCAATTGAAAGCTAGATAGATAAGATTCAAATATTTAGTATGCTTAAAGGTCTGTAAGCTTTAAAATATCATTAGCATTGTACTACTATACTACTTATAGTGTCAGAGATCTGCTACATATCGATCGATTGGGTTTGATACCAACGTCATAGTCTTCCTGCTTAACAGTATCAGTGTTATTATTCTAGTTCTGTTCCTGTTTGAAAGGTGAGGTAGCCGGTAAACTTATATTTCCGCCACAAGGTCTCCATTTACACAATTATCATCAACATGATTTAAGGACCTACAGTACAAGAAAAGGGCGCCGTGTTGGTCGTGGGCTCCTTTGAAGAATAGGCCAACTGCCGTTCTGTTAGACAAGTCGTAAAAGGTGACCGATTTACTATGTGAAACTACCATCGTGGCTACTAAGTGGTAAAGTTCTGCCGCAATAGCGTCAGTGCTTGTCACTGTCATGTTCCAGTTCGCAGGGTAAGGTAGCCGGTAAATTTATGCATGTGACATTAGATCCCACCACATGATTGCAACGCACCATTAACATCTTTGGTGTCTATAGTCGATGGTTGAATATTTCCATCAGGAGATCCATTTGCTATCTTGTAAAAAAACTATAACGTATTTAGAGTTCACATATCTGGAATTGCTCCTAAAATCTTTAATAAATTACCAACTAATGTAAAACAAATAGAAGATGTGAATGTATTTAAGTATAAAACTAAATATGTCTCTATAGTAAAGCGTATTATATTAATGAATATTTTTCTGTGTTTTAATTGATTTATTTTTCAATATATGAAACTTTTTTAAATTGTTTGTTATAGGTAATTACAGAAAGTGTATATCGAGAAAGCGAGGATGAAATTTTAACTATAGCCCGAGAACAAACTTGGAAAGGTGGCAGCCCTAAAACTTTAACAACTTGTACTCGTGTACTAGATATTTGAATTCACAAACAATACACTTCACATCATTTTATCCATTTTAATCTAGAAAAGTGATGTCAATTTCATTCCATCTGATGTTTTACATTAGGCCGTATATAAAACCTTTTTGTTTATGTTGAGTCCTTTTCAATTTCATTGAAGCTTTTCAAATTCATCTGTTTTACGTATCTTCATTTTATCTTAACATGGTTGAATCCTTTTTATGAAATTAATCCAAATGATATAAATAGAACAGTTCTTAAAATATGCAGGAAAAGTTCCTAATTATTTTGTTGTGTTCTTATTTTTAACTATGTTTGCGGTTGCTTAGCCTTTTTTGACGTGAAAACATCTTTAAATTTGCATTCATAATGAGGGACAGCTCAAAAAATTGATGGTAATAAAATTGTGTATTATAGCCGTTGATATAAAAAACCCAAGATGCACAGTCCGGAATAAAATTGACACTAATTTCACATAAGTAGTTATAGATATGGCAAAATATATGCTTTTGCATATACAAGGTGTCTTTTACTTGATACGAAAGTTGAAACTAGTTTGTTCAGAGTCAGCAGTAGAATCGATTGCAATAGTTTTTAAAGAATGTTATATTTCATCACAAAAATCTATAAAATAATTGTTTATGTGGACATACTAGTTTGTTAGTAAAATTTTGTTTATTTATCTAATTAATCTTCACTTGAATCTCCTAAATTCTTACCACTGATCCATTCTGATAATCAAAAGCCTGTAAGTATGATGGGATATGTTATCATTATATTTTTAATAGTACCTACCGCGTGTGGGCGATCGATCCTGTTCATTTACGTGTAGGGTGACCTTACATTTGGGACGTCATTGATACGACTAAATCTATTGATAATTCAATGAGTATTTATTATTCCCGTTTTATTTAATATTTTATTAATTGTTCATATAAAAATACGGTTGACGTGTTTCGGCTTTTGTTTCAAATAAAAGACACCGTGTAGAACCTTAAGCGCGAGTTTTATAATTGTTTTTACAAAGCAATGTACAAAAGTAATAAAATTGACAGTGACGCGATTGTATTTGAAATGAGCGCACAATTTAAAATTATGCGCTCATTTGTAGAGGATCTTTTTGAGACACTGATCGTGCATCTTGGGTTTTTGTATCATGATTATTGCTAAATAAATATTATAGCATCCAAAATCTAATTATGCTGCTGGATAGCTAAAAAATCATAGCATTTGTTAAACGAAGTGTGGAGCATAGTTATCTTACGGAAATCCATATTTTTTTCCTTATAGTAAATTAGCTGTCCCGCAACGTCGTCCGCGTGTAAAATTTCTAAAATAAAAGAAGCCTAAGTTACTCCTTATTGCCGTGGTTTACATTATAGACACTCCCAGGGTTTTACCGCATAGTTTCCATTTCCATTGGATATTCGGGATAAAAACTATCCTATGTCCTTTCACGGGTCTCAAACTATTTTTGTACCAAATCTCATTCAAATTGGTTTAGTGGGTTAGCCGTGAAGAAGAGGCAGACAAAATTTATAATATTAGTATGGAAAAATCGATTTAGCTTTAATGGCACTGCATCCATCCTTTGAAGAATGGACTAACTGTCGTTGCCAGACAGGTCGTAAAAGGCCACTGATTGGCTGTACGTGTTTCTGCCATCGTGATTACTATTGGTAGTTCCGTAAAGTCTCGATCGGGTATTTGCCGCAATAGCGTCAATGCATGTCATTGTCGTGTTCCGGTTTAGAGGATAAGGTAGCCGGTAAACTTTAGTATGTAATATTGTCATCCTGTCACACGGATAGCAACGAACCATTAACATCTTTGATGTCTATTGGCGATGGTTACTCTTTCCATCAGGAGAGCCCTCTGCTTATTAGGGTTCCGTGCCTAAAAAGGTAGAACGCAATCCTGTTACTAAGCCTCCGCTGTCTGTCTGTCCGCCTGTCTGTCTGTCACCAGGCTGTATCTCATAAACTGTGATAGCTTGAAAGCTGAAATTTCCACAAATTATGTATTTCCATTGCCGCTATAACAACAAATACTAAAAATAAATAAAATGAAAATATTAAGGGAGTCTCTATACAATAAACGTGTTTCTTCGCATTTTTTTGCTATGATGGTACGAAACCCTTTGAGCGCGAGCTCGACTCGCATTTGGTCGCTTTTTTACCATCTTATGCTAAAAAAGTCATATTAAGATTTAAGAAGAAAAAAATTGCAAATATATCTGTTGGAGGGTGATTATTTCATGGGCTAATTAATCTACACATATATCCTCTGACATTTTTGAAGAGTAGAGAAGAGTGAAATTTAGGATAGCCATAGTTTTCATTGCGGAGGACTATATATATATATATATATATATATATATATATATATATATATATATATATCGTTTGTCGGATCATCTAAAAGTATCTTCACGCCCGTATCCCCGAAGGGGTAGGCAGAGGTACAACAAGTGCACCCACGATTAGCCGAAAATACTTGGTCCCACAAATGTGATAGGTGGCAAGCCTATCGCCAACCGGGCACTTTCCAATCCAGGGCAACTTTGTGTTTATCAGAAAACTGAAAAAACATTTGTTAAGTGCCCGACCCGGGAATCGAATCATCTAGTATTATACTATTTTCTTTACGGCTAAAGTCTTTGTCAAATTAAAAAGAGATTTTATAGTTTAGTCCATGGTCAAATTGCAACCACGGGGCTACCGCTAGTTACCACAATTTATCTTTAATTACAGTAAGTATAAGGACTGTGGAAAAAAGACTGAAATTGATCGGAATAAATGAAATGGGCATTGTTTCCAAATGTCCATTTCATGCCATTGAGCAGATCAAGTTATGGTTACATAAATTTTTTATATCAATTTAGCCATTGATTTAAAAAAAAAACCCAAGATAAACATCCAGTGTCTCAAAACCGTCCTCTAAAAATGAGCGCACAATTCGAAATTATGCGCTCAATTCAAATAGAATCGAATCGATCGCGACAATGTCAACTTTATTATTTCTTGTACATTGCTTTTTAAAAACAACTATAATTCTTGCGCATAAGGTTGGAATGCAAAAACATATGTTTTGCCATATCTAAAAGTACTCATGTGAAATTAGCGACAGTTTTGAGTTTCAGTTTTGTTTGGAACTATGCATCTTGGGTATTTTATATGAATGGTTATAGCACATCTAACATCTCGGAATGAGGTCATAATATATATCAATTCGGTAAGGGGTCGTCACCGTATTGCTTTTCGCCTCGCTGCTGGCGAGGCGAAAAGCTAACTAGGTGACAACTTAACCTAAACACCTTCCGGTACGTCAACCCGGCTAAAGCTTTATGACAGTCGAGGCGCTATATGACAGTTATTAATAGAGCGTGTAGTAGTGTTTTTAACTTGCCACTACGTATGTAGATAAGGAAGTTGCTGAATTTGCCCCGATTTTCAAAAATCGAGTTATCACCAGATCTCACGTTTTGAGGTCCTAAGAACCTTTTTCGACTATTTTCACTATGACGTCAGTATGTCTAAATGTCTGTATGAATGTGTGTATGTATGTGTATGTAAGCATCTCATAACTTTTGAACAGCTTGACCGATCGAAACGCGGTTGATGGCATTCGATTGGGTTCTGTTCAAATTAGACTTCCTAAAAAATTTAAACAATTCCGTCTATGAGATTTTGAGACTTTTTTTAAAATGTCAAAAAAATGTTTGGAAAAACAGTATGTTTTATATATCTTCCAGATTAAAGCTAAAAAGAGCTGGTTAGATTTTGTCAATCGATACACGATTGACAAAATCTAACCAGGTCTTTTCAAAAACTACGAGTACGTTTTACGTCTATATGAAAAAACTACGTCTAATGCATAAATTACATCAAAATCGGTTTATCCGTTCGGGAGTAATCGTCGAAATTTTTTGAAAATAGAGTTTTTTCGTCATAACTTCGTAATTTTTCAACTTATCATTCTACGATATTTTCAAGTGTCACAGCTTTTCAAGTATTAAAATTACGTTGTTTTTAAATAACTTTCAGGCCAAAAAATACATCAATTGACTTAAATTTCTTATCAGCTTTTCTGCCGCTGCTGAACTGCGTTAAATAACGTAAATTGGATCAAAATCGGTCAATTTATTTTGGATTTATGAGTGATGAAAATTTTTAAAAAAAATGTTTTTTAACATTACTTTGAAATTTTTCAACTTGACATACATCGATTATGTAGCTAAAGCAATATTTTAGATCACAATAATTGAGTTTAATGCCATTCGAAAGATCAAAATCGATCATAGTATCTAAAATATACAACTTTTCAAAAATCAATATATTTTCAACAAAGTAGAACTGAAAAAAAAATTGCCATAATTGCTTATAATTTTTATTCCTTGTGTTTAAAATACCTTAATTCAGCAGAAAATTTCAGGGATGGCCTGCAGGACCAACTCTTTACAGATTAACTGTTTACAGAAAAATATATATGACAAAATATTTTAGTCACAATATAAAAAATCTGGATAGGGACACCCTATTCTTGTAGTGGTATGAAATATAATTTAGGACGTTATTTCATACCGATACGTAATTATGTCCCTATCCAGATATCTTTTTTTATATTTTTTGTGGATTTTTTTGTATCTTTTTTTTTATTTGGCATCAAAGACATCAATAATCAGTAATTTTCGCCCTCCTATCCCCACTTTCATTAAATGCCACTTCAAAAATTAGTTACTACAAATTTATACAAATTAGTGAAATCTGGGTGTCTTTTTCTGGGGGTAATATTAAAATAAATGCTTTTAACTAAATGCGTATAAATACACGGTACATATGTATACCAAAATATCATTTTTTTTAATTTTTGTCTTTCTATTTGTGCTGGTTAATCTCTGAAACGGCTGGACCAATTTTGAGGGGATTTTCACTGGCAGATAGCCGGTGTAAAAAGGAGTAACTTAGGCTAGTTTTATTTTAGATTTTTTTCACGTGGACGGAGTCGCGAGCACAGTTAGTAATTTATATAGTAGAACAACTTTTGTCGCGTCAGGCATAATATACCAGTGTTATGAAAAACTAACACCTTCACAAACATTTGCACTTACAATAATATGATACCTCATTTTCTTTCACTCGGGGAAAATAACGAACACATTTTATAAGAGGATAGATCTCGTTAAATGTTTATGAAATATATCATCCTGTCGGGATAGGATGGGTTGTTAAAATTTCAACGCATCGGTAATATATTGGACACGTGTTGCACGTACATAAAGGCTTGGTCACATGTAGGATTCATACTTCTGTATTTAAAATTGTAAATACAAAAATAAATTGACCACTAAACAATAATTTATTTGCAGTATAACTGCAAAACAACCGGCTTCCCGTTTACGGAATCTTTTATCAGATCTTCACCAACTTAAAATGCCCACCTGGGAAGACCAAGTGGCATTTTCTTGTTTTAAAAAGGAAAGTACAGCTCCGTGAAACTAAAAAGAATTTTCCAAATTGGTTCAGGCATCTTCAAATAATCTATGAACATGAATTAAAAAGATGCCGACGAATCGTTAACTCCTACATTTTGGGAGACGGTTGAAGAAGAATAGACTGAAAAAGACACCAAAAGAAAAATATTATTAGAAATAATCACGTATTGTGAAACATAGTAATGAAATTTACATTTTTAATTGAAATATATAAGAATAAAGTGTGACTTTGAACTTGCTGTCAAACTTGCAACATGTTTAAGCCAACGGAGCATACTCTTTGTCAGCTCACATCGATACTTTCATTCACACCCTATATGGCTCTTACTTTAGTATTACAAATCCGATCTGCAAGTGATACAATACAGAATTTTCCTTCCGTTCATTTGACTTTGTTCCCTACTGAAATTATTCTTTCTACATCAGCGATGAACCTTCTCCCTTCTAGAACACACTGAAGATATACGAGCGCATAACTTGTTCCAACACGTCATCTACAACAATCCTAACATCTATTATCGTTACTTTTACAAATCCCAGTGCGTTGGGTTCATATTCTTTCGTTAATCTTTTGTAACTATGACCGCTGCTTGTAATTTGAGGTAGAGTCGAGCAAAAAAGTTCCGCATCATTTGATAAAAGCAAACAGTTTGCTAGTAGATCACCAGATTTACTAGTATTTCCAGGAATTTTTTAAATTAATTCCTCCCGCAGAATTTCACCATCGGACATAACGACTAAATTCAAAAAAAATGTTTTTTTCTCTGCACTACTACTTTACCAATCCTCATGAAAGTGTAGTTTTCCGTAGGCGGCAGCGATCACTTAACAATAGGTGAGCCTCTTGTCCGTTTGTTACCTTTTCTATAAAAAAAGAAGAATAGCCCATCCTAATTTTCACGAACATTATGATTATTATACTACACCCAACACATGAACAAAAAAATGAGAAAAAACACCATGTTGCTGTAGCTTAATCAGTAAAAGAACAGATTGCAGTAATAATGACTAAATAAATATTCTCGGGACAAATTACACTTACTGATCTAACCCCAAAATAAGCAAATTATTTGAACATAGAAATACATATATAAATACTAGATAATATTTAATAAACACCCAAACCCAGAAATACAAACATTTATACTCATCACAAAAATGCTTGTCCCTGTCGGAAATCGAACCCGAGCCTTGTCGATTGTGTAGTCAGGATCACTAACCATTCGACTTTGCCTTACTTTTACCTTCGCATTTACTTTTTATATTTTTGACCGCCAACGGGGTGGCATGCATGTAAAATTTTAATAAACGTGGGAACAACCGAAAATGTATTTATTTTATTAGTATATTTTGAATCAATTAAAAGTCGGGTTTATTAAGTCACCTTAAAGGCAGCGTACAAGTTAATCGCCACAGAATTTTCAACGACGCACAAGAATTTTCAACGAATGTTTATAAATACATTAAGTTTAAATGTATTTTTTATATCATTAGACAGCAAACAAGCGAATGGCTCTTCTCATGGAAAGAGACACTATCGTTTATAAACACCAAAAATGTTATAGTGCATTGATATCCGTATAGGATGTCAATGCCACATGCCGTCTACTAGCTACCTTAGGGATGTATGGTTTTGACAATACCTGAACATGAAAACGACAAGAATTGACGCTAATGGATTGAATACCCATGGAGCTCGCATATCCAATCGTTGCCTTTTAAAACTGTTAAACAGAATAGCAGATGGCCTACTTTTCAAAGGAGGCCCAGACCAGCACGAGGAAAATATACTTACAAAATGAACACGACAGGCGCTTGGAAATTTCCCGGTGGTATAAAAATCTACATTGCAATCCTTTGACGAGCGAAACAAACATTTTGTGTTATACGTAATTACTCGTAACATGGACAAAGCTCTACAAAGTTGAAAATAGCTATATAATACACGGCTATTTTAAGTCTTATTATGCATTTTTAAAATATTTATCCCTGGGAAATGTAATAAAATGCTAATATGGACGTCGCTTTATGCAGCTCTACTTTTAAAGGCCTCAAAGTTTTAATGAAGTGAGCACATGTTATTCTCATTAAAATTAATTACGTTTGGTTGATAATGTGTAGGTTTATTTTACAATTTCCTTGTTTATTTTAGGGAACTCATGTTGGAACAATTGCACCAAAAACAATAAAACAGAGTGTGAATGTGGACTGACAAAACAAAAACGGAGCGAACTTTGACAGATGTAAATGAGTTCATACTAATTTTAGGTTTGTTTTTCTATCGACACCAATTACGTAAACTACGCTATTACGCGTTTGGCTGAATTAAATCTTTTTTGCACGTTTAGTATAATTTTTAGATAGAGTGCCGCCCTGAAGAAGCGATAGTATTATAATGACACGAAACCATCTTACCCCCGCCTATTTATGCTGTCATTTATATTTGTCCTTTGTTTGTTTGTAATGACGTCATTATCTCACAATAACAGCTGCATAAATTACACAGGTGCACCACACCTGGCCGGCTAGTGCTTGTCGTTAAACGTAGCTGCAAACACTATGTAGACAAACGCGATTGTCAAACTAACTAATTTTGGCAGAGAGTTAACATATTATTTGATTTAAAAAACAAGATATTTATTAAGATTTTAATTCGGGACTTCATACAGTAACACCGACACCAGGCTACCACACCGTCACCACAGAAGCGATTGTTGAGGGAATATAGAAGACACGTAATGTCATAAGGCATTTAAAAGTGAAAAATGAAGAAAATCAAAGTAGCATAATTTACGCAGATGATGTTAACGCATGATTTACTTGGTACAAAGACACAACCATCACTTTAAACATTAAAGATAAATGAGATGCATCAGATAGCAACGAATTATTAACACCTATCTATTTACGATTATTATTTTTATCAATAACACATCTAAAAAATAAAAGTTATGCATGTGGCATTAGACCTCGCCACAAGACAGCAACGCACCATTAACATCTGTGGTGTCTATAGGCGATGGTTGACTCTTTCCATCAGGAGACCCATCTGCTTTTTTGCTATCTTATGATATAAAAAAAATAATTATTTTATCTATTTATCAATCACGATATATAACGATTACAATAACGATAATTTAATTAACTGGACTCTAATATTAGCAACAATGGTTTTTGTGAGGATGAAATTTGCAGGCCAAGAATGCCATGTTATAGCTAGATAGATTATGGAAGGACCGTAATCTCAGCAAAAAGACTAAAATCACACTTGTCAGATCATTAGTCTTCTCCATATTTCTAACAGAGAGCAGAGACATGGACACTAAAATAGGCATTGGTGGCTTTAAGACTAGAAATCACCAACGCATAGACGCTTTTGAAACGTGGTGCCGGAGAAAAATGCTCCGAATTCCTTGGACTGCTCATAGAACCAATCTTTCGGTGTTCAAAGAGTTTAAATTGGATAAGATATCAATATGTATGTCTTGGTATCTTGTCCAATTTAAGCTCTTTGGACACGGTACGTCTTAGAATATTTTTTGAGTTCTTTGGCTACATAGCCCGGAAACCTGGAGACAATCTTCAAAAATTTGTTGTTGCCGGGAAAATTGAGGGCAAGAGACCGAGAGGTAGGAGTCCAATGCGATGGACTGACCAAATCAGTACCTTTATCACTATAAAGGTTGCCGACGCGATTTACGTCGCTAAAATATAAGTGAATTTCAGCGACGTGAATCGTGTATAGGTGGCGGAACATAATCAGGGAAAATATGATTTCATGATGGGTCATTAACGCATTCACTGCCACTCCTTTTTCTGGACCTTCGCCACATGCTGCACTTTTCTGTATGCCTCAAACGCACACGTGCGTTTAGTTAACTACATCCAGTGCTTCAAACGCACATATGAGTTCATACTAATTTGACGGCGATTTATTCCCACTGGAACCAAGTAATGATTCTATCAAGAGAAACGACAAACTTGTTTTAAATTAAACATGTCATTATATAATGTTTATAATTAATGTTTTTATAACCATATATCAAATATTTTAGTTTATAATTAACAAATTAAAGAAATTAATTAAGCACCGTAAAATGCACAAATTTACCAACTGTTGGAACTGGAAAGTGCGAACAACAAAACACCATTAAATTTAAAAATTTCTTAATGAACAAACTTAAATATTAATACCTTCAAATTGAAAACCTCTTCTTTTTTAAGTCGGTTAATAATGACCAAATACAAGTGTTCCAGTGAGTAATATATTAGACATAAGTAGAATATTGCAAAATTAATAAAATTCGTATGTGGGTTAAAGGCACTTGGCAAAGCTCGCTAAATAAATAAAAATATCTTCACGCCCATATTCCCGAAGGGGTAGGCAGAGGTAGAACAAGTGCACCCACGATTAGTCGAAGATACTTGGTCCCACAAATGTGATAGGTGACAAGCCTATCGCCAACCGGGTACTTTCCAATCCCGGGCAACTTTGTGTTTCTCAGAAAACTGAAAAAAACACTTATTTTGTGCCCAACCCGGGAATCGAACCCGAGACCTCATGTGGTCAACGCCAACGCTGGACCGCGAGACCACAGAGGAGAAATAAATGAACTTACAAACGCGTCCAAGGCACTGGATGAAAGTAACGAAAACGCGTATATGCGTTGGCAATGAGTGCGTTAATAACCCCAGCATTGGAGAAAATACACAAGGAAGAGGATCACTAACGCACCTTTAACGATGGTTAGTTAATTGGATACTTTACCCTCCAAGCCGGAACATGACAGTGACAAGCATTGACGTTTGCGACAAGAATAAGTAAAGCCGTGGAACCAAACTCGTTCAAAACGTTGCGAAATTATATCGTCTCTACCACCTTAGATATTTTAAGCCACTAACTTAACACACCACGCCCCACTGCCGGCTGCTACTAAGATTTGAATTTTTGAGAAATACGTCGCAAAAACCTCAATTTGCCGAACCCAGGGATGAAACCGAAGACTTCATTATCTGAGCCGAATACGTAATTGCTAGACCACTATGTTACATTTAAGTTTAGTGAAATATCGTTATGTAGTTATAAAAAAATTAAGCAGTAAAAACTTCAGTGAAATTTTTAGCAACAATTTTCCCGCATTTACCTGTGAAAATTCAGATCCAATTAAACTTGTTGCCAAAGCCGAGTGATAAAAGTTAAAATGAGCGCCCATAAAAAGTTCCGTCAGTTTTAAATATCAGAGAATATCGGCCATATTAATCCTCTCAAACAAAATTTCGGCAACTTTTGGATTAAACTAAAACTTGTGGAGTTGTTGGTCTAATTACGTAAATTTTTATTATTTATTATTTATTATGTAAAAATATTAACTAATATTTTAACAATAACCGATGTTTAAATTTTAAGGGTAAAGCCGTAAAATTTAAACTAAACTGCGCCAATTGTCACCTGTTGGGGGCGTGATTAGAATCCCGCCTTAACCTAACGGTTGGCGGGGGTAAGACATTCATTTTTACCATTCTTCGTGTGGCAGTCCACAAGAACGGTTCTATATTTGATACTTATCGAATAACTAAGTCGTTATGTTGAATGTAATGAAATGCAATGGATAAGAATATTTGATTAGGTTGAAACTATCGAAAACTACTTAAATAAGAACTGAGAATAACATTTTTTTTTTTTTTATATCATAAGATAGCAAACAAGCAGATGGGTCTCCTGATGGAAAGAGTCAACCATCGCCTATAGACACCAAAGATGTTAATGGTGCGTTGCTATCTTGTGGCGAGGTCTAATGCCACATGCATAAGTTTACCGGCTACCTTACCCTCCAAACCGGAACACGACAGCGACAAGCACTGACGCTATTGCGGCAGGAATAGGTAAGGCGGTGGTACCGGACCCGGGCGAGACAATGCAGAACTCTACCACCTAGTAGCCACGATGGTAGTGACTCGATAGCCAATCGGTCGCCTTTTACGACCTGCCTGGCAGAACGGCAGTTGGCCTATTCTACAAAGGAGGCCGGGACCAACACGGCGGAAATAAAATTTACATGTAAATGGAGGATAAAATGATGTAATCAACACTAATGTGTTTTCCTGGACTGACAGCTTATACACTAATGTTTAGTAATGTTTAGTATTTAGCTTACGGTTTCACGTCCGTGTCTCATTACGGGCCTAACTGAAAACCACCAACCTACCAACAACCATGGCTCACGCTTCAAATAAATCTCAATAACATTTTGCCTGACCTGGGAATTGAACCCAGGAACCTCATTATCTGAGCCGAATAGGCTACCCCTAGACCACGAAGGAGTAAAAATTATTCAATTTTATTTAATTTCTCCTTTCTTTAAGCATCACCTCTCCAACGCCACTTCAATTTTGGCATATGTTAAAATAAATTTTCTTTAATTTAAGCAATTGAAATTTTATTTAACTACAACGAACAAGAGCTTCAGTGCACTGAACTGAAAGTCAGCTGTAGACTTTCAAAAGTGACGCTTTTCAAGATGGCGATGGTGAAATGGTCCTTGTAATACTGTCATTTTAATCTGTTTGACGTTTTCCATGCTCGTATATCATTGCCATTATTTGTCAAAATCTAACGTGCTTGGTTATTTATAAAGAATATAGATGTCTTCTCACAATTATATTTGCTTTTTATTTATTTCAACTCTTTATTGTACAAAAATATACAACAGGCGAACTTAACGTCTGTAGACATTTTTTTCCAGTTAACCCTATATTTGCAGGAAACGTATATATATATATATATATATATATATATATATATATATATATATATATATATATATATATATACTGCTAAAAATATTCAATTAAGTGAGAAACCTTTATTAAACTATTACAGTAGCGTATTTTACGAGCACAAAATATAAACGCCGCACCCAGTATTATCTAGTGTATAAACAATACATCAAACTTGCCTGCAACGTTGTTTATTATTCTACTACATAATGGATAGTTTTACGCGGCTGAATTTTGACAAGGCCTTTACTGGAAAATGTAAACTGGTACATATTCGTTAAATGCGTTAAAACTATGTTTGAAATTGTGTTCTGTTTTTAATTTTAATTCTGGAATATCACGCCTGATATGATTTTCCGTTAGAATGTTACACATTTTAAAAAAGGCTTTTTATAGTAAAAGTTTTTGACAAAATTTGTAATGGTAAAAAATGGTACATCTATGTATCAATACGTGAAACAAAAAATTTGTGCACATTTTAACGACCATTACGCGAACAGAGAAGTATGAAATTAGGCATATTTAAAGTTTGCATGATGAAGAAGTACAGACAGCTAATCTTATCTTTATATATGTCGATGTAAAATTGTCAATACCGTTTGATTATAATCTTTCTAGGGAGCTATCCCGTTACATTATAATCTATAAGTGATATTATAATTTAACGCCTAACCTAACCTAACCACATTATAAACTCCCTAGATAGAATATAATTTAACGGTATTGACAATTTCACGATGACATATATATAAATTACGTGTTTGCCCGCGATAGATGAAAAAAAAGATGGACTTTGAAACTACTGAACCGATTACAACGAAATTTTGTGGATATCTACTGTTTGGTCAAACCTAAAAGGTAAGATAATTTTTGTCTGAATTAACTCCCCTCCCTCTCAAGTACCCACCACCAAAATAATCAATACCAGTAATTTGTATGGCAAAACAACCCGGGTTACCTGGTAATAAATAATAATAAATAAATAAATATTCACGGGACAAATTACACTAACTGATCTAACCCCAAAGTAAGCAAATTATTTGCTTGTGCTATGGTTGCTAGTCAACGATACTAATACATAGAAATACATATATAAATACTGGAATATATTTAATAAACACCCAAATCCGGAAATACAAACATTTATGCCCATCACACAAATGCTCGTCCCCGTCGGGGATTGAACCCGAGCCCCGTCGATTGCATAGTCAGGGTCGCTAACCACTCGACCAACGGGGCGGTCGAAATATTTATATAATATGCATTAGAAAGACATTAAATTAATAATATTTAAAGCAGTAAAATGGCAGCAACTGATTTCCCATTTCCTGTATCTCTGGAACTGTGCATCACACAGTACACCCTCCTAAACTTAAAAAACAATTTTCTGATTCGGTTCACAAACGACCGAGTTCTGAGGAAACAAACACAAAAATATACACACACCACCATTCATTTGACACACATATTATATAAACATGTATACTTTTTTTTATATATCACTAGCTGTTGCCAGCGACTTCATCCGCGCGAACTTCGTTTACTCCGCACAGCACCTCCCCCATAGGTGATAGCGTGATAATATGTAGCCTATATGTTGATCCGACCTGTTAGAAATATTTATACAAAATTTGAAGTAACTCTATGCAGTAATTTTTGAGTTTACCCCGGACATACATACAGACAAACAGAAAACAGACAGACAAAAATTCTAAAAACTATATTTTTGGCTTCGATATCGATTGCAGATCAAGCTCCAAGTATTCTTTTAAAAAATATTCAATGTACAGTTTTGACTTTCCTACGATTTTATTATATTTATATGTATAGATAAGACAGCAAACAAGCAGATGGGTCTCCTGATGGAAAGAGTCAACCATCGCCTATAGACACCAAAGGTGTTAATGGTGCGTTGCTATCTTGTGGCGAGGTCTAATGCCACGTGCATAAGTTATAAGTTATACTATTTTTATTAGACCCTTTTATTATTGCACTTGTAAGTTATACTATTTTTATTAGACCCTTTTATTATTGCACTTGCACATTTTCACTGTTAAACTTACATCCTAAAGATGTAAGTCTTACATCCTAAAGATGTAAGTCTTACATCCTTAAGATGCTCTAAAATTGAAACCGGTCGAGTTATATATTAAAAATTTTATCTGGTTGGCCGAGCTTCACTCGGTTTTTCACATATTTTTGAAACCGATTTTTTCTTGGACCTTGAAACTTGATAAATCGATTTCTATAGAATACACATTTTTTTTCCGTTTTCATACACCCATATCTTGAGAATCGAGCTTTTTTTGGATCTGGAACCTTGATAAATCGATTCCTTGACCCCAAAAAATCCTAATTTGTGACTTTCATGAAAATCGTTGGAGCCGATTCCGAGATTCCAATTTTATATATATATATATATATATATATATATATATATATATATATATATATATATATATATATATATATATATATATATATATATATATATATATATATATATATGACGCTTTATATCGTTTATAGAACAAATTAATAGTTCGAACTATTTATATATGCACAATCCATACTAATAATATAAACTAGCTGCGCTCGCGACTTCGTCCGCGTGGAAAAATTTCTAAAAAAGTACCCTAAGTTACTCCCTGTCACATCAGCTATCTGTTAGTGAGAGTTCCGTCAAAATCGGTCCAGCCGTTCCAGAGATTAGCCGGAACAAACAGACAGACAGACGGACATCATTGTAAAAAATGTTATTTTGGTATATGTATCGTGTATACATCCATATGCATTTAATAAAAGCGGTTATTTTAATATTACAAACAGACACTCCAATTTTATTTATTTGTATTGTACAGATGCGAAAGTGTGTTTGTTTGTCCATCTTTTACGGCAAAACGGAACGACGAATTGACGTGTTTTTTTAAGTGGAGATAGTTGAAGGGATGGAAAGTGGCATAGGTTACTTTTTGGCTCTTTCTAACACCCCACTTCCCTAAAATGAAATTAACGCGGGCGAAGCCGCGGGCAAAAGCTATTACAAAACAGTCAAACTTACGCATTTACAATACCATTATGGATGTAAAAAAAACATGTAAAAACTTTACATGTTTTTACATCCATAATGGTATTGTAAATGCGTACCGATTGGGATGAAATTTGATGAAAATAACCCCGTAAAGGGCTGAAACAGAGGATGAAAGTTCGTATGAAAAATTATATTGATGTCATGTTTTTTATATTCGTGTCGAAGCTGTTCGATTCAATTTGGTAATTAAAATTCCAATCATTCATTTAACACGGGACTTTTCTTTTGATTAATATATTTACGAAATGTAAATTCTTAAAGATATTAATCAAAATTACCCAATCAATCAATAAAATAATCAATAATTAATATATTCCTTCTAATTTATAAATTCAAGTGCAATTTTCCAAAAATCTATAGAACGACTCTCAATGAGTTGATTGATGGATAAAAAATATTTTATATCCAATTAAATATGTCAATAAATATATTGCAAGACGGTTGACTGAAAATTTCAGTTCCGAATATTTTTTTAAGCATTTCACTGGTTTGGCCGGGGTGTTAATGCCACTGGCATAAGTTTACCGGTTACCTTACGGAATGGAACACGATAGATACAAGCACGGACGCTATTGCGGCAGGGACAATAAATGCAGTGAGACAATGCAGAACTCTACCACCTAGTAACGACGGAAGTGATTCGCTTAGCCAATCGGTCGTCTTTTACGACCTGCCTGGCAGAACGGCAGATGGTCTGTACTTCAAAGGAGCTCACCAATACGAGTGTATAATTTTATGTCCACACTAGTAAGAATGATACGCGTCGATACTACACGTCAAAGATTTGATACACTAAAATAATACATAATATGTGGAGGTGACTTTAGGTATTTAGTACTAATCGGGCGTGGCCGGCGTGGCACATACTTATTTTCAAACAACTTTCTAAAAAGAAGTAGGTTCTTAATTAAATTATATATTTTAAATTTATTACTTCAGAACCTTAACCGATTTGGAAATTTATTGTTTTCTTTGGCAGGGCATACTTTTCATTTGTTTTTTTTTGGAAATTAGGTAAAAAACTGACCCAGGGCTCTACAGATAAATTATATTTGAAGTCGGTTTTTACAATTTTACTGCGTTTAAATTTGGTATCAAACTTGGTAGTATATTTAAGTTATATAATTGTTTTAAGCAAAGTTTAAGCTTTTGATTTTTATTTTTCACACGAATTTTAAAATTTATTATTCATTTCAATTACTATAGTACTCCTGTGTGAGATACAAACATCTTGTCTGTAACAGTGTTGAAACATCGGTAATTTGCCAGCTCAAAACCGCAATGTGAAAACATTATTTAAAACTTAACACAAACAAAATGGTACAACTTGCTCTCGGTATTGTCAAAAGCTGTGTGGAAATGATTTTTAATATTTTTTTATCCCCTAAAAATATTAGAAATAAATGCGTTGCTTATCATTAAGTTTTTAATAAATATAATTAAAATTTAGGGTTGTGTGTATTTTCAATGCCACATTATAAAAAAATTAAAATATGCCACATTATAAATACCACATTATAAAAAAATTTCGCCGTGTTGGTTCCAGCCTCCTTTGAAGAATAGGCCAACTGCCGTTCTGCCAGGCAGGTCGTAAAGGGCGACCGATTGTCAAGTCACTACCATCGTGGCTACTAGGTGGTAGAGTTCTGCATTGTCTCGCCCGGGTCTGGTACCACCGCCTTACCTATTCCTGCCGCAATAACGTCAGTGCTTGTCGCTGTCGTGTTCCGGTTTGGAGGGTAAGGTAGCCGGCAAACTCATGCATGTGGCATTAAACCTCGCCACAAGATAGCAACGCACCATTAACATCTTTGGTGTCTATAAGCGATGGTTGACTCTTTCCATCAGGAGACCCATCTGCTTGTTTGCTACCTTATAATATATAAAAAACAATGACCAAAAAATTAAAAAAAAAGGTTAGAGGTGTTAAACCCTTATTACTGGTATGAAAAATAGATAGTATCCGATTCTCAGATCTACTGAATATGCACATAAAATTTCATATAAATCGGTCAAGCCATCGGAGGAGTATGGTAACTAACATTGTGACACGAGAATTTTATATATAAGATTACACATTTAAGCTGGCAGTATTTATTGCAGCGACTTTTGCATTGGACTTGGAAAAATTAAACCCTTTATAAAAGTAAATAAAAATAATAAATACCTATTTAGGTATTTTTATTATGCCCATACCTAATGGTATGGGTTCATACCGCTCATACCGCATTAGGTAGAGTTGAAACTGGTGCACACGCAATAAACCAAGATTATTTATTCCCGATTGACAAATCTGGTGAGAGAACAAATAGAATAGAATAGAATAGAATAGAATAGAATAGAATAGAATAGAATAGAATAGAATAGAATAGAATAGAATAGAATAGAATAGAATAGAATAGAATAGAATAGAACAGAACAGAACAGAACAGAACAGAACAGAACAGAACAGAATAGAATAGAATAGAATAGAAGAAGTTTTTATTCAAAATAAGTTTTGCATGACACACTATTTTAATGTCAATGTTAAAAGAACATATAATACAAGTATTGTATACTTAGAAGCTTTGTTATACATACTATCTGCAACAACACAATTTCAAAAAAACATGAGCGTATATTGTACACTTAATAAAACATAAAAAATCGAAAGAAAATACAAATTCCTACATGACCAGTCCAAAAAGGGGGGGCGTCTTCAAAAATACAAGTTTTGGTCAGGGAATGGGGGAGGTCTTAGGTTTTCGTCACGTAGTCAATATTCTTAACCGAAACCCAAATTTATATTTTTTTGACTTCCTATTTACAAAAAAAATAAAATCCATATTGGAACGAAGTTCCTTACGGCAGGCTTGGAGGGGATAGGGATTTTGCTGCGCGACCGAACTGAAAAAAATGTGATAGTAAAACCGTAAGAAAAAATCCGTGGAAAAAAGTGCGTGGAATAAAACCGTTAAATGAGACGTGCGCAGGCGCGACAGTCGCATACACAAGCGAGTGGTGCCGTTTATCCGAAGGAACTTCGTTCCTACCTGGTGTCCCACGACACCACATCATTTTTTTGGTATTACTATGTAAAAACCAGAGGGGGGGGGGGTCTAGGCGTATACGAGTGGTCACCGAAAAATTGTAAAAGATGGTGATATAGTATAGGTACGTTCCCTAAATCGGCAGTAGGAATAGGTAAGGCGGTGATACCAAGCCTCTACACAGGCAACAAAACTCTGCCATGTCAGTGACACCTTGCCGTAACACAGTTATGACTAGCACGGGAGGTAACAATGTTAATTTTTGCATACCGCCAAATTTAGATTATTGTATAGAATACTAGCTGACCCGGCAAACGTTGTTTTGCCATATAAATTATTTATTTAAAAAATAGGGGTTGATTGTAGAGGGTTGAAAATTAGGGTTGTATAAAATTTTTATTGCTGAATCATAAACAAATCAAAATAAAAATTTTTGTCCATAAAATAAAAAAAAATTTAGGGGTGGACAACCCTTAACATTTAGGGGGATGATAAATAGATGTTGGCCGATTTTCAGACCCACTGAATATCCATACGAAATTTCATCAAAATCGGTTAAGCCGTTTCGGAGGAGTACATTGTGACACGAGAATTTTATATATAAGATTGTTGGTTTTAATGTTATTTAATATATTGGTATTCTGATTAATTCTACAATACTTGCAATTTAGATATATAGATATAATAAATATTACACATATACTAAACTTTTGAAATTATATTCGATTCTATTCCATTCTGCTTCGCTCTATTCTGTTCTATTCTCTCCTCTCCTCTCCTCTCATATCCTATCCCATCCTATCCTATCCTATCCTATCCTATCCTATCCTATTCTGTTCTATTCTATTCTATTATATTTCATTTTATTCTATTCTATTCTATTATTTCGCCTTTCACGATATGCCTAGCGCAAGGCATTTGATATATCCGTCTAAAGATGCCTGGTTTACACAGGAACTTTTTTTTATTCAATCGCAAAACTCCGCTCGTAAAATCAAATTTAATTGAAACAATTTACCAAACAGAAAAAGTAATTGAAATTGTTAAAAAAACAGTATTTTCAATTCTCTCTTCGATGTTTACTTTTAAAGGGCAGGTAAATAAGTAAACACGCTACACAACGCGAAGTCGCGTGAGGTCTTAAATAAATCTTTGTACAATAAATTGCTTTTAAGTTTTAAGCCAGGAGAATACATGTCTGAATATATTTACTTTGATATAAATTGTGTGAACTCTCGTCCGTGGAAATGCGGGAAGCATTTCGCTAAGTGTAAGTGGTTTACACTGTTGGCCAAATAATATATCAGCCATCGAGCAAATGTAGAAAAATACTCTATAATTTAATAAAAATAACAAATTTTAAAAACTGTATCACCAAATTGTTATATATGCCGTAAAAATAACGAATACTTCTTCAGGGAATAGATAATTTTATTATACCCCCGTGTTGGTTCCGGGCTTCTTTGAAGAATAGGCCAACTGCCGTTCTACCAGGCAGGTCGTAAAAGGCGACTGAGTGGCTATGCGCGTCACTACCATCGTGACTACTAGGTGGCAGAGTTCTGCATCAGCTCGACCGGGTCTGGTACCACCGCCTTACCTATTCCTGCCGCAATAGCGTCAGTGCTGGTCGCTGTCGTGTTCCGGTTTGGAGGGTAAGGTAGCCGGTAAACTTATACATGTGGCATTAGACCTCGCCACAAAATAGCAACGCCCCATTAACACCTTTGGTGTCTATAGGCGATGGTTTACTCTTTTCATCAGGAGACCCATCTGCTTGTTTGCTATCCACTGTTATAAAAAAAACGAATGAATTTGTAATAAATAAATTGGCAAATTAATTTAATGTTCGTTTTTACTTTTAATAATATTGTACAATGTCTTCTATTTTTTTTTAAATATTGTGTTTCACTGTCTTAGGTTAGTTGTAAGAAACATATACAAATAATTAAATTTGGAGTGTCTGTTTATACTATTTAAATAACCGCTTTTTACTAACTGCGTATTAATACACGGTAGATACACCAAAATATTTTTTTTTTCAATTTTTTGTTTGCCTGTCTGTTTGTTCCATCTAATCTCTAAAATGGCTAGGCCTTTTTTGCCGGTAGTTCCACTGGCATACAGCTGATGTAATACGGAGTAACTAACGCCACTTTTATTTTAGAAAGAACACAGGCGGTTTTGGTTTTGTACATCGTTTCGGAGTGACGAACATTAGATAAAATAGAACAACTTTCTACATTTTTAAATTAATTAAATAAAATATATCGCTAGGAACAATCATATAAAAATATTGAGACTTAATTTGATTGACTTCTATCATATTTAAGTGTTACCATTGTATAAAACTTTAAATCAAAAAATGTTTTTTCGATATTACATTGAGTCTTCAACTTCCTTACCTACGTACGTAGCGGGAATTTGAAAAACAATATCTTCAATTCTTTCTTTAATGTTTAATTTTAAAATAAGTAAACATGTGAAATCACCTGACATTTTAAGTAAACCTTTGAACAGTAACTTACTTTTAAGTTTTAAGCCAGAAGAATGTATGTTAAAATGTTTAATTAATAAATAGAGTAAGGAGAGTTCCGTAACGTCTCGCTCGGGTATTTAAAAGAAACAAAGAAAGAAAGAAATTATTTATTAATGGACAACTTTACCGTAAAAAAACAAATATTAAATAATTAACCGCCTATCACCGCATTGTCACCGCCTTGTTCCTTATCACCACCGCCCTATCAATGTCATTGTCGTGTTCCGGTTTAGAGAGTAAAGTAGCCGGTAGAATTATGCATGTGACATTGCCATCCCGCTACAAGGATAGCAACGCACCATCAACATCTTTGCGGCCATATTCCTCACTACGTGTTTTCACAATTTATGCCGATGTAAGTTCATTTTTTATATCATAAGATAGCAAACAAGATGGCTTACCTGATAGCAACTCATCATTTTATTTATTTAACTCTTTATTGTAAATAATATATAAATATGACTCAACGTTTATGGACATTTTCTTCCAGTTAACCCTATATTTGCAAAAAACTTGTAACGGGCAGTCCATAAGAAGAGTACTAAGGAAAAACTGTAGATACATAATTTTACGAGAAGAAGAAAATGATCACTATAGTCCCACTATTGACCCGATTGTTTGTTTACAATAAAGTGTTAAATAATAAAATACTAATTAATAGTATTTTATTATAAACAAACAATAGTTTCAGTAAGCATTAAATTAATAAAATGATATATATTAAAACAAAAGGTGAGCTTATCTCATATTGAGATTTAGAGAGTACGAAGAAAACAATAAATAAACACAGACACTTGTGCAGAACATAAACAAAGGCCTTAAAGCTATTGATAGAAAAAAATAAACTAAAGGGAATAAAAGTGTTGGTTCCGGGCTCCTTTAAAGAATAGACCAACTGCCGTTGTGCCAGGCATGTCGTAAAAGGCGGCCGATCGGCTATGAAAGTCACTAACATCGTGGTAGAATTCTGCATTGTTTCGCCCGGGTCTGGCACCACCACTTTACCTATCTATTCCTGCCTCAAAAGCGTCAGTGCTTGTCACTGTCGTGTTCCGGTTTGGAAGGTAAGGTAGCCGGTATAAATGCATGTGGCATTAGACCTCGCCACAAGATAGCAACGCACCATTAACACCTTTGGTGTCTATAGGCGATAGTTGACACTTTCCATCAGGAGACCCATCTGCTTGTTTGCTATCTTATGATATAAAAAAAAATACATGTCAAACTAAGAACCTCCTTTTTTCGTCGGTTGAAAATAAATATTCCCATTAAAATCTCAGTAAATCGAACAATACTTTCATATTTGTATTCAGAAAGCTTCTTTCATTACCCGCTCCATCCTTTGCATTGTAAGCTGATATTGGCTGTGCAATCGAATATTAATTTTTATGTACAGTAGGATTTTATTTGTTCGAAAGTTGCTTAATGGCATGATAAATTGTGGTCCGTATTGTTTTCAATACTTTATGGTTTATTTTATATTTTTATAATTTTATATTAAATCTGTCATTAGAATTACTTAAAAATACAACTAGCTAATCCAATGAATATACGCCTAGAGAATGAGGCGGGCCCCTTGCTGGGAGTATATTTATTGACGACTAGCTGCGCCCGCGACTTCGTTCTCGTGGAAAATTTCGAAAAAAAGTAGCCTAAGTTACTTCCTATCACATCAGCTATCTGCCAGTAAAAGTCACGTCAAAATCGGTCCAGCCGTCCCAAAGATTAGTCAGAACAAACAGACAGACAGACAAAATTGTAAAAAATGTTATTTTGTTATATGTACCGTATATACATCCACATGCATTTAGTAAAAAGCGGTTATTTTAATATTACAAACAGACACTGCAATTTTATTTATTTATATGTATAGATTTAAAAAATACTGTAAAGAAAATGGGTCTTCATTCGGTTCGCACCACGAGCGGTTCGGACCGCGGTGTGAATTGCCCAAGAGCTCTTTTAGCATTTGTCGTTTCGGACTGCAATGTTGGAGCGGTGCGAATCGCCCAATCACTTATTGTATTGGGTTGATTCACACCACTGTGCAGAAGGAACTTTTAAATAATAAAATAAGTAAGAAAAGAGTATATGATCGTTTCGCCTCGTGATCCGAATTGACCCATTCCAAAAAATACCTTGGGTGATTGGCACCGCTCCATCAATGTGGTGCAAAACGACTAATGCCAAAAGAGCTCTTGACAATTCACACCGCGGTCCGAACCGTCCGCGGTTCGAAACGACTAAAGACCCAAATAGTATACATGTTTGTATAATATTATTACGTATGCAATATTTCACATGAATTTAAATTTTTCTCCTATCTGTGGTCTAGTCTAGTCCGGTATCGGAGTTGACCACATGTTGTTTTTTTTTTCCATGTCAGTCCCGGGCTTCTTTGAAGAATTGGCTAACTGCCGTTCTGCCAGGGAAGTCGTAAAAGGCGACTGATTGGTTATACGAGTAACTACCATCGTGGCTACTAGGTGGTAGAGTTCTGCATTGTCTCGCCCGGGTCTGATACCACCGCCTTACCTATTTCTGCCGCAATAGCGTCAGAGCTTGTTACTGCCGTATTCCGGTTTGGAGGGTAAGGTAGCCGGTAAACTTATACATGTGGCAACGCACCATCTTTGATCTCTATAGGCGATGGTTGACTGTTTCCATCAGGAGCGAGGAGACCCATCTGCTTGTTTGCTATCTTATGATATAAAAAAATTCTAATATAGTAATCAAAATAGTAAAGACGTGTTACTTACTTTAGTTTTACGATTTGCCTGGCAGTGAGACAATTAATCTATGGATCAAAAGAAGTCCGGACTAAAATAAATTTTACATGCTATAATCTAAGTAACTTCCAAGGTGCCATTAAAGTAATATTTCTTCAGTGAAATATTCCAAATACAATTTCCCACGGAGCACCACGCCTATAACAATAAACTGTTTCTATTTCCCGTTTCAAATTTGCAATTTCATGCAAAATACCCACAATATTGCAAGGTTACTATGTAAAATGTTAAAATAATTTTACGTGCGGAGGAAAGAGTGTAATATCAGGTCGGCATAGAGCAACGCAAACAGGAGTTGTAAATGGTATAATTTATTTATTTTAATAACACCCGGTATGATAGAATTGCGGCATTGCAGGTAAACCGCATAGGCTAAATTTTGATTGCGAACAAAAGTAGTTCATTCATTCGAAAACGCAACAAAAGTAGTTCATTCATTCGAAAACGCGATATTTTTTTGATATTGTTTAAGCGATTAAATACTAGAGGGCACTACGATGTAATTTTTCTGCTTACTATTGTGTTATCGTTGCCCAATAAAAGGAATTTATCACGTCATCGTGGGCCAATCGCGTGGCTGCGATGGACCTATTGAGTTTTTCTTTTAATTTGTCAACTCACGCACTTTTTGTACCACCAATACGCATGCATACTGTACTTTTGAAAATATAATATAATATTTTTATGGAAGATTGCTTTTCATTAAAAATCAAGATACGCAACAGTTGTATATCGCAATAAAGGATCTTATAAATCTTATGCCCAAAAATACCAAGATCTATACATAAAAATTAGAACTGTTGAGATAAAAATAAAAAATAGGAGTTAATGAATAAACGAAGGAAAAAATTACAACATTGTTAAATGCATTCTGTAAACATTTATGTGATGTGCATAGATGCTTGTATTTCTGGGTTTGGGTGTTTATTATGTATATAACAGTATTTATATATGTATATGTATGTATTAGTATCGATGACTAACACCCATAACACAAGTACGTAATTTGCTTACTTTGGGGTTAGATAAGATTAAGAAATTATTTATTAAAAGACATTTACCATTCATAATAAAAAAGAAAAAAATTGAAGCGTATGCTAAAAAAACTTTCTTTAATCTAAAAGAAAGAGCAAAAGGTAACTCAGTATTTGTTGAGGCTTGGTGAACCTCAACACTGGTTTTCAGCATCCCCTATTTATATGACAGCAATCGAGCTTACAGCATGTGCGAAACATTATTACATATACATGTGCAAGTACATTCTTAATTAACGAAAAAGTATACATGTGTGTGTACATTCTTAATTAAAAAAATTAAATTAATTTAAATGTCGAATGATCGAATTATGTAATTTGTCCAGCGATGTTACTATTATTATATTACATAATTACATAATTCGATCATTCGACATTTAAATTAATTTAATTTTTTTAATTAAGAATGTACACACATATTATATATATGTATATATATATATATATATATATATATATATATATATATATATATATATATATATATATATATATATATATATATATATATATATATATATATATATATATATATATATATATATATATATGTTAATAAAGTAAATGTTGTTGCGCATGTTTTATTTAATAATTTAAGACGAGAAATTTTAAAAAGTAACTGTTTTGAAGAGAACTGTTCATAGGTACTCAAAATAATGTTACGTATCCAATTTCAACTGATAATCAAATTAAAAATATTGTCCAAATGATGATAACTACTGATTTATGTAATGAAGACCGAAAAAGGAAATACTGAAGCAGGAATATAGGTATTTATAAAGTACGTATTACAATTATTAGGACAATTAAATTTAAATCGTTATTAATCCTAAGCTATTATTTGAAATAAAAAATCATGAATGAAACATAAAATGATTTTTAAATACCTATTCAACGATACCCCACATGACATTGTTCATCAATATATTTTTTTATTTTGGCAATATGGCGCCTGGAGGTTTCCATGGTGAATTCTTATAAATGTCGTATCATTACTGACACTCGCAAGGTTAAAACGAATCGATTGACATAAGAATCATCGAAATCAGTTTACGCGTTTTGACCTCTAGAATGCCACATAGGAACAAACATACATACATACATATAAAGACTGGTAAACACATAACCATCCTGCAGTCGTGTAACAAATAAGCGTCTGTGGTCTAGTGGTCCCCAAACAGGTAGGCAGAGGTACAACACCAACGTGCACCCACGATTGGTTGAAGATAATTAGTCCCACAATCTGAGAGGTAGCAAGCTGATCACCAACCTAGCACCTATGAAATCCCAGGCAACTTTGTTTTTATCAGAAAACTGAATAAACCCATATTTGATTTGCCCGACCTGGAGACGAACCCGTGTGAACCTCATGCTTATACCGACACCGGCCTAATAGATCACACAGGCGACATAAACATGACAGTGACAAATACGTTATTGCAGCAGGAATAAGCAAAGGATAGAACCTGAGTTAGACGTAGTATTCAAAACTATTTTATGATAGCGCGTTATAGACTATAAACTATATTTTTCTAGCGCGCTACATTATAGACTATTAGCTGTGCCCGCAACTTCGTTCGCGTGGAAAAAATTCTAAAATAAAAACCCGCATAGTTCCCATTCCCGTGGGATTTCCGGGATAAGAACTATCCTATGTCCTTTCTTGGGTCTCAAACTATATTTATACCAAATTTTATCCAAATCGGTTCAGTGGTTTAACCGTGAAAGCGTAACAGACAGACAGACAGACAGACAGACAGACAGAGTTACTTTCGCATTTATAATATTAGTATGGAAGTATGGATAATGTTATAACATGTAACTGGAACATAGATTGCGCGAGCCGGCCGAGATAGCGCATGACTCATCACAAATTCATATAGCGAGTGATGTCTGAGCGCTATAACGCTATAAACTATGTTATAACGTCCAGCGTCAACGGTCTAGCACGTTACTCATTATATCGCATAGTTCGTAACGTCGTATGTTATAATGTTATACGTAGGTCACACTATAAGTTTTGCGTAACTTAAAAAAACAACATGTTATAACCAAAATATTATGTTTATTGCTTTTCAAAATAATCTTTACACTTTAAACATTTTTTTCATGCGATCGAACCATTTTTTAAAACAGGAGGACTACAGATCTGAAGGCATGTTTTCTACGTGCTGATTGAACGCTATCACTGCCTCTTCGGAGTTGGTAAAAGTAAAACCTCTCATCAAATCTTTGATTTCGGGGAAAATACAGAAATCACAGGGTGCTAGGTCGGGGCTATGTGCAGGATGAGTGACGAGATGTACTTTTTCGGAAGCTAAAAATGACTTTGTTTTGTTGGCCGTGTGTGAAGAAGCGTTATGGTGTAGGAGAATGCGGCTTTTGAGTCGTCTTTTGCGAACTTTTTCTAACACCCTGGGTAAACAAATGGTAGAATACCACTCGGCATTAACACTCTTTTGATCTTCAAGTGGAATTGTACAGATAGTACCCGTAGCTGAGAAAAAAACGCGTTCATTTTTTACCAACGTTTCTCGGCAATCTCACTTTTGTTGGCCTGTTCTCATTTTCAAACACCCATTCACAGGATTACTGTTTTTCTTCGGGTTCAAAACAATAAATCCACGTTTCGTCTCCTGTAACAATGTCATAAACAGCATTAGAATGTCCGTGGTCGTACTTCAGTAGCATCTGTGAGCACCATTCCACGCGAGCCCGCTTTTACTCCGCTGTCAGTTCATGAGGGAACCAACGACAACAAAGTTTCCAAACTTTCAATTCTTCGTGTAAAATTTTCTGAATTTGGCTCATGCCAATCCCCAATAGTCCTCCAATGGTCTTATGGGTAATCCAGGCTTTTCTTCAATTAATCGCTTAACAGTAACCTCATTATTTTCGTTGACGGCAGTTGAAGGCCGCCCTTCACGAAATTTGTCATGTAGAGAAACTCGACCTCTCTCAAATTCAGCAAACCAGTGCCTCACGGAGCTAAATCAAAGTTCTTCTCTCCCAAAAGCATTTTGAAGACGAGCGGCACAGTCTTGCGGAGAAAGAGAACTTTTAAAATCATAAAAAATCGTCGCTCTAAAATCTTTTCGACTTAATTCCGTTTTCGTTGCGTACGTAGAACTTATGATAAAAAAACAATTGACAAATCATTTACCGCCAATTGTTTTTTTTATTACTAAGAAGGTTGCAACGTTTTAAAAATATAATATTGGAAATTCAAATAATTCCGATTAGCTAGAAGTGCAAATCTTTCTATGACCTGCGCTAGCCGCTAGGTATATAGCGTGGCGTTATGTTATAGCGCCGAAACCACCACTGGTGTGACGTTAAACTGTCTGACCGCTGACGTAAAAGCAGCTACTATAAGAAAATAAATAGTCTGTATTTTTTATCTCAACCAATAAATATTTTTAGATGGTGATTTATTTACGAAAACATAAGATTTAACTTCCAATGAATAGCAAAAATAGCGCAAAACAAACACCGGAAGTCACTTTACTGACCACCATTCATAAAAATACGAGTGTTGTTGAAATGTTGCCAGATCTCGCCCATCTTGTTACTGGAAATTTGTGGATCTTTTGTAACGGATCTATTATGATCTCGATGTTGCGTCTGCTTATTTATCTACTTCAAACAACGAAATTTATATATACTAGCGATCGCCTTTTGGTCAAAATTCTATGACTTCGTATAAACTTTGACTAAGCAATATCAAAAACGTGACTCTATTGTCAATAGTTTAACTATAAGAAATCTGTAACTATATGTATATGTATTATATGTATTATATGTATATATGTATGTATGTATATGTATTAATATTATGAATAGAAAAGATTTGATTTTTTTGTTTGTTTCTTACGATTTAACTCAAAAAGTTGTTGACCAATTTTAAAATTCTTTCAAATTTATAAAGCTACATTTTCCAGGAGTTTCATAAGCTACATTTTTACCTGGCTGAATAAAGAGAAGTAATAATTTTTGGTCACGCGAACGAAGTTGTGTGTAACTGATAGTAATATCTATATATATAATAAAATCGTAGGAAAGTCAAAACTGTACATTAAATATTTTTTTAAAAGAATACTTAGGACGTGATCTACAATCAATACCGAAGTCAAAAATATAGTTTTTAGAATTTTTGTCTGTTAGTCTGTTTGTCTGTATGTCCGTTTGTTTGTTTATCTGTTTGTTTGTATTTCCGGGGTAAACTCAAAAAGGTCGGGTCAACATATAGGCTACATATTATCATGCTATCACCTACGGGGGAGGAGCTGTGCGGAGTAAACGAAGTCCGCGCGGACGAAGTCCAGAGCAACAGCTAAAATCATATATGTTTACTCGTATATTATCATGTCTCAAGTAATAAAAACAATGTAGATGTGTACAGCTTTGAAACTTTTTTATGTGGGACTTCAACTTTTAAATGAAATTACGAATGGAACGATATCTTGACCACAATTTTTTTAGAAAACGAAATGGAATTCTATAAACGCCATTTGTGAACAAAGCTACTCTTTCTACTATCTTATTCTACTACTACTACTTCTTTTCTTACTCTTTATCTTACTCTTAAAACTGGAATACGGCATTCCTAAACACCTCCATGGCTTTCCCCCGTGTTGGTCCGGACTCCTTTGAAAAATAGGCCAACTGCAGTTCTGCCAAGGATGTTAAAGGCGACTGATTGGCTATGCGTGTCACTGCCATCACGGCTACTAGGGGGTAGAATTCTGCATTGTGTCGCCCGAGTCTGTTGCCACCGTCTTACCTATTCCTGCCTATAGCGTCAGTGCTTGTTACTGTCGTGTTTCGGTTTGAAGATAAGTTATCCGGTAAACTTATGCATATGGCATAAGACCTCGCCACAAGATAATAACGCACCATTAACACCTTTGGTGTCTATATGCGATGATTGACTCTTTCCATCAGGAGACCCTTCTGCTTGTTTGCTATCTTATGATATAAAAAAAGACACGATAACTGCATTAGTGACCGGCTATTATCGGCTATCGTCGCATACATTCTGACTGTGTATTATATATACCTTAGCGCGCTAATATCGGGATGATAGACACAAGTGTAGCCGCAGCATAAGAAGGCACTGCTCTATGTACGGAAGAGACGTCTTGACGTGTACAAAATAACTTGTGAAAAGTTTTATTCAATAAAGCACTTCTGATTTTGGATTTTCGTTACAAAAGTCAACAACTAGAAGCAAGTGGCTCTTTTAAGACTAGCGAAGTGCCTTTTGTAAATATAAATAAAAAAAACAATGACAAAATAAAACGTTAAGCGTATTCTTACAAAGAAAGAGCCTTTATAATGCCAATCCTTTGAGACAACTTGTATGAATAATAAAACGTCAAATAAAAATAATGTCAATGTTAAAAGAAATTTTTGTAGGGTTCATACATATTTAATTGGAATTCTTTGATGAATTTGATTTATTCTTTCAGATTTATACTTCATTGAAACTGGATTTTGTGATTTTTTTACAGTTCAAAAGATTATTGTAGTTAATCAAAGTATTCTAAAAAGAAAGTTTATAATACATGTCTAGATGACTGAATCGGTAATAAATAATGAAATAAGTAATTTTATTAATTCAAATTGTCCTTTACTTTTTACTTTTGAAAAGTTTATAATTTTAGCTATTACTGGATCAAAATGACGGCCTTTAAAAAACTGAAAAATAGCATTTTCACGCCCTTATCCCCGAAAAGTTAGGCAGAGGTACAAGGCACCCACAATTAGCCAAAGGTACTTAGTCCTACAATGAGATGGGTGGCTAGCCTATCGTCAACCGGCTGTTTATCAAATCAAAGTACTCAAAGTGTTATGATAATCACAATCATAATCATAATCATTTAATGCAACAAATAAGGTATACATAAAGTTGTTCTTAAGGTAAGTTTGTTCAACATATTTCACCTTATGGCATGTAATAGCTATAAAAATACAATAAAATTTATATATATATATATATATATATATATATATATATATATATATATATATATATATATATATATATATAAATATATATATATATATATATATATATTAAGTTATTAGTATATTTTATATATTTATTTTTCTTTGCACAATATTATCAATTTTGGATTCTGGATGGAAAAAATTAGTTACATTAAATATTTTTTTAAAGAATCACGTATTTTTTAAATTAATTTAAAATTATTTCAATCATATTATTTTTAGTTAATTGCATTCAATTAGGTATATTTAATATATTATATACTAATTTTGACATTACACATATAGATTAAATTATTATTATTCTGTATTTACAATATAATTATATTTTACAGATTAACAATATATTATCTATAATCCATTACCAAGAAGACAGTTTCAAATACAATGTCTGGATGACTGAATGGGGAATGAAAAATGAAATAAAATGAAAAATGTTCTGTTTGGATCGGATTATGATTTGTTGGGTTTTTGTTTTAATAATAATTACTTGATTACTTATAGGGATTTGAAATCCATACTAATATTATAAATGTGAAAGTAACTTTATCTTTTCTTCACGCCTAAACCCTTGGACCAATTTGGATGAAATTTAGTACAAAGATAGTTTAAGATCCGGGAAAGGACATAGGATAGTCTTTATCCCGGAAATCCCACGGGAACGGGAAATGTGCAGGTAAAACTTATTTTAGATTTTTTCCACGCGGACGAAGTCGTGGGCGCAGTTAGTGTTTCATAAGTTAAGAAGTAAATTTTATAATCCATACCATTCATACTAATATTCATACTAATATTATGAAAGTAACTCTGTATCTTCTTCACACCTAAACCACTGAACCGATTTAGATGAAATTTAGTACAAAGATAGTTTAAGATAAGGATATAGGATAATTTTATCTTCACGCCCTTATCCCCGAAGGGGTAGGCAGAGGGGCATCAAGTGCACCCACGATTAGCCGAAGGTACTTGGTCCCACAAATGTGATAGGTGGCAAGCCTATCACCAACCGGGCACTTTCCAATCCCGGGCAACTTTGTGTTTCTCAGAAAACTAAAAAAACACTTTTTTTATGTGCCCGACCCGGGAATCGAACCCGGTAGTTTTTATTCCGGAAATCCCACGGGAACGGATGGTTAAAACACCGGAGCTTTTATTTTAGTTTTTCCACACGGACGAAGTCGCGGGCAAAGCTAGTTTTCAATAAATGCATTACGCCTCATAAAAATAGTTTTTCTCTTTTCCTTTTCTCTATTATTTATTTATTTATTTTATTTAACACTTTATTGTACACAAAATAAAATTCTTAAAAATAAACAGATTTTATTAACATGTACAAAGGGAGAGCTTATCTCTGAAAGGGATGTCTGCCAACAGACCCGATAAGCGAAAATGCACAAATATAAGTAGAACACAGTGTACAAGTGCGTTACCTACATCTTAAAACTATGATTATAATAATCCATACTAATATTCTAAATGTGAAAGTCTGTCTATCTGTCTGTTACGCTTTCACGGCTAAACCGCTGGACCGATTTTCATGAAATTTGGCATGGATATATTTGAAGATCCGGGGTCAAACACAGGCTAATTTTTTTTCAAAAATTAGTCCCTGGAGGGCTGAAATAGGGGATGAAATTTTTATTAAAAACTATTTGGATGACTTACTAATATACTCGCGGGCGAAGCTGCGCGGGTCAGCTAGTATAATATATACATATAAAAAAATTAAAATAAAACAAAAAGAAAGATGAAAGTTAATCTATCTTAATGAAATTATAAGCTATGTATGTCCAATATAATATTATTGTAAAAAAATACCTTTTGTCAGTCCACATCCTCTTTGAAGAATAGACCATCTAGGATTCTGTCAGAAAGATTGTAAAAGGCAAACAATTGGCCTAACTTGTCACTACAATCGTAACTACTAGGTGGTAGATTTCAGCGACAGCTCGTCCGAGTCTGGTACCAAAACTTTACCTAATTGTTCCGCAATAACGTCAGTGCTTATCACTGTCATCTTTCAGTTTAGAAGATAGCCGGTAAACTTATGCATGTGGCACTACCAACCCGCCACATGGCTATCCACGACCGCCACTTTCCTATCAATGTACCATTAACATTTTTGCTGCCTATTTGTGATGATTTCTCTCTGCTTGTCAATCTTATAATATATAAAAAAAACTGTTTTTGTTGAACATATTATAACCGAGAAACAGTTTGGCCAAATAAAACATTTAAATCACTTTGACACACACAGTATAATTGTTGGGTAGAGTAACGCTCTTAAGAAGCGACTGAATTACAATGACTAAAAAATATATTATCCCCGCCTGTTTATACTATCCTTATTTATATTTCTCTATAGTTGTTAACAATAACGTCGTTATCTCACTATATCAGCTGCATAAATCACACAGGTGCGCCACACCTGACCGGCTAGTGCTTGTCGTTAAGCGCAGTTCCTAACAATATATAAAGTCCTAATATATTATATCACATTAATCTTTCACTTCTTAGCTTAGATTGTCGGAATACTTTCTCAGTGCCTTAGGTAATCAATCACTATTAATGAGTTTCGCGACAGAAAACTACGCTAAGATTGACCTATTCCATCTTAGCTCAGATCAAACTGTCACTTTTTTTCCTTCAACGATATCTTAAACTCCATCTTTATGTATAAAAATTTAGTTTTTGTATATTTTTATTCACCACCGTTTAATCCGTGTAAAACATACAAAAGCTAAATTGTACTGGACACGTCTTTCATGGCAATTTCTAGGGTTGCCAATTCAGTAACATTTATAATTACCATGTTTTTTTGTGCAATAAGTAATTTGGTTTAAAGTTAAACGATGTAACATAAAAAAATACCGGAAATGTATGTGTGTATTTTTTTATATCATAAGATAGCAAACAAGCAGATGGGTCCCCCTGCTGGAAAGAGTCAACCATCTCCTATAGACACCAAAGGTAATAATGGTGCGTTGCTATCTTGTGGCGAGGTCTAATGCCACATGCATAAGTTTACCGGCTACCGCACCTTCCAAACCGACCACGACAGTGACAAGCACTGACGCTATTGCGGCAAGAATAGGTAAGGCGGTGGTACCAGACCCGGACGAGACAATGCAGAACTCTACCACCCAGTAAACCATCTAGTTTGTATCGTCTCTCATGGGATTTTTATCGCCGCCTTTACCTTTTCTACCGCAATGTCGAAAAAAAAACTAAAAAACTAAGTATTTTATATAAATTTCAACATGGTACGTCCACGCGTTCCAGAGTTTAATTATGAATTTTGATTACGGAACCAGAAAAACATCAAGGAACCTTAAAATAAAAGAAACCTAAACGCAACGGAGACAATCATTTTCAAATAACGATTCTAAATAGATACGGGCAGAAATTTCACACTCACACTTGACATTTAGACAAATGAATTCTTAAAATAACAGTTCATTTATTAATCTGAGTGAAAATTCATTACTAAAGTATTTCTACTTTTTAACTTTCTTCTACGTATGTAGATAAAGAATGGGTATACATATCATGTTAGTGATTAAGCCGATGTCATTAAAAGTGATCCCTTCTTTTTTTATTTTTCTTGTCATAGTCGCTTTTTGATTCGATGTTTCCGCTTGCTCATGTCAGCCAATCACTTCTTTTAAGTATGGTATCTTTCTAAATTCTTGCACATTATTCCAGCTACTTTCTAAGGGTAATTTTTTCATTTCTCCCGATAACACCACTGTCTTTCTGCTGGTGTTAATATTCTGTTTTTCGCCATGACGGTATCCAAAAGTAGAAAATAAGTAATAAGTACCTAAACATACGAGAAGATAGAAAAATACTAATAGATACTAATTTTGCCCCGATTTTCAAAAATCGAGTTTTCACCAGATCTCCACGTTCTGAAGTCCTGGGAACCTTTTCCAACTATTTTCACGATGACCTCAGTCTGTATGCATGTGAGTGTATGTTTTTATGTAAACATTACTTTTCAACGGCTTGACTGATCGAAAAGTGGTTGATGGCATGCGACTTAGACTTTCTGAAAATTTCGACCAATCCTGTCCGTGAAATATTGTGTCCGTGAGAAGTGTCTATGTGTGTGTTGCTTGAGCGCCCTTATATGTGGATTGACCTCTGCACCTTTTTGTTTTGTGCGTCTAGTGTAGACACTCATATGAGCAAATGCCTATAAGTGTCAAAAAATTATAGATTTATAATATCATGAAAAAAATATAAGTATGCCATGTTGTACTATTTTATCGTACTGAATAAGAAGCCAAGTGTTCATTCACACATATGGAAGAAGCAACACAAATACGCAAAGATCGTGACATATTGCACTCGGCTCTCTCTGCCTATCGCGTAAGGGATCTGGAGTGAAGACATGTAGGTATGTCGCAAGCAATTTATGTGTTTCGACGTTATACAAACAGCGTCGTCATTTTACAAACGTAAACGTGCAATACAAATTGCCGAAGGCAAATTATTGATGACATGAACTGCATCAATTTTAGCTATAAATTGCGATGTTGCCGACGGTCAACGTCTTTTTCCGGGCGTGGGACCAAAAGGCATTAAAAATCTCATAATTCTGAATTTTTAGAATGTAGGACTCGTCAGAAAATCCATCGAATGTGTAGGACAAAAGTTTGATCGTGTTTTTCATAATATAATCAAGCGATTAAAGTCGAAAAATATTGTTATAAATAAATATTTTTCCTTCACAAAATCAAAATTTTCAAAGCCCCATAACTTTATTATTTACCCAATTTGAGATTTTTCGAAGACAGAAAAGGTGGTTGTCTCGTCAAAACGAAGCTGTTCACAAAAAATCAGCTTGTTATTAATCAAAAAAAAAGTTTATTCGTGGGATCACGGTGTAGTCTTTGCAATCTAACGACGTCATTCGTATACGGACAAATTATTGAATTTGCCTGATAATATAAATAATGAATCTATATCTATATTAATATTAAAAATGCGAAAGATTGGATGTTTGGATGGATGTTTGTTACTCAATCACGCAAAATCTACTGAACGGATTTAAATGAAATTTGGCACACAGGTAGGTAATAACCTAGAATAGCATTAGGCTATTTTTTATCCCGGAAAAATTAAGTAATCCCGCGGGATTCACAAAAAATGTATAATGCAGCGGGCTGTACGCAGCAGCTAGTATATTAATATAAATGCGAAAGTTTGGATGTTTGGATGGATGTTTGTTACTCAATCACGCAAAAACTACTGAATGGAGTTAAATGAAACTTGTCACACAGGTAGATGATAACCTGTAATATTACATAAGTTTTGTTTTATCTCTGAAAAATTTATATCCTGTGGGATTCACCAAAAATTCTATAATGCAGCGGGCTGCACACTGCACCTGGTATATTTTAAATCAAGGTTTACGAAAATGTATAAATCATTGATAAAACTAAATATGCTATTGTATTTATCCTGGCTCTCTAAGGGTTAGAAGCATTACTCGTGCAGACTCCCCGAGGACTTGAGTATTTATCCTTCGTTCTATTCGTTTTGACTTCGTAAAGCTTAAACGTCAGTCTGAATAAAAGCAATGATTTTATTTCACTTTACTATATTGCATAAATTTATTTCCTCGGAACTCGGTAATTTATCATTCATTAATTACCGAGTTCCGAGCTAGTTTCAATGTTCAGCCCGTTTTTGGTAAATTCCGCAGAAACAACTCATTTTTTCGAAATAAAAAGTAGATTATGTGCTATTTCAGGTTATAATCTACCTGTGTGCTAAATTTCATCCAAATCCGTTCAGTAGTTTTGACCTCATTGTATAGCAAACATTCATCTATCCATTTATACATCCAAATATCTAAACTTTCGCATCTGTACAAATAAATAAAATTGGAAAGTCTGTTTGTAGTATTAAAATAACCACTTTTTACACTTTTTACAATGCCAAGATAAACTTGTTTAGTTTAATGACATAGTAACTAAGATACACTTATATATGTAATAAAATATAATAAATAAATAAATAAATAAAAGGTTACAAGGTTCAAACTGAAAGTTCATAGAACTGGCCACTTGTAAACAATATAATAAAAAAATAAGTTTGAATTTTGAAAATGGAACTCTTTGCCAATACTATTGAGTATGTATGTCATTCATTTGTCTTTTATTTTAAGAATTGGCGGCAAATTAAACATTGTCTGTCACGTCAGCATGAATTTAACGCGAGAAAAGTTTCGTGTCATGATTTTTATGAATTTCGGTGTCATTAAGTCACTAAGAAAGTTATGATAGATTTCGATTGGCCTTTCACGCTGAAGCCCCATCTTGTTCCACTATTTACAACTCGTTTTTAAACGTGGTCGCATTAATATTACCGATGATCTGCGTGAGGGATGGCCTTCTACGACGACGATGAAAGATAACATTAGTGTTAGGAGACGTATGATAGAGATTGACAAAAGAGTGAGCTATCAGTAAATTCGGACAAACTTAGGCATTGGTATGAGTCAAGTGCACAAAATCCTCCATGAACATTTAGTGATCAGAAAGCTTTGTATCCGGTGGATATCTTATAATTTGACCGAAGTCCAAAACTCCGTCGTGATGATTGGTGCCATGTAATGGTTTAAAGATTTAACGGAGGTGAATAAATACTGCGCTTTTTTTATATCATAAAATTGCAAACAAGCAGATGGGTCTCCTGATGGAAAGAGTCAACCATGGCCTGTAGACACCAAAGGTGTTAATGGTGCGTTGCTATTTTGTGGCGAGGTCTAACGCCACATGCATAAGTTTACCGGCTACCTTACCCTCCTAACCGGAACACGGCAATGACAGGCACTGACGCTATTGCGGCAGGAAGGCGGTCGTACCAGACCCGGGCGAGACAATGCCGAACTCTACCACATAGTAGCCACGATGGTAGTGACTCGCATAGCCAATTGGTCGCCTTTTACGATCTGCCTGGCAGAGCGGCAGTTAGTCTATTCTTCAAAGGAGCCCGGAACCAACACGGGGAAACAACGTTCAATATACTTACGGTCAACGAAAACTAGATTTATAGTTATGGCACGGAAACCAAAAGACAATCAGCTCAGTAAGTGTTTCCTTCCGAGGAGTTGCCAATCAAAGTTAAAAGAGATTGAAGTGTGGGAAAAAAGATGGTGGCCTTGTTCTTCATATGGACAGGTTATAACGTGACAATTATTTTGGAGGGTCGAAAAACAGTTATTGCAGTGAGTTAATACATTAACTATTGTTTTTAGTTGAAACTAGTTTATCACACACTTGTACTTCTATTTCACTATTATTATATACTACTAAGTTGTTTAATTTTATCGACCGGTTTTGCTTTTTAAAGCATCTTCAGGATGTAATATTCTTTACGCTTTTTAAAGCATCTTCAGGATGTAATATTCTTTACGCTTTTTAAAGCATCTTCAGGATGTAATGTTCTTTACGCTTTTTAAAGCATCTTCAGCATGTAATATTCTTTACGCTTTTTAAAGCATCTTCAGGACGTAATATTCGTTACTCTTCTTTACTCTTAAAGAATATTATATCCTGAAGATGCTTTAAAAAGCGAAACCGGTCGATAAAATTAAACAACTTAATATATAATAATAGTGAAATAAAAGTACAAGTGTGTGATAAACTAATTTCAACTAAAATAATGGAATCTCACCAAGTGCTGACGGTTGAAAGTGTAAAATCTAACTATTGTTTGTCGTTTCTCTTGAAAAAAGTTCGGGAAAAACTACTTCAGAGTAGAATCCTCCTTCACCACGATAACGCCTCGTCGCACTACGCCGGGCGAATAGTTGACTATTTGACAAAGTCAGACGTGGAATTACGGGTCAATCGCCGTATAGCCCCGGCCTCGTACCTTAAGATTTTTATGTATTCCCGTAAATAAAAGAAAAACTTTGAGGAAAACGATTTATGGACGCCGAGGAAACAGTGGTTGCACTTCAAAATATCATCTAAAATACCCCTAAGGACGAATGGACAAGTGCTTTCATCAAGGTTCTTAGTGGTTTCATCGGATGCAGCGATGTATTGATTTGAATTGACACTATTTTAAAAAGATATAATATAACTAATAACTTGCTAATTTGCTTAGATTTTGATTTTATAAGAACTTTCAGTACGACCCTAGTAATTATAAAACAATGAGTTTTAGCAACTTAGCGGCCGTTGCCCGTTTCCCACGTACGACAATCATATTCTTATATAGTATATACTATACAAGCGACCTGCCTGCGGTTTCACCCGCGTAGCTTTTGTTCCCGTGGGAATATTGGAAAGGTTTATATACTAAAATCTTCCTCAAGAATCTAAACCGCATCAAAATTCGTTGCGTAGTTTTGAAGATTTAAGCATACATAGGGACATAGGGACAGATAGAGATAGCGACTTTGTTTTATACTATGTAGTGATACGAGAGACGTACTAGCTCGCCAAAATTAACACGAATTTTTATTCAAATAAACTTTAAAATTATATAATTTTGTTACAATCTAGGTAATTGTGTTCCCGAGACTTGTTGGAGAAAATTTGTTTTAATTTTCTTTCTTTTTTCATAATTTGGAAAATTAGGTTACAAATCAGGAATTAGTTCTGGCATGTTATTAAATTTGCATTGCTAATCGTAACTTTTGCATTTTATCGTAAATAAAAGTAGAATATAAATCTATATTAGTATTATAAATGCGAATGTTTGGATGGATAGATGTTAGACAATCACGTCAAAATTACTGAACGAATTTAGATTAAATTTGACACATAGGTAGATGATGACTTGGAATAGTACAAAAGCTACTTTTTGTCCCGAAAAAATTAGCTGTTTCTGCGGTATTTACCAAAAACTGATACAATGCAGCCGGCTACATCGTGCATCTAGTAAAATATAATTGCGTAGGCAGAGTGAACCGAATGACAATAAATAGAAAGATCATTTATCTATAGAAATATGGTTGCTACAAGTTATTACAGCTAAAATATTTCACTTATATCGACGATTGGATGATGAATATGCAGGTCGACTGGTGAAAGACTACATATTATCACACGATTAAATTATCACTTGTACATTAAATTCACATCATAACTTTATTTTTAACATATCACTCAACCGGTTTCACTTTTTTAAGCATTGACGCACCTATTCCGGCTTTCCTACTCACTCGGCGTGGTACCGAATTCATGGAAAACAGCTTTGGTGCATCCCATCCCTAAAAAGGAGATCGCTCTAATCCGTCAAACTATCGGCCAATAGCCATAACCTCCTTGTTCTCCAAAGTCACGGAGACACTTATAAACTGTCAGCTCCTGAAGTATTTTGAAGAGCACCAGGTGATTAGCGACCGTCAGTACGGTTTCCGTCGTGGTCGCTCAGCTGGTGATCTTCTAATATACCTGACGCATCGCTGGGCGGAGCCAGTTGAGTTCAAGTGGGAGGCATTGGCAGTTAGTTTAGACATAGCTAAGGCCTTCGATTGGATATGGCATAAAGCGCTTCTCTCAAAGCTGCCTTCCTATGGGCTTTCCGAGAAATTATGCAAGTGGATCACCAGTTTTTTTGGCTGATCGGAGCATCAAGGTCGTAGTCGACGGCACATGCTCCGACCTCAAACGTGTCAATTCTGGTGTTACTCAAGGCTGCCTGCTATCACTGACCCTGTTTCTTCTGCATATCAATGATAAGTTGCGAATTAGTAACATACATTGTTATGCAAACGACAGTACTGGTGATACTACATACTCCGGCCGTAGCAGTATTTCTCGGGAACACGTCGAAGAGGGCCGGAACGAGCTCGTGTCTGAACTCGAGAATCGACTAACCGATGTCTCAGAATAGGATCGTCAAAATCTTGTTATTTTTAACCCCAAAAAGACGCAGCTTTGTGCGTTCACCGCTAAAAAAATACCCTTTGTCGTATCACCTCGGTTCGAAAACACTCACCTGACAGCCTCAGCCAGTATTGGAATACTGGGAGTCGACAATCGAACAACAATCGGTTCCGCGGTCATTTGGAAGGAAAGGCTATACTAACCTCCAAAGAGCTTGGCGTACTCAGTAGAGCAAAACAGTAGTTCATGCCAGCCCATCGCCTTCAAATTTACAAGGCAAATTTGACCTCACATGGAGTACTGTTCTCACCTCTGGACCGGAGCTCCTCAGTACCAGCTTCTTCCTCTTGATCGCATTCAACGTAGAGCGGTTCGAGTCGTCGACGATCAGGCTATTTCTAATCGGCTTGACTCCTTGGCGTTACGCAGATATGTAGGTTCGCTCTGCATCTTTTACCGTATGTATCATGGGGAGTGTTCCGAAGAGTTATTCGGACTAATTCCTGCCGCTAAATTCCATCATCGGACATCGAGTCAAAATTTAAAGTTCCATCCTCACCACCTCGATATCTGGAAATCCACAACCGTACGCTTACCCTCGGGGGTGTTTCCGAACGGATACGACTTAGGGACCTTCAAGAAACGAGCTTATTTATTCTTAAAAGGCCGGCAACGCCGCTGCATGATCCCTGGTATTGCAGTTGTCCATGGGCGGCGGTGATTACTTATCATCAGTTGCACCACCTGCTCGTTTGCCCCCTCTGCTATTAAAAAAAAAGACTTATGCATGTAGCACCTTACGAATAGTACATTAACATCTTTGGTATCTATAGTGATGGTTTTCAAGGACGGATACAGTCTCCAGGTCAGGAGGGGGGGTCACATATTTGATATTCAATCAAAATAGGCTCCAATCCTTATTTGTGTGCAATAAATCTATACCTAGACCCCTGCCTAGGAGGGTTGGAGGGGGGGGGTCATGACCCCATGACTCCCCCCTGGATCCGCCCTTGATGGTTTCCTTTTCCATCAGGAGAATGGCTCTTGTTTACTATTTGATATACACGGATTTTCGCTCATCGGATTATGCGGAATGCGACGCGCTCCGCCTCCCACCATCCCAGTAAGCGGTAAGACGGTAAGCGGAATTGTGCGCGTGTCCAATTTTACGTATTTTTTTGATAGTCACATAGTGATGGATGAAGAACGATTAATAATTTTTGTTAAGGCTACAAATAGCTATATGATTTGCAAGATTTACGTTATGATGATCAACAAAAGAGTATACATATATATATATATACATATACATATATACATATATATACATATATACATATATATATATATATATATATATATATATATATATATATATATATATATATATATATATATATATATATATGTATATATTTATATATATATATATATATATATATATATATATATATATATATATATATATATATATATATATATATATATATATATATATATATATATATATATATGTATATATATATATATATATATATATATATATATATATATATATATATATATATATATATATATATATATATATATATATATATATATATTAGGGATGGGCCGAAATTCGTTTTACATTCGGTTTAACCGAATTTCGGCAGCTTGAACCGAACTTCGACATTCGGCCGAAATTCGGTTTAAATGCCGACCATTCGGCACTAGAAAAAAGTATCTTCTTGCACTATTTTGCTTGAAATCTACGCTAATGTTATAAAGAGGAAAGATTTGTATTCTATATTTTTATATATTGTATCATCTAAACTCAAAAACTACTAAACCGATTTGAAAAAATCTTTCACCATTAGAAAGATATTAAAGTCATTCCCGAATCACATAGGCTATACTATACTTTCGAAAAAAATCCGTAAAACAGTTGACCTAGCAGGCCATCCCTGAAACATCCCGCTAAATAAAAAAATATAAAAACAAAAATGAAAAAACTTCAGCATAGATTTTTGAGTTCGAAGAGTTCAAAAAAAATGTAAAACGGTTGACCCGGCAGCTCATCCCTGAAACTTCCCGCTAGATCTATATCTATATCTTAGCATATCACAGATTTTTTTCAGAGTTCAAAAATCTTAAATTTGTTACAAATATTCGTTAGTACATCCCAGTACATCCCAGATAAATCGACCAATATTGATGCAATTTGCTTATTTGACATAATTTATAGAAAGAAAAGCTGATTAGACTTTTAAGTCAATCGGTATATTAGTCTGAAAGTCATTTTAAAAATGCTAAGTTTGCTGTAAACAATAAAATATTAATATTT